>OU612044.1:92066992-92301992 GCA_914767935.1 Coremacera marginata | reverse complement strand
ATTAATATATTGGTACGATATCACGGAAAAACGCATTCAAGGTTTCACTTGTTAGTATTGAACGCGCTAGGCCATAAGAGTTTAAATAACAATGGTTTTGAATGGTTTTTCGGAAAACAGGGGCCCTACTCTGTATTGCGATGCGCCAAACAGTGCGATGCGAAAATGAAATTTGATGCATACACAAATCCGTACAATCAAATCAAATTTGCGAATTTTTTTTGTCGCATCGCAATAGAGAGTAGGGCCCCAGATTTCATGACATGAAAAATGATGGCACTGACTTATCAAAATATACAATAATTTTGTTTATTTTTCCATTGATTTTCATAATTCTTCACTGAGACACAATAACTGTTACATAAGAAAATTCAGTATCAATTCACACAATCAATTCAAAACTATGAATGTGATCAATTGGGAACACATAGTGAGGGCCAAATTGTTCACCTTTGAATATTTTTAACCAATGGATATCTGCTGGTAGATCACACCTGAAAATACAGTACCTACTCTGTCTACTGGTGAACAATTTAAACCATATTCTTCAATGGGAATAGCGCCAATGATATAAATGTAGAAAAAGCATCAAAACATCCAAATGAAGTTATTTCGTTTTCTTGACTGTTTTTATCTTTGCTAAATGCCTAACAATGTATTGGATATATTTTTTAGTAGGCAATCATCACAATAGGACCACCGCGAAACTTACTCGTTATAAAAATCTTTCCACCGCATTCCAAAATTACAATTGTTGTTAAATCATACAAAAAAGATGATTTTTACTTATACCACCGGCTTGCTTTCGTGCCCGTCACCGTAATTAGCAATTGCACAGTAAGACTTTTTCAGTCTTAACAGAACTGAACCTTTTTCGTTAATATCGTTTCCGTTGTAGATGGCGCACTCACATTAATGCGGAATTATCACATTCAGTTGGCGCTGTTAGTACGAAAACAAAATCGCATCTACAAAATTTTTAAGAGAAGTCGAATAAAAATGAAAAATTTCGAGCCGGCATTCACAATACCCACTTATTTTTGGAACTCTTCATTCCTTGGGAAAATCTTGGGAATTATATAAAAAAAAAAAATATTATAGTTTCGAATATTATTTTCATAGTTTGGGCAACGGCAAACTGGCATCCGTCAGTTTGACGGCTAATTTGAGCGGCGGGTCGCTCCATAGACCTTAAACATGGAATGTGCGCAGGGTTTGGGTCCCGCCACATTACTACTGCCCAATGAAAACTAAACCAGCCTCGGATAAGAACCCCAATTACGTTGACGACCACCGCAAACGAAAAACGGACAATGATTTACGGATATGCACCTGGAATGTCCGAACCCTTTATAGGGAAGGTGCCATTATCCAACTGGCGGAAGCCCTCAAAACAATACAATCTGACATCACCGCCATCCAGGAAATGCGATGGAAAGGGCAAGGCTGCTCTAAACAAGCACACTGCGATATCTACTACAGCTGCCATGCGGAGAAGCGCGAATTCAGATGTGGATTCGTTGTTAGCCGGAAACTACGCCACCTTGTTTCCCGGTTCACACCTGTGAACGAAAGATTGGCCACGATCCGCATCAAGGCAAAATTTTTCTACATAAGCCTTATTTGCGCGCACGCCCCGACGGAGGAAAAGGACGAAGCCGTCAAAGACGCTTTCTACGCTAGTCTTGAGGACGTATATGACCACCTTCCGGTTCATGACGTGAAAATAGTCCTCGGCGATTTTAATGCGAAAGTCGGAAGGGAAGGCATCTTTGGCCCCACTGTCGGTCAGTTCAGTCTTCACGAGACCTCTACGAACAACGGTCTAAGACTGATCGACTTCGCCGCGGCACGAAACATGGTAGTTAGTAGCACCAGATTTAAGCACCTCGACATCCACAAGGCCACCTGGCTGTCCCCTGATCAAAAAACGCGAAACCAAATTGATCATATTGTAATCGACGGAAGGCATGCCTCTAGTGTTCTAGATGTGCGTACATTTCGGGGGGTCAACATTGACTCCGACCATTATCTTGTTGCAGCCAAGATCCGCATGCGATTATGCAATGCGAAGAACTTACGCACAGGAATGCAACGAAAGCTAGATGTCGCTAAGCTGCAATTACAACGGACTGCCGAAGCCTACTCCGCTCAACTCACGGTTAAGCTCAACCAACCAACCTCTGGACACGACGACGCCGGCGGACTTTGGGCGCATGTATCCCATTCCATGCGCGCTGCCGCTGAAGAAGTCATTGGTTTCCGGCGCCCGCAACCTCGGAACTAATGGTATGATCAGGAATGTCACATCGCGACTGCAGTAAAAAACGCCGCATACAGAAAAACGCTGCAGCCAGCTGCAACGCGAGCCGTGCGAGAAAACTACCGCGAAAATAGGAAGAGAGGCGCCTTTTTAGACGCAAGAAAAGAGAGCAGGAAAAGCGTGAGCGTGAGGTACTAGAGGTATACCAGGACAAGAAGGATACACGAAAATTCTATCAACAGGTTAAGCGTTTAACTCAAGGTTTCAAGCCCGGAGCATCCACTTGTAGAGACGAAAATGGAGATCTGAATACGGATACACAGTGTGTGCTGAGATTGTGGAGACGGCACTTCTCCAATTTACTTACTGGCGACGATTCCACCAATGCCGCCCATGGAGAGCGCAGCTCAGAGCCACCAATCAACGATGACGGAGTGGAAGTACCACCACCTAGCCATGAAGAGGTTCGAGTTGCTATCCAACGACTTAAAAACAATAAAGCAGCGGGTGCTGACGGCATGTCAGCGGAATTGTTTAAAACCGGCGGCGATGAATTGATAAGGCATATGCATCAGCTCATCAGCAAAATATGGCTAGAAGAAAGCATGCCCGACGATTGGAACCTTAGCGTATTGTGCCCTATACTTAAGAAAGGAGACCCAACAAGCAGCGACATTTATAGAGGTATCATCCTTATTTCCATCTCATATAAGGTTCTCTCAAGCGTATTGTGTGAAAGATTAAAGCCGATTACAAAAACACTGATTGGACCTTATCAGTGTGGCTTTCGACCTGGCAAGTCCACCAAAGACCAGATTTTCACGCTACTGCAAATCCTGGAGAAAACCCACGAAAATCAAATTGACACACACCATCTCTTTGTCGATTTTAAAGCTGCGTTCGATAGGCCGAGAAGGGATTGCATATACGCAACAATGTCTGTGTTCGGTATACCTGCAAAGTTGATTAGACTTTGCAGAATGACGTTGAGCAACACACGCAGCTCCGTCAAGGTAGGAAATGACCTCTCCGAAACCTTCAATACCGAAAGAGGTTTCAGGCAAGGCGATCACTGTCTTGCGATCTCTTCAACATCATCATGGAGGGGATCGTACGTAAAGCCGGTGTGCAACGTAATGGCACCATTTTCTACAAAGGTGCCCAGCTCCTTGCGTACGCTGATGATATTGATATTGTCGGCAGAACCAAGAGAGATGTTACCGCTGCTTTCGCCGCTATCGAAAAGGAATCAGCCAAAGTGGGTGTGACGATAAACGGGAGTAAAACAAAATATATGCTGTCTACAAACAAGGGAGCGCGGCGTTTAGACTCCCACGTTTCATCCGGCAGCTATAACTTTGAAGTAGTCAAGGAGTTCGTATACCTTGGCACCGCCCTTAATACCAACAACGAAATCAGCCTGGAGATAAAGCGAAGAACAATAATTGCTAATAGGTGCTACTACGGGCTCAGTAAGCAACTAAGTTCCAGAGCCCTCTCTCGATCGACAAAACTAACACTCTACAAGACGCTCGTTCTACCTGTGCTGCTTTATGGCGCTGAGGCATGGGTAGTTTCGCAAACTGACGCAGCCGCTCTGGGGGTGTTCGAGAGAAAAGTTCTTCGCAAAATCTTCGGTCCTGTTCGAGTCGGCGATGACTATCGCATCCGAATGAACCACGAGCTGTATGAGCTCTACGATGACATTAACGTAGTTCGGCGTATAACTGTGCAGCGACTACGCTGGCTGGGTCATGTCCATCGTATGAACGACGAAGCTCCAGCGAAAAAGGTGCTCGAGGCGAGGGTCGCTGGTCAACGACGACGAGGGAGACCATGCCTCCGATGGATGGACCAGGCTGAGGAAGCCCTAACCGCACTTGGTGTATCCGATTGGAGAAGGCGCGCGCAAAGCAGAGGCGCCTGGCGAGAGCTGATGAGGTCGGTTGAAACCCGGACACGGGTTGTTACGACCAACTAAGTAAGTAAAGTAAGTTGCAAATAACCAAATCAAAAAACGTTGCCTTACCCGATGCACTATCGTTTTATCAATGTGCGGAAAGCAACATAAATGGAATTAAATTGTATTTTATGCCATCTGCTCAAATTGAAAATTTGTGTCTGTATTATAAGTTGGACGAAAAATGGAGAGAAGTTAGAAGCATTCCGGGTTTATCCCAGCTGCATTTATTTTGTTGCGATGGCCAACAGGTTGACGCAGCTAGGACTGCATATTCCATTAAAAAAAATGTCTTATATTAGTTAATTAATTAAATGAGGAAGGAGCAAGTCACCTAGTTACTGCGGCCTCAACGGCCTATTGTAACAGTATTTGACATTACTAGTATCACTTAAGTTTGTTCTATATATATAAGATGAATATACTTATTTATGTTTTTGTTTTACTGAAGATATTTTCTTAAGTTTATAATTTTGGTTGTGAAAATAAATATATTGAATATTAAAAATAATTTATAATCATTTCATGCCTTTCGAATTACATAAAAAGTTATAAAAATAAATATAAAAAGTCGCGTGCGACAGTGATAAAAATTAAATCAAAGGTAAACAACTAAATATTTTTTAATCGAATATTAAACATTATCAAGATACTTCAATGCAGAACATTTTACAATTAGTCGCATTTAAATATTCCTTTAGGTTTTGCTGAAATCAATGTTTGAACTGTTCGCCTTGAAAGTGACTTCTGTTTTTGTCGCATGCGAATGCCTTGGTTATTTGTAATTATCTTCAAAGCGAGTAATTGACCAAAATCAACCAAGCACCAATTATAGTGCTAATCAAGAGCTATAAGTTTCGCCTCTTGTCAAAAAAAAAACAATGTTTTGGCATGTTTTTTATCTCTTTGAATGCGTACGAATGTCGCATTCGACATTGGAGAAAGCCCATATATTGAGTTAATTTATCGCACACACATACTTTGACAAATTCTGAAAAGTACTAAACAAAATTGTCTTTTAACACCACAAACTCTATTAAAAGCTTCATTACTACGGTTTTAGAGCTAAACGAATAATAAAAAAGAGCTTTGCAAGAGCTCTTATTTTAAAAGCTGACAGCTACTTCTACTCTTTATGTGAAGCAAAAATAGATCTTTTCAACTCAAGAAAGTAGCCTTCTATGTTTTCTGCAAGAGCTTTAGTACCGCTACTAAAGCTAGAGTTGAAGCTTGCTGCTTTATGAGATAGCACTATAAGCTCTGCAATAATTAATATGTCTAAAATTGCTACTTGAGTCAGCTATGAGAATCCTTAACAAATTTTTTGTTAAAAGTAATTGCAATTGGGCGTTGCTAAAAATAGGAGGGCGTGGCGTTCCAAAAAATGTGTATGGTGGGTTACTTATAATAAATAAAACACGTTTTGCGCAAAAATTATTAAAAATTAAAAAAAGATTTGGGCTTATCCGAGTTAATAAATATGCTTCAGCAATAAAATTTAAAAATATGTAGTAAACGCAAATGCGGCACAAAGACTCAAATTTGATAATTTATACTATTAATAGATAATTATCTTATGCGTTATGAAGCAACCGGGCATTGTGGAACTCTCCAGACCCTCCAATATGGCTAGTCCATCACTGTCCTCACGCCAGAATAGGGATTCAGTACTGGTGTAAAATTTATATTCTATCTATATAGCAAAATGGTGTTTTAAACACTGAAATGTCATATGAAATATCAATTAGCAGTTATTAGTTTTTTTTTTCAACAGATTAAACTAGCTTACAACTAATACGTGTTGTTTATAACACTTATAACACATACGTTTATAACAGTTATCTGAATTGTCCGATTTTCAAATTAATAACTAGCGCTATATTTTTCCTTTCGTCCAGTTGTTTAAGAGAATTATGTTTGTTTGTTTGTATTATGTTTGGTTAAGAGTATTCACCCTCATTACGGTTGATGTCGACACAAATAATATTGACTGCGCCCAATTGGCATCGCCGTTGTTAATGTTGATAACAATTGACAACTATTGACATATCGCACACTAAATATAAAACAATCAACGGAAAATTTACAAATTTTTACTTAATGTAATTAAGTTGATAATATATGTTCAGATTTACGAGTGAGTTGTATTTATAAGTCTTGAAAGACTCTTGAGCTGGTCTTAACTACAGACAGTAACAATGTTGTTAAGAAGGCCTGCCATGCTCTATCTACTATCTAACTACTGCTATAACTACTGTGAATACATCCACCTTTGAGTATTTGGCACAAATCCGATAAAGAAAATATAGTAAGCTTTATGAATTCAATTTTAAAAAAGCTGACTTTTTGAAGTTGAATCAGTTACTTCATAGCAAATTTAATATAATTTAAGAATACATAAATGGAAATTGCCTTGATGACTCCATTCGTTTTTTTTTATATGGAACTCTGCGATGTCCGTACCTTTACTCGCCTTAAACTTGCGAGAAATTTTGCGTACCCCTGGTACACAAAGGATTTAAAGACGCAACAACAGTAACAGGGCATGGAAGAAATACGTCTGTAGCTTAGGCTCAAATGACCTAATATTAGTATGGATATTAGTATTAATGAATATTTAGATAATATAAAGCTGAGGATTTTGTCTGATCCAAAGAAATTTTGGGGATTCATAAACACAAAGAAGAAATCCGACGATCCCGTCAAAATTTGTGGCCTATTCGCCAATCTTTTTAAGGAATCATTCTGTTCAGATTGTTTTAATCCTGATAGAGAGTACTTTGAATATTTGAATTCCGCACCCAGAGTTTCTTTGGAACATATATCCTTTACTTACTTACTTACTTAGTTGGTCGTAACAACCCGTGTCCGGGCTTCAACCGACCTCATCAGCTCTCGCCAGGCGCCTCTGCTTTGCGCGAATTATGGAATGGAATCTCCAATCGGATACACCAAGTGCGGTTAGGGCTTCCTCAGCCTGGTCCATCCATCGGAGGCATGGTCTCCCTCGTCGTCGTTGACCAGCGACCTTCGCCTCGAGCACCTTTTTCGCTGGAGCTTCATCGTCCATACGATGGACATGACCCAGCCAGCGTAGTCGCTGCACAGTTATACGCCGAACTACGTCAATGTCACCGTAGAGCTCATACAGCTCGTGGTTCATTCGGATGCGATAGTTATCGCCGACTCGAACAGGACCGAAGATTTTGCGAAGAACTTTTCTCTCGAACACCCCCAGAGCGGCTGCGTCAGTTTGCGAAACTACCCATGCCTCAGCGCCATAAAGCAGCACAGGTAGAACAAGCGTCTTGTAGAGTGTTAGTTTTGTCGATCGAGAGAGGGCTCTGGAACTTAGTTGCTTATTGAGCCCGTAGTAGCACCTATTAGCAATTATTGTTCTTCGCTTTATCTCCAGGCTGATTTCGTTTTTGGTATTAATGGCGGTGCCAAGGTAAACGAGCTTCTTGACTACTTCAAAGTTATAGCTGCCGGATGAAACGTGGGAGTCTAAACGCCGCGCTCCCTTGTTTGTAGACAGCATATATTTTGTTTTGTCCTCATTTATAGTCAAACCCACTTTGGCTGATTTCTTTTCGATAGCGGCGAAAGCAGCGGTAACATCTCTCTTGGTTCTGCCGACAATATCAATATCATCAGCGTACGCAAGGAGCTGGACGCCTTTGTAGAAAATGGTGCCATTACGATGCACACCGGCCTTTCGTACGACCCCCTCCATGATGATGTTAAAGAGATCGCAAGCAGTGGATCGCCTTGCCTGAAACCTCTTTCGGTATTGAAGGTTTCGGAGAGGTCATTTCCTACCTTGACGGAGCTGCGTGTGTTGCTCAACGTCATTCTGCAAAGTCCAATCAGTGATAAGGTCCAATCAATGTTTTTGTAATCGGCTTTAATCTTTCACACAGTACGCTTGAGAGGACCTTATATGCGATGGAGATAAGACTGATACCTCTATAACTTGCGCAAATTGTTGGGTCTCCTTTCTTAAGTATAGGGCACAATACGCTGAGGTTCCAATCTTCGAGCATGCTTTCTTCTAGCCATCTTTTGCTGATGCATGCGCCTTATCAATTCATCGCCGCCGGTTTTAAACAATTCAGCTGACAGGCCGTCAGCACCCGCTGCTTTATTGTTTTTAAGTCGTTGGATAGCAACTCGAACCTCTTCATGGCTAGGTGGTGGTACTTCCACTCCGTCATCGTGGATTGGTGGCTCTGAACTGCGCTCTCCATGAGCGGTATTGGTGGAATCGTCGCTTAATGCCCCAGCAGCACCCGCTGCTTTATTGTTTTTGAGTCGTTGGATAGCAACTCGAACCTCTTCATGTCTAGTTGGTGGTACTTCCACTCCGTCATCGTTGATTGGTGGCTCTGAACTGCGCTCTCCATGGGCGGCATTGGTGGAATCGTCGCCAGTAAGTAAATTGGAGAAGTGCCGTCTCCACAATCTCAGCACACACTGTGTATCCGTATTCAGATCTCCATTTTCGTCTCTACAAGTGGATGCTCCGGGCTTGAAACCTTGGGTTAGACGCTTAACCTGTTGATAAAATTTTCGTGCATCCTTCTTGCCCTGGTATACCTCTATTTCCTCACGCTCACGCTTTTCCTGCTCTCTTCTTGCGTCTGAAAAGGCGCCTCTCTTCCTTCCTCTTTTCGCGGTAGTTTTCTCGCACGGCTCGCGTTGCAGCTGACTGCAGCGTTTTTCTATATGCGGCGTTTTTTACTGCAGTCGCGATGCGACACTCCTGATCATACCATTGGTTCCGAGGTTGCGGGCGCCGGAAACCAATGACTTCTTCAGCGGCAGCGCGCATGGAGTGGGATATATGCGCCCAAAGTCCGCCGGCGTCGTCGGGTCCAGAGGTTGGTTGGTTGAGCGTAACCGAGAGTTGAGCGGAGTACGCTTCGGCAGTCCGTTGTTATTCCAGCTTAGCGACATCTAGCTTCGTTTGTATTCCTGTGCGTATGTTCTTCGCATTGCATAATCTCATGCGGATCTTGGCTGCAACAAGATAATGGTCGGAGTCAATGTTGACACCCCGAAATGTACGCACATCTAGAACACTAGAGGCATGCCTTCCGTCGATTACAACATGATCAATTTGGTTTCTCGTTTTTTGATTCGGGGACAGCCAGGTGGCCTTGTGGATGTCGAGGTGCTTAAATCTGGTGCTTCAAACTACCATGTTTCGCGCCGCGGCGAAGTCGATCTGTTCATATACATATAATAAAATATATGTATATGTAGTAAGAGGTCCATATACATATAATAAAAATGAGAAAAAAAAAAAATATTGAAGCATGGGCCCTAAAGCAAAATTATGCCGAATGCAGAGTTGCCAGTTTTGAACTATAAATCGAACTTTTGGTATTTTTTGTGTTCTTGCGAGATGCTGCGGTATTAGGTAAAAATCTCCGCTTTATGTGAGAAAAAAATGTCATGTGAGAAAATTTTTACCACATGTGCGTTATTTACCACGCGAGAGAAAAAAAATCCAAAACATTACCAAAACGAGATTTTTACTTAGAAAATAATTATGTATGCGTATAGAAAAGTTTACTGAATGATTGCACTTGTTTATGGTTGTGTGTTTGTTTATTCGTTGTTTTGTAAGTTAAACGATAACAATTCAAAGTGAACAACAAAACTCATTATTAGTCGAGAAAAAAATTACCAAAGCGTTTTTTGACAAGTAAAATGTTAACAATTCAAAGTTAAACACGCATGGTATTTATTTTTAATTTTTAGTATATAAGGAAAATTATTGAAACGTCTTAACATATTTTGAATTCTTATACTCATAAATAAAGAAATGATTTATTAATCTAATATGTTAAAATTTATTGCAATTTATGTGTGCTTTCTTTAAATTCTTTCAAACTTTGTGATAATTACTGCATAATGTGATATTTTAAGCAGTTTTGAGGTATTCTGTTGATTTGTGGTAATTTGCGAGATTTTTTGGTAATTTGATTTAATTTTTGGTATATTTTGTGTATGGTAATTTGCGAGAATTCAATGCGAGAAAAAGAGAATTTGTGAGGTATTATAACCTGACAATGCTGGCCGAATGGTCTCAAATGGTTAACTACACGATCAATATTTATTGTGATAGTTTGATCCCGATTTAAATTCATGTATTGATGAATCGCGCTTGAATAGAGCCGTTTGCTTTATCAGCTTTTTCATCCAACAAGTCATCAAAAAATTTGACAAACAGAAGTATATATGGAATTTGACGACAATTTGACATGTGAATCTATGGTAGAAAAATATAGGTAGATGCTGCGTTGATTGTGCTCTCTTCGTTACTGCCGATATTGTCAATGGCGCTCCCTCACAGCGCCATCTTTGTGAGAAAAATCCCATTTGAGGGTATTTTTAGTTGCCGTGGGAAATGGGAATTCCCATGGTGTTTTTTAATTGATTGGTTTTTTTAATACATGTGGGATTTTTTTGTTTTGAAAATTAAAGAAAAAATTCACATTTATGTATAAAAAAATTATTCATATAAGCTTCAGTTGCTGCTGACGATCTTACGCAGCATCTACATCAGACAATATAATTCCGTGTATTAGAGGTGTTTAAGTTAAGAAATAATTTAAAAAACACTGATATTTTTTTCATTATTATATATAAAAGTGCAAACTAAGGCACAGTATCATCACAAATATATGAGATCAAAATAAGAAATATATATGAATTCAAGGATACTTATCTAATATTTTGAATGAAAAACTTCTTTATATCTTCAGGTAATGCGTTGTATTGCTTTATTGCGCTGTTTCAAGCTCGTAAGATGTTTTGATGTTCGCGCTTTTGGTACCTCGAAGTTATGTTTTTGACGCGTGTTGTGTTGGTGAATTGTATTTCTAGTTGTTAGTATGAGTTTGGATTTGAGCATGCTATTTTGTATTTTATATATGTATTTTCATTTTTCGATGAATACTAATTAATTAAAGTCTATTTTTTTTTTGGTGCTTTTATATAATTCCCTAGGAGGAATCGTTGGATTTTTGTTGAATAGTATTTTGATGGCTTTATTCATCACTCTTCCTATCTGCTCTAATTGGAATTTGCTGCACTGGCTCCAGCTGCATATGTTATATCGAATTCTGAATAGAATATGCGCTACGTAGATAAGTTTCGCTGCGTTTTCGTTGATTTTTCCAATTCTTTTGATGATCATAATTAGAGGTAGTGTTGAGTTTTTTATTACCTTGATGTGGTTTTCGTAGTTTAGGTTCTAGTCGATTATCATTCCAAGATATTTCGTATGCTGTAGTCTCTGAATTTCGGTGTTGATCATGATTTTTAGATTAGTATTTATGTTGCTGTGCGATCGAAAGACAATATATTTGGTTTTTTGTATGTTAATGTTTAGGCTGTTTCCGCAAACCCATTCGTAGTATACACCCAACGCAAAAAAAACCGCACTGCATTTTTTTATTTTTTATAGTTTGAGGCAGTAGAACGCTATGAAAATTATAAAGTTTATTCTTATTTTGATTACAATTTATTATTTGGTTCATTTACAAAAAAAAAAAAAAAAAAATATATATAAAAGAAACCTGATAAAAATATGGTAAAAACAATTAAAAAATATTTAAAAAAATCGAAATAATAGAAATAAAAAAAATAGAAATAATTTTAATTCTATTAATAAGGAAAATGCTGAAAAAATTAATAAACTGAAAATATATGAATAAAAAACTATTTCACTGTTTAATTGTTTCAATTACGCTTATTTCTAACGATAAAATACTTCGGTATGTGTTACAGAATTCTGTTTAGTATTTTGTAATAGCACCCTTAGTTTTAATGACACTTTTGACTCTATTGGGCATGAAGGCAAACAAAGCTCTTAAATACTCCGCCGAAATGTCATTGTACCAAAGTTTTACGATCGTTTCCTTTAGTTCTAATATTGTTCTGGGTTTTTTTTTTTCGAATACTTGTCATCTGGGCCCACACATTTTCGATCGGATTGAGGTCTGGACTGTTGCCTGGCGATCACATAATCTAAATAAATAATGCCCAGATGTTCCTTCAATTTTGAAATCTATCGTTAAACAACAGATTATTAAACTAAAAAAAAATTGTCTAGATTGTAAGATTTCATTGTGTTACTTACAGATCTTGCTCGATGACAAGGTGCGGACAACTCCGTCGAAAATAATATCCTTATATTTTTCTGCATTAACTGTACCCTCTAACATCAAAATAGACTCCGTTTTGTATTTTGAAATGCATCCCCATACCATCACATAGGGGGAATGCTTGACGGTGGGAAAGATGCAATTTTCGGCATAGCGTTCACCTTGCCTACGACGGACGGTGCGAAAGCCAACAGGTCCTATAAGATTGAACTTGGACTCGTCCGAAAATATAACACGATATCAGTCCGATTCAGTCCAATTTTGTTTGCTTTTAGCCCAATTTTAACTGTTTTCATTCATCCTCTTGGTAAGAAGTGGCTTTTGCAGGCTTCCTTGCTTTTATACCCATATACTTTAAGCGATTTTGTACATTTCTTTTTGAGATATTCATTTGAAATTCTTCTTGTACTTTCGACCTAATCTAGGCTGCATTTTTAAAACGATTTGAAGGCTTTTTCTCAAAATAATGCGGTCTTCCCTCGAATTGGTGCACTTTTTTCTACCCGATCCCTTTTTCCTCCAATTGACAGGTTTCACGAAATTTTTTTAAAAAACGGCGTACTGAGCTTTCATTGAACTCAATTTCACGTGCTATTTGAAGAATAGCTACATTTTGATCAGCCAATGCAATAAAAGCGCCCTTTTGAGCTTAAGTCAGTTGCGCTTCTTTAGGCATGGTTTTTTGCTGTCTTTGTCAAATGAACACATGTACTGCACCAGATATTTATATAATCTGTAAATGAAGCTCTCAATTAATATAAAATTAAACTTAAAAAAACAAAATATTCAAAAAGAACAAGAAAACAAGGAAACAAAAACTAGCAAAAACCGAATTTTAAAAAATTTGGTATGTGCGGCTTTTTTTTTGCGTTGGTGTACTTTCATGTCGTGATTTATGTTGTCTTCTAATTCTTGTTGTCTTCGCTGTTGTTATAAAATTTGTATCATCAGCATAAATGTTATATGTAGACTTAAACTGACAGCTCTTAATGTTGTTAACATACAGCAGGTAAAGTCTTGGTCCAAGTATCGATCCTTGTGGAACCCCAATTTTGCCTATCAGCTCTGTGCTAAGTACTCCATTTATCCTTGTTACATGTGACCTGTTTTCTAAATAGCTTTGCATCAGTTTATTTGGCAGCCCTCTATATCTATATCTGATAAAAAGTTCAGAAGTTTCTTATCATCTACAAGGTCAAATGCTTTGGAGAGATCTATGAATGTAGCTGCTACCATTTTTTTGGCATCTAAAGCATCATACATTTTTTGCATTGTGGATGTTATTGCAGGTTCTGTTCCGCTTTTCTCTATAAATCCGAATTGATTTTTGTCAAAGCCAATAGTAGAATTGATGAAGTTCTCTATTCTTATGTCACTTCCTTTTTCAAATATTTGCTGAGCGAGTTAATTTCTCATAGTTCTTTTTTTGCATTTCTTGAATATTGGAGATATTATGTTTTTTTGAGACATTCCGTTTGAGGAATATAATTTATTGATTGATGGTATTTGTTGCGGTTACGTTTGTTATTCTTATGTTTTTGGCTATTTCTGTTCCAACTTCATTAAAATATTTTTTAAATTGCTTTGCTTTAATTTTGTTATTGATTGGTGTTTCTTTTTGTTTTTTCGATGTGGTTTGTTCGGTTTTATTTCGTAGTGTTGAATTAATAACACTCCATAACTTTCTTGTATTATTTCCGGATTTTTCTATTTGTTCGTTTATATATTGTTGTTTTTTATAAGCTGATCGACTTCTTTTTTTATTTTTTTTTGTATTCTTCCTTGTTTATTTGGTCACCTGGAGCAGCTTTTGGGTTTTTGTATAATTCTTGCCTAATTTTCAGTATCTTGTTTATATCCGTTGTTATCCAATAATTGTTTCTGCATCTGTGTTTTGTTTATTTTGTAGACTTCTTTTTTGCCTCTCGTATTAGTTCTACTGCACTTCTACTAGTGCTACTTCAGTTATTGTTGTATTATTTAATTTGTTTTTAATAATTGTCTCCATTTTTTTATAATTTACTTTGGGAATTGTTTTATAGCTGATTGGTGATTTGCATAACTGTAGAGCTGTGATTGTTGCAATTATATATTTGTGATCAGATATTTCTGTATCTTGGAGTTTGAAATCAATTTTGTGCGTTGTGTCTATATTCGAAATAATGTGATCGATGAGCGTACTGGTATTTGTTGTTTGCCGTGTTGGTAATGTATTGTTTATCAATGTGTAACCATTTGTTTGTACTAAGTCGGTGTATTTTATTACAGTTTGTTCCAACAGATTGATGTTAACATCTGCAAAGAAAATGACATTTTTACTTTCATTGCTAAGTTTTTCTTCCATATAGTCTATAAAAATGTTGCAATTTTCATTTGGGAGCTTTATAAAATGTACCTATGTAGATTTTTTTTTTTAAATTTATTATCTCAATTATAGTAGTTTTTACAATTATTATATTTATCTTCTTTTACTATTCCGTTAAATCTTAGACTTACTTACTTACTTAGATGGCCGTGACAACCCGTGTCCGGATTTCGACCGACCTCATCAGCTCTCGCCAGGCGCCTCTGCCTTGCGCGCGCCTTCTCCAATCGGATACACCAAGCGCGGTTAGGGCTTCCTCAGCCTGGTCCATCCATCGGAGGCATGGTCTCCCTCGTCGTCGTTGACCAGCGACCCTCGCCTCGAGCACCTTTTTCGCTGGAGCTTCGTCGTCCATACGATGGACATGACCCAGCCAGCGTAGTCGCTGCACAGTTATACGCCGAACTACGTCAATGTCTCCGTAGAGCTCATACAGCTCGTGGTTCATTCGGATGCGATAGTCATCGCCGACTCGAACAGGACCGAAGATTTTGCGAAGAACTTTTCTCTCGAACACCCCCAGAGCGGCTGCGTCAGTTTGCGAAACTACCCATGCCTCAGCGCCATAAAGCAGCACAGGTAGAACGAGCGTCTTGTAGAGTGTTAGTTTTGTCGATCGAGAGAGGGCTCTGGAACTTAGTTGCTTACTGAGCCCGTAGTAGCACCTATTAGCAATTATTGTTCTTCGCTTTATCTCCAGGCTGATTTCGTTTTTGGTATTAATGGCGGTGCCAAGGTAAACGAACTCCTTGACTACTTCAAAGTTATAGCTGCCGGATGAAACGTGGGAGTCTAAGCGCCGAGCTCCCTTGTTTGTAGACAGCATATATTTTGTTTTGCCCTCATTTATCGTCAAACCCACTTTGGCTGATTCCTTTTCGATAGCGGCGAAAGCAGCGGTAACATCTCTCTTGGTTCTGCCGACAATATCAATATCATCAGCGTACGCAAGGAGCTGGACGCCTTTGTAGAAAATGGTGCCATTACGATGCACACCGGCCTTTCGTGCGATCCCCTCCATGATGATGTTAAAGAGATCGCAAGCAGTGGATCGGCTTGCCTGAAACCTCTTTCGGTATTGAAGGTTTCGGAGAGGTCATTTCCTACCTTGACGGAGCTGTGTGTGTTGCTCAACGTCATTCTGCAAAGTCTAATCAACTTTGCAGGTATACCGAACTCAGACATTGTTGCGTATAGGCAATCCCTTCTCGGGCTATCGAACGCAGCTTTAAAATCGACAAAGAGATGGTCTGTGTCAATTTGATTTTCCTGGGTTTTCTCCAGGATTTGCAGTAGCGTGAAAATCTGGTCTATGGTGGACTTACCAGGTCGAAATCCACACTGATAAGGTCCAATCAGTGTTTTTGTAATCGGCTTTAATCTTTCACACAGTACGCTTGAGAGAACCGTATATGCGATGGAAATAAGACGAATACCTCTATAACTTGCGCAGATTGTTGGGTCTCCTTTCTTAAGTATAGTTAAGCACAGTACGCTGAGGTTCCAATCGTCGGTGATGCTTTCTTCTAGCCATATTTTGCTGATGAGCTGATGCATATGCCTTATCAATTCATCGCCGCCGGTTTTAAACAATTCAGCTGACAAGCCGTCAGCACCCGCTGCTTTATTGTTTTTGAGTCGTTGGATAGCAACTCGAACCTCATCATGGCTAGGTGGTGGTACTTCCACTCCGTCATTGTTGATTGGTAGCTCTGAACTGCGCTCTCCATGGGCGGCATTGGTGGAATCGTCGCCAGTAAGTAAATTGGAGAAGTGCCGTCTCCACAATCTCAGCACACACTGCGTATCCGTATTCAGATCTCCATTTTCGTCTCTACAAGTGGATGCTCCGGGCTTGAAACCTTGAGTTAAACGCTTAACCTGTTGATAGAATTTTCGTGCATCCTTCTTGCCCTGGTATACCTCTAGTTCCTCACGCTCACGCTTTTCCTGCTCTCTATTCTTGCGTCTGAAAAGGCGCCTCTCTTCCTTCCTCTTTTCGCGGTAGTTTTCTCGCACGGCTCGCGTTGCAGCTGACTGCAGCGTTTTTCTATAAGTGGCGTTTTTTACTGCAGTCGCAATGCGACACTCCTGATCATACCATTGGTTCCGAGGTTGCGGGCGCCGGAAACCAATGACTTCTTCAGCGGCAGCGCGCATGGAGTGGGATATATGCGCGCAAAGTCCGCCGGCGTCGTCGGGTCCAGAGGTTGGTTGGTTGAGCTTAACCGAGAGTTGAGCGGAGTAGGCTTCGGCAGTCCGTTGTAATTGCAGCTTAGCGACATCTAGCTTTCGTTGCATTCCTGTGCGTATGTTCTTCGCATTGCATAATCGCATGCGGATCTTGGCTGCAACAAGATAATGGTCGGAGTCAATGTTGACCCCCCGAAATGTACGCACATCTAGAACACTAGAGGCATGCGTGGGGCCAAAGATGCCTTCCCTTCCGACTTTCGCATTAAAATCGCCGAGGACTATTTTCACGTCATGGTCCGGAAGGTGGTCGTATACGTCCTCAAGGCTAGCGTAGAAAGCGTCTTTGACGGCTTCGTCCTTTTCCTCCGTCGGGGCGTATAAGGCAAATAAGGCTGATGGAGAAAAATTTTGCCTTGATGCGGATCGTGGCCAATCTTTCGTTGACAGGTGTGAACCAGGAAACAAGGTGGCGTAGTTTCCGGCTAACAACGAATCCACATCCAATTTCGCGCCTCTCCGCATGGCAGCTGTAGTAGATATCACAGTGTGCTTGTTTAGAGCAGCCTTGCCCTTTCCATCGCATTTCCTGGATGGCGGTGATGTCAGCCTTGATCGTTTTGAGGGCTTCCGCCAGTTGGATAATGGCACCTTCCCTATAAAGAGTTCGGACATTCCAGGTGCATATCCGTGCATTGTCCGTTTTTCGTTTGCGGTGGTCGTCAACGTAATTGGGGTTCTTATCCGAGGCTGGTTTAGTTTTCATTGGGCAATAGTAATGTGGCGGGACCCAAACCCTGCGCACATTCCATGTTTAAGGTCTATGGAGTGACCCGCCGCTCAAATTAGCCGTCAAACTGACGGATGCCAGTTTGCCGTTGCCCAGGGAACACCACGTGGAGGTTTGAGTTGACTTGAGACGATTTCGACATGGATAATGCTGGCCTCGCCAGGTTGAGGCGGTCAGACACGTTGCCATGTGAAGGTTCGCCCCCTGTTCCCTATATACATATATCCTTTACTCCAGAGGATATTTTAATGTATATCGGATTGATCGATGAGAATTTTAGCGCTGGGCCCGACGGTGCTCCTGCCGCAGTGTTAACAATGCGGTTCCGTTTTGAATCAACCACTTTCTTTGTTATTCAATAAATCAATTAACGAAAGTTATTTTCCACTTTTTTGGAAAAAATCATTCGGGTAAAAATTCACTGTGGGGACGTCATAACAACTCGTCAGCATGGTTTTGTTAATGGGAGATCCACTGTGTCTAATCTTCTCGATTTCACAACATTCTACTTAAACTCAATTGATTCTGGTAACCAGGTCGATTGTGTTTACACTGACTTTAGTAAGGCATTTGATAAACTACCACACAATCTTATCTTATTTAAACTCGAGTTATTGGGATTTCTACAATATTTTGTGAACTGGATAAAGACGTATTTGAAGGAGCGATCTTATCAAATACGTTTCCGAGACGTATTGTCTTCTGAATTTAGTGCTGAATCAGGTGTTCCTCAGAGTAGCCACCTTGGTCCACTTCTGTTTATTTTAGCAATATATAATAATGTTACTCACATCATTGAACACTCTCATCTGCCTATTTATGCAGATGATATGAAAATATACAGAACGGTTGATTCTAAAGACAATTCAGATCTACTCCAGTCTGATTTGAAATCCTTTTAAGTTTGGTGTTCTAAAAATCATGTTTCTAAATCCAGATAAATGCCAAACTATGACCTTTTCGCGAAAAAGGAATAATTCTATTTTTGATTATAAGATAAAAGAGACTGCCTTAAGTCGTGTAGATACTGTCAAAGACCTAGGTATATGCATAGATTGTAAGCTATCGTTTAACATACACATTGATTATATTTGTAAAAAAGCATCTTCAATGCTTGGATTTATAAAACGCCGGGCCAAAGAATTTAATAGCATGATTTCAACTACAACGTTGTATTATGCAAGCGTGCGTCCTCACTTAGAGTATGTCAAGTTTGGTCTCCAAGTTACAATGTGCATGTTGATCGAATAGAAAGAATCCAAAAACGTTTTGTTCGGTTTGCTCTAAGGGGCTTAAGTGGGACGGACATATTAGACCTCCCTCCTTATGAGGATCGTTTGAAGCTGTTAAAAATGCAGTCTTTAAGTGACCGAAGGAAGTCTGCAGATATCGTCTATTTACACCAACTCATAACAGGTGTATTCGATTCTCCAGAACTTCTTTCTCATATAAATTTTAACACTAACCGTAGAAGCAGTAGAAACGCTAACAACTTAATTTATTTACCTTTTAGTAGAACAAATTATATGGTTACTGCTCCTTTAAACCGCATGAGTTCCTTTGTTAACATTTGTAGCGTTTTTGATGGTAATTTGTCAAAAGGTCAACTCAAAAGTAGATTAAAGATAGTTGTGTAATTAGATCTATGTATACGCATGGTTAGTTGTTACGGCTTGTGTTGTCCCTGAGCCCAACCCATTCATTGGTGGGTAAATTTTTCCCACATTAACTTGTTTGTGGTCACTTGTATACATAGCGTTGATATTTTCAATGATTACTGGGTCGTGGCTTTAGATGGGTTAATGGTGAGGAAAACGATACCTGGCATTGCAGATTAAATAATAGAAAGTTTATCAACCGATCATTTTAAAAATATATGCAAGATTTCGAAAAACAAAAGCTTTAAACGCGAATTCATCGAAACTAGTTTCTTTAAAACGGTTCGATAGATAACTCAAAATCTATTGGTTCCATTTCAATGAATGTTTTTGCATTTTGTTTGTAATTTTGTCCTTCAAGCATCCTTCCCAAATTTAAATACCTATTATTTTTATAGACAAAAAAGCGCGCGAAAATCCATCTTAATTTTTTACCTTAACTTTCGCCATAATTTTTAAAAAACCCTCCGGGGGTCGTGCGTTGGGGGAATGCCAAATTAGTGGTCTGTACTTTAAAATGACGTTTGATTTTTTTGTTTCAGATACATGGGAAAGGCGATATCCATCGAACCGTTTTAGATGTCTTTTTTTTAATGTCATTTTTAGCGCCCTCTATAAAAGCCTGAAAATTATTTTAAAAAAAATAGTTATTTTTATAAAGTAAATTTGAAAAAAAATAACTCCTTGTATCTAAAAAAATTTTTTAAACAAGCTGTGTTTTTTTAGTTGCTAAGCGTATATTATACCTTAAATCAATAAAATTTAAATGTGTCTAAAACATTATCATTAAGTAATATGTTTTTAATAACTTTTAATTTCTTGTTTTAAATATCTTTAAAATATTTTTATTTACAGTTTTGGGAAATTATATCAGATGAACATGGTATTGATGCAACAGGAGCTTATCATGGAGACAGTGATTTGCAGCTTGAACGTATAAATGTATATTACAATGAAGCATCAGGGGGTAAATATGTTCCACGGGCAGTGCTAGTAGACTTGGAACCTGGCACTATGGATTCGGTTCGCTCTGGTCCATTTGGTCAAATTTTCCGACCCGATAATTTTGTGTTTGGACAATCTGGAGCTGGTAATAATTGGGCGAAAGGTCATTATACAGAGGGAGCAGAATTGGTTGACTCGGTGTTAGATGTTGTTCGGAAGGAGGCGGAATCCTGTGATTGTTTGCAGGGATTTCAACTAACTCACTCGCTTGGTGGAGGTACTGGCTCTGGCATGGGAACCCTACTTATTTCAAAGATACGTGAGGAGTATCCAGACAGAATAATGAACACATATTCAGTAGTACCATCCCCCAAAGTGTCGGATACTGTGGTCGAACCTTATAATGCAACACTTTCTGTACATCAATTGGTTGAAAACACAGATGAAACGTATTGCATTGACAACGAAGCTCTCTACGATATTTGTTTTCGAACTCTTAAGCTTACTACTCCTACATATGGGGATTTAAATCATTTAGTTTCACTAACAATGTCTGGTGTCACAACCTGTTTACGTTTTCCAGGTCAACTTAATGCAGATTTAAGAAAATTGGCTGTTAATATGGTTCCTTTTCCGCGTCTTCATTTTTTTATGCCCGGATTTGCACCTCTAACCTCAAGAGGGTCGCAACAGTATCGAGCTCTTACCGTTCCAGAATTAACACAACAAATGTTTGATGCTAAAAATATGATGGCGGCGTGTGATCCGAGACACGGTCGTTATTTGACTGTTGCTGCTATTTTTCGTGGACGAATGTCAATGAAAGAAGTTGATGAACAGATGTTAAATATTCAAAACAAAAATAGCTCTTACTTCGTTGAATGGATTCCCAATAATGTTAAAACCGCAGTTTGTGACATTCCTCCAAGAGGATTAAAAATGTCGGCGACGTTTATTGGCAATTCTACTGCAATTCAAGAACTATTTAAACGTATCTCAGAACAATTCACGGCCATGTTTCGTCGTAAAGCTTTCTTGCATTGGTACACCGGTGAGGGAATGGACGAGATGGAATTTACTGAAGCTGAAAGTAATATGAACGATTTGGTATCGGAGTACCAACAGTACCAAGAAGCAACTGCAGACGAAGACGCAGAATTTGAAGAAGAGCAAGAAGCAGAAGTAGATGAAAATTAAAATAATTTCAATATATACATCAAGCTTTAAATTTGAATACTTATTTCTTTCTACACAATTTAGAAGAGAATAACAAGACGTTATTTATAACATATTAAAGGGTACACTGTAACATTTTAAGGCTTTTCTGTAGCAGCAATGATACATACTTTTTCCTGAAGTACCTAAGCCGTGTTAAAAAAAAAATATATTGCTCTAAGCCCAAAAAATTTAACCCTAACTTTCTTCGCATTTTTTTTTTTACACAAATCACATTTTTACAAAACAAAAACAATTTAACAAATCGATCAATACTTTTGTTGCAAAAATCCCCTTGAACATAATTAACTAAAGTTTACTTTTTCATGCAGTAAATTTGTAAAAAAAATTGTTTTTGTTTTTTTATAGATATAAGCAAAGCCCAGATAGTCGGACGTATCATTCGGACGCTTTTAAAAATTTTTCATAGATCCACACATATAGCCCTATTATGGTTCACAACACAACAGTAATTTCTGTCTCTACACAACACTACAACTGAATACATTCCACTGTTGTCTGTCAACAATGATGTGTCTTTAATACACTTATTATGCAAAACAGCAGTAGTGTTGGATTGTATTGTTATCTGTCAAATTTTGGAGACAGCTTATTTTGTGTGGTGTTGTGTCAGTGATAAGCAGAAAAATGACTTCAGCAAGGTAAGATTAATGTAAAATAGAATTAAAAATGTAGTTTTTTGTTAAAAAATGTATGTAATAAACTATTTGCAGGAAATTAACAGTATCAAATTGCAAATTGAGTTGCTTGTAAGTAAAATGGAGCAGAATCCAGCGACTGCACGAGGACAGCGACAGTTTGGAGAAACGAAGCAAGCACAGGGTAACTTTTGGTCCTCCTGTCCGCTAAATGCAAGAGTAGCAACGCGTAAGTTTTCAATTAAAAAGTAAAAATGTGTAAATCAATATTTACAACGTTTAATAGATTTGGACGAACTATAAGCAAAATTTACGGCGGAAAATTTCTTCCAATCGCCAAAACGCCGAAGCAACGGGTGGGGTCCGTCTGAGGAGGTGCCGCTAACAGTGTTGGAGGAGACTGTTGCCGACTTGCCCAACAACAGAACCGCAGTAAATCCACCTGGGCATGTATTTGGTGTAAACGTTGCGGAGGATGAGGCTCGCATTCAACTAGGGGATGAAAATGCACCACTGCGTAGATCGCGAACCTTTTAAGTCAGCAAGCGTCGTAAGGTGGACGCAATTCAAGACGAAAAATCAACTGCAAATAATAAAGTTAGATGCAATAGAAAGAACCGGCTATAAAAACTACAAAATAAAAAAAAATGCTGCAAATCAAAAAAGAAAAGTTCCTATTATTGCAAAAAAAGGAGGGTGAGAAGTCACAGCTGCGCCAAATCGATCTGGAGCTAAAACAATGCAAAGTAAATTTGGCGAAGGCTCAACTTAAAAGGGAAGGTCCCAGGTGTCACTCAACGATTTGAATAATTTTTGGATATGTGATAGAGGACAAAAATCTAAAAATAAAATCTAATCTTTTTGCCACAATTTCACTATTTTCCATAGAAATGTATACAAATTTGGTATCAAACGAAAGGTATTTTAAAGCCACACATGATGGCATCCATTTTGGAGAATTAAATTTCATTGTAATTTTTTTGCAATTTTTAACATTATTTAGGGTGTTTGTCAAAAGGAAACTTTTCACTCGTGGTAGGAAAGAAAATAGGAAGTTGAATAAAATTTGTGTGTGTTGAAATAAGTTTGTCTTTTTTGGTGTGTCAAATGGACGATGAAATTTTGACACTTACAAATTTTGACGTTCAACTTTCGGTCGTGTTTTAGCGCAAATATTTTATTTAATTTGTAAAAATTGTGATTAGTTGCTCAGAATGAACAGAATACTTCGAATGTATTTTCCACTATTGCTTATGTTGCTGTCTGAAGCTGAATCGTTTGAAATAATTTATGATTTTTCTTAATGAAGAGTAAGTACTGGCTGTTGAATTCTGCTCAAGGAAACTGAAGATTCATTATTTGTTCAAGGGTATCACATATCTTCGACCGAGAGGTTATTCCGATGATTTAAGTGCTATAATGAATGGGGACAATGCAGTAACAAGAAGGCATTTAAGAGTATCTCGCAGGTCTTTTCGCAAAAGTGTTGACTTTATTCCAGCGAAGCATCATGGATGGTCCAAGGAATATGAAGTAGCATTGCTTCCTTTATTGGATGGCATGCGGATGTAGCTATCGAGTGGCAGGAGGGTTCATGGGATTGAGCCGCTATACTGTTTGCAAATAATACATAAAATGCTCGATGAAATTATAAATCTGCAACACGTAATAAGCCATGCAAACATTGAAGAATATGAAAGAATTGGTGCAAAGTTTTGCAGAAAAAGTAAAAGCAATGTTTTTAAAAATTTCATTGGTGCAATTGATGGTACCCATATTTGCGTTCAATGCCCTGTCAACAAGCATGATGAGTACATAAATCATAAAAAATTCTACTCAATACAAGCGCAAGCCGTGGTCGACAGTAATTATAAATTTACAAGTGTGTTTATTTTGTTTCCTGGTTCAGTGCATGACACGCGCGGTTTTTTAAACAGCCCACATTTGGCATGTTAAAGACTAGATGGAGGAATATTTTTAATAGAGATTTAGAATTAAACATAAAAATTGCATAAAAACTGCTTTTAGTGCATTTGTGTTGCACAAAATTTGCATTCTACAAGAGGATTTCGAACCTCTAATCGAACCAATTCAGAAGATGGATATATTAATGAAGGAGAAGCTACAATTGCTGACTGCAGAAGGATTAAGATTTAGAAATTAAATGTTTAATGACTTTAATGGAATCTTCATTTATTGAATAAATCTAGAAATATTTCAAATAATGAATTCCTTTTTTGAAGAATATTAAAAAAATTAATTTATTGAAATAAAAGCTATTTCAAAAATTTTAAATTAATAGTAATAAGGAATATTCAACTGGGCCGAAGGCAAAATACCTCCACAGCCATGTGTTAGCATATTCATACTAAAAATGCTCTCATTATTTTGCTGACGTTACTTTGTACGGAGAAAAGTTTTGAATTGATTTAAATTTTTGCAAATTTCAAAATCCAAGTTTAATAAATATGCAAGCTTATGTGTAAAATATAAAATTAATTTTTTTTCGAGTTTCAAATTTATGCCTTGCATAGGAGGTATCATTTCCCGTTATCCAGTTTATTTTACTATAATATTAATCTGTATTAAATATGTGTAACATTTCAACTCATTCAGATACCGAGAAGTGGGTGAAAATTTATTCACAAGATTTGGCTATTAACGGAATACAATTTTTTTTAATTAATAAGTTGGCCACTTCAGCCTTCGAAAGGAGTTTGACAGAGCGTTTAATTTATTGTATTTAACGATTGCAGTTCATTATTACTTTCGGTCAAGGATCAGCTAATTGCATCGATTAAGGGATAACAAAGACTTTTTTTCTAATGAAATACCAATTTGTACCGGGCCGGACAATTTGTTTATTGTTGTAATGTTAAAGAGCCATGAAATGTATAAAGAATAAGCATAAAAGTAACCTTACAATAGCAACAATAATGGCTTACTTTTAACATGTATTACATTTTCATCATTAAACAAACGAAAAAACTCAAAATTTATCCCATTTTAACAACTGAATACTCTTACCCTCATGCATTAAATCGAACGCCTCATTTATGGCATTCAAGTTCATTGTGTGCGTTACAAATTCATCGACCATTAATTCCTCACGCAAGTATTCATCAACTAACTTAGGTACATCCGAAACACTACGCCATCCACCGAATGCAGTTCCCTTCCAAGTGCGACCTACTACTAGCTGAAATGGGCGTGTACGTATTTCTTGTCCAGATGCTGCCACTCCAATGATAACCGATGTGCCCCAACCTTGGTGGGTTGACTACAGTGCAGCACGCATAGTATTAACATTGCCAATGCATTCAAAGCTGTAAACGATACCACCATCAGATAGTTCGATGAGGTAGTTCGCCTGTTCGCTTCATCCTTAGGATTAACAAAATCGGTGACGCCGAATTTCTTGGCCACTTCATATTTTGCTGGGCTCATATCAATGCCGTAGACTTTTGAGGCACCTGCTGGGAATGCCACAGCAAACACACTTTCAAGCGGTGCATTCGTATCAATCTACAAAATGAGCTCACGCATTATTAAAGATAATAATTACCAATTCACTTATACACCCACCTTACACAAACAAATATCAGCGACCACTGTACTCGGAAGAGTCTGTTCCCATGAAGTGGAAAATCTTCTTGCCTTTGCATGTGAAGCGTGTAGTTCCATCGGGCATCACACCATTACCCTGAGTGCTACGTATCTTCTGGCATAAATTTGTTTTGTTGCTCTTGCAAATTCGCATTCATTACATTGCGGAATGTAAAGAGGATGAAATGATCACCTGCCTGAAAGTTGGTTACACCCTCACCAACGCTTTCAACTATACCGGCACCTTCGTGACCTAAGATCACTGGAAAAACACCTTCCGCATCTTCACCCAATGTGTAGGCATCAGTGTGGCACACGCCAGTAGCTAGAATCTTAATGCGTACTTCATGAGCTTTCGGTGGATTCACTTGAATTTCCTCGATAATAATTGGCTTCTTGGCCTCCCAAGCGATAGCGGCTTTGCAGGTTATGACCTTGAAAGGACGAATCAAAAAGAATTTAATACTTAGCACAGTATTATAGTCAAATTTTCGCTTAATACTATCTTTTCTTTCTTTTCCCTCTTTCTTTTTTAATTCTTAAAGAAATATTGTTGTTAAAAGTGATATATATATAGTCATGTCTTATAGAGTCATATGTCTATGTTATAATATTCTCATTAATATTTTCTAATTATAATTTTTTTATTTGATACCTTGCTAGATACACTAAGTTAGAAATTAATATGAAATTTTAAATTTATATCTTTACTTTATTTAACTTATAACCGTTGTTTATTACTCGTTGTTATTATTCTTGGTATTCTTACTGCATTCAAAAGACTAGTCTTATATGTGAACACTATGTTTAACTGAATAAATAAATAAATATTTATTAATCAGAAATAAAAACCAAAAGTTTTTCGATATTTTTTCGATCAGATTAAAAAATTATTTTTTCATCGAAATTATATCGATAAAAAAACGGAACATGTGTATGTACTAAACCTCTGCACAAGTGCACTTGTTTCTGCTACAACACCAGAACGCACACTGTCGAGTTCACTGCTTAACAGAACTCTGTTCGTCTAGCACAACAACACCAAATCATTTTGCAAAAACAAACAAGCAGTGCCGATCACTCGTCGGCTTCATAACATAACATGTTCGTGGCTTGCTTTTTTCGCACGTTGAGTCGTTTAACAAGCTGAAAACCAAACAGCAATATATGCACAGAACACACATAACACTAGTGTGACACTAGAACATTTTGGCGTTCTTCTTGTTTTGCGTTTTTTATATAACTTATAGAGCTAGAGCGAACACTTGGTAAAATTAAGCGCTGATTCAGAATTTCAAAAGATGAAAATACAAAATTTTTAAAAAGTACTAAGTTTCGGAAAATTTTGAAAATTTCGGAATTTTTCGGAAAACCAAATTTTGAAAAAAGTACCAAATTTTGAAAAAGTACCAATTTTTTGAAAAAAATACCAAATTTTGAAAAATGTACCGTTTTTTGCAAAAAGTACCAAATTTGGAAATAAGTACCAAATTTTTAAAAAAGTACCAAATTTTGAAATAAGTACCAAATTTTTAAAAAAGTACCAAATCTTTAAAAAGTACTAATATATGAAAAAAGTACCAAATTTTGAAAAAAGTGCCAAATTTTGAAAAATGTATCAAATTTTCAAAAAGTACAAATATTTGAAAAAAGTTCCAAATTGTGAAAAATGTACCAAATTTTGAAAAGTACCAAATTTTCAAAGAGTACCAAATTTTTAAAAAGTACCAAATTTTCAAAGAGTACCAAATTTTTAAAAAGTACCAATATTTGAAAAAAGTACCAAATTTTTAAAAATGTACCAAATTTTCAAAAAGTGCCATATTTTGAAAAAAGTACCAAATTTTGAAAAATGTACCAAATTTTGAAAAAAGTACCAAATTTTGAAAAATGTACCAACTTTTGAAAAAATACCAAATTATATAAAAGTACCAAATTTTCAAAAAGTACCAAATTTTGAAAAAAGTACCATATTTTGAAAAATGAACCAAATTTTGAAATAAGTACCAAATTTTTAAAAAGTACCAATATTTGAAAAAAAGTACCAAATTTTGAAAAAAGTTCCAAATTTTGAAAAATGTACCAAATTTTGGGAAAAGTACCAAATCTTATTAGCAGTACAAAATTTCAAAAAGTACCAAATTTTGAAAAAAGTTCCAAATTTTGAAAAATGTACTTTTATATAATTAAATTTTTGCGAGATATGATATATATACATATATGAAATATGAATAGTCAATTTTTTTTTTTCAATAAAATACAATTCTAGAACTTGGTTCAAAATTTGGTACTTTTTTCAAATATTGGTACTTTTTAAATATATGGTATTTTTTTCAAAATTTGGTTCTTTTTCAAAATTTGGTACTTTTATATAATTTGGTATTTTTTCAAAAGTTGGTACATTTTTCAAAATTTGATACTTTTTTCAAAATTTGGTACATTTTTCAAAATTTGGTACTTTTTTCAAATATTGGTACTTTTTAAAAATTTGGTACTCTTTGAAAATTTGGTACTTTTTAAAAATTTGGTACTCTTTGAAAATTTGGTACTTTTTCAAAATTTGGTACATTTTTCACAATTTGGAACTTTTTTCAAATATTTGTACTTTTTGAAAATTTGATACATTTTTCAAAATTTGGCACTTTTTTCAAAATTTGGTACTTTTTTCATATATTAGTACTTTTTAAAGATTTGGTACTTTTTTAAAAATTTGGTACTTATTTCAAAATTTGGTACTTTTTGCAAAAAACGGTACATTTTTCAAAATTTGGTATTTTTTTCAAAAAATTGGTACTTTTTCAAAATTTGGTACTTTTTTCAAAATTTGGTTTTCCGAAAAATTCCGAAATTTTCAAAATTTTCCGAAACTTAGTACTTTTTAAAAATTTTGTATTTTCATCTTTTGAAATTCTGAATCAGCGCTTAATTTTACCAAGTGTTCGCTCTAGCTCTATAAGTTATATAAAAAACGCAAAACAAGAAGAACGCCAAAATGTTCTAGTGTCACACTAGTGTTATGTGTGTTCTGTGCATATATTGCTGTTTGGTTTTCAGCTTGTTAAACGACTCAACGTGCGAAAAAAGCAAGGCACGAACATGTTATGTTATGAAGCCGACGAGTGATCGGCACTGCTTGTTTGTTTTTGCAAAATGATTTGGTGTTGTGCTAGACGAACAGAGTTCTGTTAAGCAGTGAACTCGACAGTGTGCGTTCTGGTGTTGTAGCAGAAACAAGTGCACTTGTGCAGAGGTTTAGTACCTACTTTATTCAATATTTGGTACATTTTTCGATATATGATATATTTTCCAGAATTTGATAAATTTTCCAGAATTTGGTCCTTTATTCCAAATTTTTTTCAAAATTTGATACTTGGTTTCAAAATTTGGAATTTTTTTGTAAAATTTGGTACATATTTTAAAATTAAGTTCATTCTTCAAAATTTTTTACTCGAACCCATTCCGCAATAAAATGCACCATAACTTCTAGAAGACAAGCAAATTAAGTAGACCACCAATTATTCTGGTGTCGTTCTAGTGTGTTCTAGTGTTGTCACATAACATTCAAGTCATTTCGTTATAGTGCATTTTTCTTAACCAATCATAACATAAGATAGTCCTGCTACTCGTTTCTTTTTGTTCGGTTGCGTTCTGTTGTGATTTCTGAAGTGTTACGCTTGTTTTGATTGCCAAGAACAGAACATAACCAACACTCGTTTCATAGGGGTGTGTTTTGAAATGCGTTTCAAGCCTACTCGTGCAGGGGTTTAGTATGTACCTTACAGTGGCCGTTATTTGTTAAGTAAAATTTCTTTTATCTATTACTTTTTTGTACTGCTATTTCTTATTCTATATCTCTTACTATGTATCAACTATTTTCTCCAATTTCCTGCTACTATTTTGTCAACTAATTAAACTTATATATATTTTAATACTAATGTTTTCTATTCATGTTATAATGTTATGTACTTTTTTCCACCACTATTTTCTGCCACCATGTTTTACTACCCTTTCTAATTCTATGTCTACTACTATTTAATGCTACTATTTTCGAGTATTACTTTCTACTACCATTTTCTTTTCTACAACTATTTTCTGCTACTATCTTTACAACTTTCTTGGAGCACTATTTTGTACTACTATTTTCCAAAACTATGTTTTACTATTATTTCCAACTACTACTACACTACTAAATATTGCATATAACGGCAAAAAAGCTAAAAATAATAGTTTTTAATTCTATTAACAAATTCCAAATACCTCTTTTAGAGCGCGTTCCTTTAGGTTGTCTGCGTCAATAAATTATTGTTTGCTTGCACGTATTAATATAGGCTTCTTCGTTTGCCAGTGTGCACCATGCTAGTGCCTTTGGAGTCTTGCACATGTGGGGCCGGAAAAAATTGTATGTTTGGAGGGTTTGTGTTGTTGTTTTTTGCAGGTGTTCTTTGATTTTGACTCATCGCTAAGACAAAGTTAAGATAGAATAAAATTTGCATGAAGGGTTACGCGAGCAATACGGGTAACTACGTGGGCATATTTCATTTAAAGGCTTTCTGTTTGGCGTTATTACTTGTTGATGTTATTATTATCGCTGCTGTTTTCGTTAGTGGTGGCTTTTGTAACTTAGAGTATATGAAATTGATTAATCACACTCGGATTCCGAGGAAGCAACAAGAATCCCTGAAACATCTATGTGTGGATAATCTGCTTGCACCATCTACCCAAAAACTGACAGCAAAGACGACATTTGCTTTTTTGTTCTCTCCCTTTTAAGCATCACACGCTCCAATCGATCGAGCCGATTTCCACGACCCATTCCTTGTCTTGATGTTGTTGACTCTGTCGGAGATTGAGTCGAAGATTGGTATGACGCAAGTGGCCGAAATAAAGAAAATTGAGAGTCAGAAGGCATTGGTGGTAAATCTGGTGAAGGCATTGGTGATGGAACCGTAAGTGGTGAAGAAGCAGGCAGCGATGACGATGCAGGCAGTGATGACGATGCAGGCAATGACGCCGATGCAGGCAGTGATGACGATGCAGGCAGTGACGCCGATGCAGGCAGTGGCGATGAGGGTGTACTGGTCAGGAGTTGAGATGTGGTAGCGCATTCGTCTCGGCGCATAGTAAATGGCCCCTCTATTTCACCAATGACGAAAGGCGGTCGAAAATTGTCTTTGCAGGCAGCATATTTTTGTATCGCCTGAAAAAATGGCCAATCTTTTGCCTCCTCCGTTGTGGATTCGTCACCAACACCTTCACCAGACCGGTACTTCGTCAATTCTTTATACTTTGCTATCAGCTTATTCCACTGATATTTGCAATTTGCAGCGTCTTTGGAAGGATTTTCTATAACTTCCCTCAAGGATCCGCTACCATTCTGAAAAGGAAGAAACTAATTAAAACCCTTAACATACATTTACACTTCATCTGACCTCTAACCCTCGTTGCTGTTGGTATTTTTGCCTGTGAACATCCCATCCAGTGCAAGTCTCTTCTCAATGAGACTGAAGCGGTCTGAATTGCTCCCTGAAAATATATATACGCAATAGAGTGACTCTTAATTGCATAGAGCAGGCCTGTAGCCAAGAGGGGTAATTTTGGGTTTTCAAACCCCTCCCCCAATAGGGGTCCACCAAGTATGAGAAAAAAGCCCGTCTGTCCGTCTGTGATCACGATTACAGCCGCAGTTTTCAAACTATTGCAATGAAATTTAAAATATAAGCTTCTTTGTAAAATATGAGGATCAAGTTTGAGAATGAGCCAAATCGGAGTACAGCCACTCCTACCTCCCATACAAATTGACTTTATTGTAAAGGAAAAATCTCTAAAAAAATCTGCAAATATTAAAATAATATCTTGAAATTTTGCACATGAGCTATGATAATAAATATAAATCGTCAATATGATATTTGGCAAAACTGGATTAAAACCATGCCTACTTCCCATACAAAGTGCCTTATTCTAAAAGTATACTCTATTCAATATTCACAAAAATTAAAGAAAAGTCTTGAAATTTCACACCTAAGCTTTGATATTTAATAGGAACCCTGACTATTAGGTTTGGCAATATCTAAAGAAAATTCCCAATACCTTCCATACGAAGTAGCCTCATCAAAATAGAAAAAACTTAGTAAAAATATAAAACTGAATGTCATCGTGTCTATGCGTATTAAAATTCACTTCACATCGTTTGTTCAACCCATACCAAATTTTGCACATATATTTTTCGGTGTAATGTGAAGTCTTTAGACTACAAAAGTTGGCGTGGCCTTTTACTTTTAATCGAACTTCTAGTACACTGAGTGTCTGACTTCAACTAAATTTTGCACATATACTTTTTGGTTTAAAGAGTAGTCTATACTCTTGAAAATTGGGCGAGTCTACAAAGGGGCCTGATGCTTTAATTAAACGAACTTTTTTAGGGTTTGTCCGACTTCAAACAAGTTTTCTTTAATAGTTTTTGGAATAATGTGCAGTCTGTAGTCTATAAAATTAGGCGGGATAAGACATGGGGTGTGCATGCAACAATACCACAGGCTTAAAATTCATAATTCCATTATGCCCTTAGTATGGAGATGTAAGTAATTCAGTACACATTAAATAAACAGTATCATTTATGCCACTCTGTGCTAAACCGTTACCCAAATAAAAAAAACACCAATCGCATAACTTGCGATTGACTTTTCTGACTAACAAAAATATATGAACTTTGTTGAACACAAAATGGCTCAAAACTATTTTAAATTATTTTCTTGTTTGATTTTTTCAAAATTTGTATTTTTGGGTTTTTTTGAATTTTTTTAATAAAAATTGTGAAACTCGATATTTCCAAAAGGCATGCTTCACACAAAAAATTTCGCAACCACCAAATTATTAAACATAATCACACCATTTTTTGTATCTGTATTAGGTATAGTTTTAGAAACTATTTACATGACATTTTACTGAGTTTTTTTAAAATATGCATTTTTGCCATTTTTTTAATACAACAACAAAAAAATGTAGATTTCAGTCCGATTTTGTTGTTTGATAACTCATTTTAAAGAAAAATTAAATGAAAAGCGCACCAGTTTTTTTTGAAATTTGAGCCTTGGAAAAAATTTAATTGAGATTTTTTTGGAAAAACAGCAGTATTTTCTCATATAAATCAGATTTTCATTGTACAAGTCGGTAGAAGCACGTTTACCTCTGTAATGTTAAGGAACAAAACTCCGGTGCGTAATTCGTTACCTTAAAAAAAAAATAAGGCCCTCTCCAATATGGACCTGTGTATAAGAGTGGTCCTTACTTTTTTTTACAATAATATCGCTTACTTACATGTCACATATGTCTTTTTTTGCTTTTTAGCTGGATGCATCGCAAATTATATTAAATAAAGCCAACAACTATGTTCCAAGTGGAGTTTCTATAATTAATTCCTGTTTTTATAATAATGACGTTTCTGAATAACGTATCTGAAAACACAAATGAAAATGAAATCGAAAAGCGTTATAGGAATCGTATCTTGGCAATGCGTTGACCGATTTTAAATTGTTTTTTTTTTTTTTGGTAATTTGACTGTCGTTGGGTAACTTTTTTTTATAATTGTTTTGCAGTCTTCAAATGTCTTTTGTTGAAGTGAGCGAGCGAGGCTACCATGGACCAACTTATATGAAGAATATTATTGGAATCAGATCTCAGCAAATGGGCTGGCCGATCTTAAAATGTTTTTACTAAACAGTTCTTCGCTTTTAAAGCTAAAGCAGAAGGAAGCCCAAATTCTATTAAATAAAAAAATTTTACTAAAATCAAATTTATATGAATAAAAGCAAATAATATTAGCAACTTCAAAAACTGTATAAGCTAAGCATAAGCTAAGCTAGCAGCATATATTGGTACGTTTAAACTCTAAGGTTGCGAACATAGTGAACGCTGGTTCAGACCGGCAGGCAGTTCAACTTAGAAAACACATTAGAGCAATAGAAATGCATGACTTGGTTTCATTTTTGCTCCAATGTAAAATCTGCCTGCCTGCCTGGACCAGCGTTCACTATGCTCGCAACGTAAGAACCTGTATTAGCGAGCGATCGAAGTGGGAGCACAATTTATTAAGGCCCCAATTAAGAATTACAACTCAACTAAGTTCACTTGATTCAACTCAATTTTTTTGGTAAAACGTATTACAAACATTTCAGTTCAACCATGTAGTTTGCCTTAATTTTTTACGAATTTTTAAATTACATGATTTAACTGAAATACATGCTAGTAATACGTTATACGAAAAAAACTTAGTTGAATCAAGTCAACTTTGTTGAGTTGTGAAAGGGGCCTTTATAAGTTGTGCTCCCACTTCACTTGCTCGCTCCAATAAGTTGTTAGAGCTTAAACGTACCAATATATGAAGCGTTGACGCGAATAACGTTATAAGCGACAAAAAAAGTTTTTAATGGCGCACTTAAAGCAATTTGATTTCGATTTGGAATTTTTTGGTGTAAGAGCTGTAAAGAAAAGTGCCTGTATATAAAAAACCAATATATCCTTTAAGAAGAAAACAAAAAAGGATTTAGATACTTTCGTAATGGAAAACCGTTTTATATCCAAAGCGCAATGGATGATAACGTTTTTTCAGTAAGCATAACATCTTCACTGATGGAGCTTACAACGTTTTTCCACATTACCGTTTCTAAAGCAATTTTCTTGGGTTCAACTTTTCCTATGCTTCCCGTATGTACTTCTCCACTGTTTTTAGCCTCTTATTGTTTATGTCTTTCCAATTTTTAAAACTTATTTTACCTTTTATTGCACTTTTATCTTTTTACCTTTATTGCACTTTTGCATCACGCTATTCAATTCTAAATTGGCCATGATGACGAGCACATGCAACGTTTTTCCATTTACTACTGACATTGGCTAGCATGTCAATGCCCAAAAACAAATAAAATTTGAGAAACTATGTAATCTCATAATACGCCAGAGCATTTTTAATGGTAATATGAAAAAAAAACCATTTTTAATTTATATTTATATGTCGCTCACAACGTTATTCGCGTCTACGCTTCATATGCTGCTAGCTTAGCTTATGCTATGCGGCTGCAGCAACCTTGTAAAGGGAATCAATAAATTAAATTATGAATTAAGGGTAATTCGAGTGCCATGACCGATTGGATTGGAAGAGACATATACGACGACTTCAAAGGCAGCTTTGAACAATCACGTGGAAATTGCGGACCGGCGGATTGTTTACCTGCTGGCGGCATTGCATTTGACAGCGGAGCGGATGTATGCTGTAGCCTTGTATCATTGCAATAGTCTTTTCCCATTTGCATGCACCAGCAGTTCCGCGATATCCACGTGAGTGTGCCATCATTCTTTGTTATCTTCCATTTGCAATATTTCCACAGCACTCGGATTGCCCTTGGTTGGTACTCGATTAAAACAAAAGGAACAGCACTTTTAAAGCACAATTTACTTTAAAATATATTTAACTGGAAATAAAAGGAACAACTAAAGCATCTCGCGTTAAAAGCCACAATTTATCATCAACTTTACCGCACAGAACTAAACACATAAAAATGCAGCTTTCACAAAAACTCACAGTTAAAAATTATATTAGTTTTTATTTATTCCGGTTTTATCTTTACGTTAAAAGAACGATAGTTTAATTAAGAAATTCACAAATTAAAATAACTAATCAAATCGAAATACAGCGCGGAAATGAATGTAATGTTTTTTTTCTCACTTTTTGGATGTGTCAAAAATTCACTTTTCGATTGTTTCGACAATATATTCACCTCACAATTGCCAAAAATTGCTCTACCAACTGTCAAAATTTCATCATCAGAGTGAAAAGTTTGCGATTGACACACACTCTTAGTCGATATCATATTTCTATATTTTGTTTCTATATTTTGAAAATTTTAAAAGAAACAAATAATCTTCTTCTTCTTCTATATATATAAAAATGAATGTATGTATGTGGGTATGTGGGTATGTGGGTATGTGGATATGTGTGTATATCACGTATAGACTCCAAAACCACCGAACCAAACTTTATGCAATTTTTAGGGATACTGAAGCAACATTCGGGAAGTGTTCCTGTGAAGTTTGGTGTTGATTGGACAAGGGGGCGTGGTACCTCCCATACAACCCAAATTGGCTCTATCGCCCACAAACCAAAAAAAATGCTTTATATCAAACGGTTTTAATCATATAAAACTAAAATTTAGTAATTTCGTTCAGATGGTTACTTCCGGTGACTGTGCAAAAAATGGGCGTGGTCACACTATATCTACGCCCACTTTAAAGAAATCATTGTAATTCCTGAGATGTTCAAGTTTTGATAGTGAATCTTGGTATGCAGTTGCTATGGATCCAAATGGAAGTCACTATGTAAATGTTAATGTTGTCACGCCCACTTTTACCGCCCACAAATCAGTTAAAATGCTTTATATCAGACGGCTTTTGCCGTAGAAGACTAAGATTTGGTAATTCAGTTCGTATGGTTACTGTCGGCCAATCCACAAAAAATGGGCATGGCCGCACTATATCTACGCCCACTTGATCGAAATCATGCTTATTCCTGAGTAGTGCACGTTTTGATAGTGAATCTTGGAATGCTGGTGCTATGGGTCCAAGTGGCAGTTACTATGTAAATATAAACGTTGTCACGCCCACTTTTACCGCCCACAAATCAGTAAAAATACTTTATATCAGACGGCCTTTGCGGTAGAAGACTAAGATTTGGTAATTTAGTTCGTATGGTTACTGTCGGCCAATGCACAAAAAATGGGCATAGCCGCACTATATCAACGCCCACTTTATCGAAATCTTGCTTATTCCTGAGTTGTACACGTTTTGATAGTCAATCTTGGTATGCAGGTGCTATGGGTCCAAGTGGCAGTCACTATGTAAATATAAACGTTGTCACGCCCACTTTTACTGCCCACAAATCAGTAAAAATGCTTGATATCAGACTGCTTTTGCCGTAGAAGACTAAGATTTGGTAATTTAGTTTTAATCATTACTTGATAGTGAATCTAAGTGTGCAGGTACTATGGATCCCAGTGGCAGTCACTATGTATATATAAATGTTGTCACGTCCACTTTCAACCCCACAAATCAGTAAAAAGTAGAAGACTAGGATTTGGTAATTTAGTTTATTTGATTACTGTCGGCTAATGCACAAAAAATGGGCATGGCCGCACTATATCTACACCCACTTTCTCGAAATCATGCTTATTCCTGAGTTGTACACGGTTTGGTAGGAAATCTTAGTATGCAGGTGCCAAATGACAGTCACTATGTATATACAAATGTTGTTACGTCCACTTTAACCGCCCACAAATCAGTAAAAATGCTTTGTAGAAGACTAAGAATTGGTAATTTTGTACATAAGGTCACTATCGGCAACTGTTAAACTGTTAAATGGGCGTGGTCGCACCATATCTACGCCCACTTTTTCGAAATCATGCTTATTCCTGCGTTGTACGCGTTTTGATAGTAACACTTCATACGCAGGTGCTCTAAGTGGCGGTCAATATATATATATAAAATTTGCCACGCCAACTTGTACCACCCGCAAATAAAAAAAAGTAACGCGAAATGGCCAATTTCAGCCCTTGAAAGGACTTTGACCGAGCTTCTTATGATGAATTGAAATGACCGAGAACTGGACCTTAAAGTTTTATGCCGATTCCGAACGGCTTATGTTCTCAAGAAGCTTTTCATTGCAGTTTTTACTCTCTGAGGTTTGCCATTGTCAGCAGAGAGGTGACGGCCGAACTGAAAAATTAATTCAATTGAAAAAACTTTCTGTGTCAGGTGGAATTCGAACCAGGGTTCTATCCCATATGGACCACACACTACCCACTACGCCACGGCCGCCACTTTTTTTTACCCACAAATCAATAGAACTTCTATAAATCAGACAATTCTCATCGTTAAATACTAAAATTTGGTAATTAAGTTCATACGCTTACTCTCGACAGCTTTGCCAAAAATGTGCATGATAGCACTATATCTGTGCCCACTCTTCAGCAATCATTTTATTTAATTTATTTATTTATGTATGTATTATAGTTAATTACAATTTAACAATTATAACTAAGTAAGCACTAGCTGCCAGGGCTATCGGTTAGAAATAATTTAAATTCCTGAGATGTGAACGTTTTGATAGTCAAACTTGGTATGCAGATGCTATAAGTCCAAGTGGCGGTCACTTTTTATATAAATTTTGTCACGCCCACAAATCCGTGAAAGTATATAAATCAAAATTTACAGTAAAAGTCGCACTTTATCTACGCCGACTTTTCAGAAATCATTGTAATTTCTGAGCTGTACATGTTTTGATAGTGAAACTTGATATGTAGGACATTGTAGGTGCAATAAGACCAAGTGGCGGTCACTATACATATAAATGTTGCCATGCCTAAATGTTTGTTTGTATACTAGAGCTCCTCACAAAAAAAAAGGTGTTTTTGGGTCGGTTGCTCAAAATACCGCTTTTTGTTATGATGATCCCCCAAATATTTCGACAGTAGCTGGAATAGTTTGAAATAAAAAAAAACAAAATCGAAATGGCCATTTCAATCCTTGAAAGGACATTTACCGATCTTCTTATGTTCTTAATAACAAACTTAATAGACTTAATAGTTATTTTGTCTTGCCATGTTACTTTTGGTCAAATAAATTATCTATTCATGATAAAATATAGTGTAAAGTTAAGAATTAAATTGAATGAAATTACAAAAAAATGTACACATTTTTTAACATTTTACAATTTATTTGACTAAAAGTAGTATGGGAAAAAATTAATTTGAATTTTAGTGAAAATAATATGAAAAAAGTTAAACCAATCCATAAAAATTCGCATTATCTTTGGTCCAACGGAAAAAATTGAAGATTTTTGATGCAAAAGAACTTTTTCATTACTCTTATTTCTGACCGTTTGTTTTTTTTTAACTACTATACCAGGCAATATTTTTAGTCGAAATTTTTTGGGGATCATCGTAACATAAGCCATGGATTATTTTGAAGACCCGGACTAAGCAACTTTTTTTTCTAAGGAGCGTGAGGCGACTTAATGTATATACGTATGTGGGTATATGTGTATATCACTTAAGGACTCCGAAACCGCTAAGCCAATTTTTATACCAAAGCCTTGAGAGGGTTCCTATGAAGTCTGGTGCCGACCGTAAAAGGCTCCTTAAATACACCAAAAATTTTCGATATCGACCAGTTTTGGTTTTTTTTTGTAGGTCGCACAGTCTCGGAATTCAGTATTCGACCTCAATTTACACATGCCGTTCCACTGGTAACATTTTATGGGCGTTGGTCGAGGGGCGTGGTACTTTTTCGGCACCCCAAATAGTCGGAATAGTTTTCGAAATAAGTCACACATCAATAAAACTCGGTACGAACTTACTATAAAAGTATGGCTTCACTAAAGCTACACCCTCTTTTAGGGGATAAGCGCTGAGCGCAGCGAAGCGCGCCGGGTATAAGCTAGTATTTTATACTTTTCAGTTATTAACCCTTGGATAGTTGGGGTAATGATTTACCATAGGGTGGAAGCTATATTACTGGAGAGAGGTGTGGCAGCCAAGGGTTTATAACTGAAAAGTATAAAAAATATTTGTTTCTTTTGTTTTCTTTAACAGAAAAGGAATTTTGTTAATACAGATCCACATGGTATGATAATAGGTTTTTAGTAATAACTTTTGATTGGAAGAGAATATTGAGATATTTTTTTTTTGAAATAAATTATTTTTGAAGCTATACTCTTTTATAAAAAGAACATTTTTAAAAAAATTAATTTCATCAATAAAATCGAAAGGGATATACCCTTGTTTTTTTATGATAGAAATAGTTAATAAATGTTTGTTTAAAGCTGAATTCATTTTTGCTAATAAATGTCATGCCATGTGAAAGGGAGCATAAAATGCAATTTTTAATTTAAATTATTTTTACAACAAAAACAAATTTTACGTAATTTTTTGAGAAAATATTGAATATTTTGATCTTTTTTTGAAAAAAATATTGAAAATACAAATGTACAGAAATTGGTATTGTAAAAATATATGTTTTGGTAAGTACTTTTATTAAACTTTATAACACACAAAAAATGTGATATATGCTGAAAACTAACGGAGATATTTACATAGAAAGTATTTCTAAATTTCCGATGATTTTTTCTCATTCCTTCGGGCAAACAAGTTATAAGCACAAAGTTGTATAGAAGCCCTGTTAAATATAAACTTTTCCGATCAAATATTTACACATACGGAAATTTGGAGAAAAACAAAATTTTTGATACCCATATTGTGGTCTTCATCTCTAAAAAAATTTTTTTTTAAGAAAATAAATGCATATTTTAAAAAAGAAAATTTTAATATAAAAATTTAAAAAACATAAAAAAGGTAACTTTTAGAATTCTCTTAAATAAAATATAAATGAAAAGGAAACAATTTCGAAAATACGCTCTTTATGATATCGACTAAATAATGTTAAAAATGACCACAACAAAATTATAATGAAATTTATTTCTCCAAAATGGATGCCATCATGTGTGGCTTTAAAATACCTTTCGTTTGATACCAAATTTGTATAAATTTCTATGGAAAATAGTGAAATTGTGGCAAACAAACGAAATTTTCGCTGAGTTTAAAACGTCATTTTGAAAACGTAAACTATCGATTGAGCACGTATAAAAAAATACGTCGACCTTAGATTTTTGTCCTCTATCACACATCCAAAAATTATTCAAATCGGTGAGTGGCACCTGGGGACTTTTCCTTGTAAGTTCAGTGTTAAGATAAGTGTTCCATTTTTTAATTATTGTTATTTTAAATGTCATTAAGGGGGCATATAGGCTACAAATTTAAAAAAATATTTCGGTAATTTTGTTTCATAGAAGTATTCTCTAAAGTTAATAAATATATGTGCAAAATTTAAAAACATATCTTTTTCCTTCTATGAAACAAAATTCCCACAAAAATTTTTTTTAAATTTGTAGTCTAATGCCCTCTTAAGACTGTTCTTTTTTAAACATCGAAGTACCTTTTTTATTAATGTACTGTTCCTTAAAATGTCATGAAGACTGATTCTTATTTTGTTTTAACATGTGAATTTATTATTATTTTTTTTTTTTATTTAAATATGCAAAATGGATCTTCGGATTCTTTCAGGCACAGATTCACGCCCGTTTTCCATCACGGTGTCTATAATTTCTTCCATATCTCTTGTGTTTGCTGCCAAATCGGTGTCTTATTGCACCTTGAAGTGCTGGCTGATGTGTAGCGCGAAGCATGCGTTTACAACTGTCGTTGCCTTCGCAGGTTTTAAATGCATACCCCTAATACATAAAAGGCACCTGCATTTGTTTTTAAGAACGCCAATTGTTCATTCAATGATGTTCCTTACCTTACAGTGCTTGGTGTTATATCGCGTTTCTGGAGTACCTGCGTCAGGCATTGGGATTGCAGTCGATTTCGTTGTCTTTTTGAAATGATCTGCAACCGTATCCAACACATACCGAAATCCGTCTTTGTTTAGCTGAAAATATTTAATAAATCTGCATTTGAAAAACGAATAAATTAAAAGAATGCAAGCTTTTTAAATGTTAAGACTTGCGGTTTTTTTGGGTAACTGAAATGGATTGCTTCGGTCTCAAAGTTGTTTTCGACTTCGTGCTGGCAATACATCTTCGTCGTCACTTGACCACGACAAAGCTATTGAAACATCCATTACTTTCTATTATTCTTATTTGACAAACAACAAATTCGGCAGCAAAGAAATCTTATTTGATTTGTTTTTAATTTTTCTGTCAACTGTCTGACGAGCTGTCATAAGTAACAAATTCCACATACTTTCCACAATCAAGTTAAACAACAACGTATTGTAAACCATCATAGCGCACTTCTGTTGTGTCTACTCGATTTTGGTGTCTACTTGATAGAAGACACTGCAATATATTGCTGTGAAACGTAATAGGGCTAATATTTGGGATAAGTGTATTCTATAGTAATAAAATAAAACGATTTTTATTCAACTCAAATTATAAAAAATTTTTTATTTAAACTCGGGTACGGAAATTTATAAATAAATACCCTTGAGAGGTACAAGAAAAAAAAAATTGTTTTCTAAATTAAATTAATAGTTTTGTAAATTAAACTACTTCTGTACTTTAGAGCTATAACATCAAATCTGATTGGGTTGAATTTTGTCACAACATACCACAAAGGTTTATTTTTCAGTGATTCAAATTTTGCCCCATGGTACTTCAAAGAGTAAAAGAATGCGCTCGGAAGTTTCACAAAACGGAAGTCATTTTGGGATCTAAGTTCTTACTATGACTAGATCTGCAAATTTATCGACTAAATTAAAAAAGTCTGAAAACAATTTTTTTTGTAAGTTTATTAAGGGCATAGTGAGGTCACAGCAAATTATTTTATTTATTCGGACGTTTCTTTCCTTGCCTCAACCATTTCATTATGACTTTTAGGCAATACCTTCCATTTTTAATAAAACAATTAGGCCTATTCGGCGAAATCTGTTATTCTGTTACGCATTTTCTGTTATCATTCATAAAAGATGTCAGCCATAAAATATCTGTTAAAATTGGTATTCAGGATTTCGAACTTTATGGCATCCTTCGAAATCTTTGAAAACAAAAATTTATTACAATTCCGTTAACTTCTGTTATGAAACAGCTGATTGCTGTCAACAATTATTCGTAAAGTGCACATAAAAAGAAAAACAAATCGCAATGCAGAGCGAAAAAAGTAAGTTAATCATTTAAATGATCAATTGTATTTTATTAATTATATTTTATTATAGGGAAACGCGAGAAAAAGGTCTCAATACAGTTTTTTTGCTCTTATTTAGAAGAAACCCCAGTGCTGGCGAGGAGGAAACGCTGCGACGCATCAGTGCAAGGGCTGTGGCAAGAGTTGGCTGGTAGCCTAAACTCAACTGGTGGTGTGTACTATCCTGCGACAAGTGGAAAATGGTTAGGCTTTTGTTTATTTTGTGAGTACATATTTGCTTATGAATGATTTAATTTCAGGTGTTTGATAAACTTCGCTCGGAGAAAGACGAGTTTGATTTGCTATTTAGGCGTGACTCCATCAAAGTGGCCTGATAGTTTCTTCTATTTAAAACATGTCTGTAAGGCGACTGTTCCGGGTTGAGGAGTGTTTTTAAAGCCGACTTTTAAAGGCTAATAAAAAAAAAAAACTGCGGCAGATATTTATAAAAACTGTTTTTATTATTTTAATCAAGTATTCAAGAATACAAAAAATAATTTTTTTTAAAAATTCATGAAAATGTATGCCCACAGGAGGCGTTGCAAATTAATGTCAAAAAAAAAATTACATTTCCGGTGGGGCAAATAAATTCATACTGAGTCATCTAAAAAAAAATTATGGTTAATTTAAAGACCAAACTCTTGGGATCGCCGTGGCCCAATTTTCGATTTTAAAAAATTTTGAGTTCAAAGTTGAAAGCCCGAAAATTTATGATATTTTATGGTCAAAATCATTGATTTTTTTCCTTGTGAATGAAAAAAATCAAAATCGGGCCACGGTGATCCCAAGAGTTAGGCCTTTAAATTAATCAGAAACTTTTTTCACATGACCCGATATGGATTTATTTGCCCCACCGGAATTTTTGAACGCCAATTTGCAACGCCACCTGTGGGCTACATGTACATGAATTTTAAAAAATATTTTTTTTTGTGTTCTTGAAAACTTGATTAAAATAACAAAAAAGTTTTTATAAATATCTGCAGTAATTTTTTTCAGCCTTAAAAATTTGCCTTTAAAAACACGCCTTAAAACAAGCACGCATATTTATTAAATGTGTAATCTTATATTTGCCTCCTTTTTGAGCCATTCTTAAAGAAATTCGGCACAATCTGTTATGAAGAAATTCTGGTATTCTATTATGATTTCCCAGACAAATTTTTGAGTTGTCAAAATTCGTCTCATAGCAGAACTGTCAAAAAATCTTTTACAAAATCTTTAATTGGTATTTGGCATGGCAAATCTGCTATGAAATCGGTTATGAATGATAACAGATACGTAACAGATAAGTAAACATTTGGTGTGAAAATGGATGTTTATTTAAGATTTTCTTTAGGAATGGCTCAAAAAGGAGCCAGATGTAATATATAAAATATACAGATATAATATATAATATATATATATATATAATATATATATATAATAAAAATGTGTGTGTTTTAAGGCGACAGTTCCGGGTTGAGGCATGATTTTAAAGGCGACCTCTAAAGGCTGATTAAAATAAAACTACTGCAGGCATAAAAACTTTTTTATTATTTTAATCAAGTTTTCAAGAACACAAAAAAAATATTTTTTTAAAAATTCATATACATGTAAGCCCACAGGTGGCGTTGCAAATTGGCTTCCAAAACTTCCGGTTGGGACAAATAAATCCATATCGGATCAGCTGAAAAAAAGTTTGTGGTTAATTTAAAGGCCTAACTCTTGGGATCGCAGTGGCCCGGTTTGGATTTTTTCATTAACATGGTAAAAAAGTCAATGATTTTGACCATAAAATGTCAAATATTTTCGGGCTTTCAACTTTGAACTCAAAAAATTTTTTAAATCGGGCCACGGCGATCCCAAGAGTTTGTTATTTAAATTACACAACAATTTTTTTTTTTTAGATGACCCAGTATGGATTTATTTGTTCCACCGAAAATGTAATTTTTTTGGCCATTTGCAACGCCTCCTGTGGGTTTACATGTACATGAATTTTTAAAAAATAATTTTTCTCTATTCTTGTGTAAAATATCTGCCGTAGTTTTTTTAAATTACTTACTTACTTACTTAGGTGGCCGTGACAACCCGTGTCCGGATTTCGACCGACCTCATCAGCTCTCGCCAGGCGCCTCTGCTTTGCGCGCGCCTTCTCCAATCGGATACACCAAGTGCGGTTAGGGCTTCCTCAGCCTGGTCCATCCATCGGAGGCATGGTCTCCCTCGTCGTCGTTGACCAGCGACCCTCGCTTCGAGCACCTTTTTCGCTGGAGCTTCGTCGTCCATACGATGGACATGACCCAGCCAGCGTAGTCGCTGCACAGTTATACGCCGAACTACGTCAATGTCTCCGTAGAGCTCATACAGCTCGTGGTTCATTCGGATGCGATAGTCATCGCCGACTCGAACAGGACCGAAGATTTTGCCAAGAACTTTTCTCTCGAACACCCCCAGAGCGGCTGCGTCAGTTTGCGAAACTACCCATGCCTCAGCGCCATAAAGCAGCACAGGTAGAACGAGCGTCTTGTAGAGTGTTAGTTTTGTCGATCGAGAGAGGGCTCTGGAACTTAGTTGCTTACTGAGCCCGTAGTAGCACCTATTAGCAATTATTGTTCTTCGCTTTATCTCCAGGCTGATTTCGTTGTTAGTATTAATGGCGGTGCCAAGGTATACAAACTCCTTGACTACTTCAAAGTTATAGCTGCCGGATGAAACGTGGGAGTCTAAACGCCGAGCTCCCTTGTTTGTAGACAGCATATACTTTGTTTTACCCTCATTTATCGTCAAACCCACTTTGGCTGATTCCTTTTCGATAGCGGCGAAAGCAGCGGTAACATCTCTCTTGGTTCTGCCAACAATATCAATATCATCAGCGTAAGCAAGGAGCTGGACACCTTTATAGAAAATGGTGCCATTACGATGCACACCGGCCTTTCGTACGATCCCCTCCATGATGATGTTGAAGAGATCGCAAGACAGTGGATCGCCTTGCCTGAAACCTCTTTCGGTATTGAAGGTTTCGGAGAGGTCATTTCCTACCTTGACGGAGCTGCGTGTGTTGCTCAACGTCATTCTGCAAAGTCTAATCAACTTTGCAGGTATACCGAACTCAGACATTGTTGCGTATAGGCAATCCCTTCTCGGGCTATCGAACGCAGCTTTAAAGTCGACAAAGAGATGGTGTGTGTCAATTTGATTTTCGTGGGTTTTCTCCAGGATTTGTCGTAGCGTGAAAATCTGGTCTATGGTGGACTTACCAGGTCGAAAGCCACACTGATAAGGTCCAATCAGTGTTTTTGTAATTGGCTTTAATCTTTCACACAGTACGCTTGAGAGAACCTTATATGCGATGGAAATAAGACTGATACCTCTATAACTTGCGCAGATTGTAGGGTCTCCTTTCTTAAGTATAGGGCACAGTACACTGAGGTTCCAATCGTCGGGCATGCTTTCTGCTAGCCATATTTTGCTGATGAGCTGATGCATGCGCCTTATCAATTCATCGCCGCCGGTTTTAAACAATTCAGCTGACAGGCCGTCAGCACCCGCTGCTTTATTGTTTTTGAGTCGTTGGATAGCAACTCGAACCTCTTCATGGCTAGGTGGTGATACTTCCACTCCGTCATCGTCGATTGGTGCCACTGCACTGTGCTCTCGATGGGCGGCATTGGTGGAATCGTCGCCATTAAGTAAATTGGAGAAGTGCTGTCTCCACAATCTAAGCACACACTGTGTATCCGTATTCAGATCTCCATTTTCGTCTCTACAAGTGGATGCTCCGGGCTTGAAACCTTGGGTTAGACGCTTAACCTGTTGATAGAATTTTCGTGCATCCTTCTTGCCCTGGTATACCTCTAGTTCCTCACGCTCACGCTTTTCCTGCTCTCTTTTCTTGCGTCTGAAAAGGCGCCTCTCTTCCTTCCTCTTTTCGCGGTAGTTTTCTCGCACGGCTCGCGTTGCAGCTGACTGCAGCGTTTTTCTATAAGCGGCGTTTTTTACTGCAGTCGCAATGCGACACTCCTGATCATACCATTGGTTCCGAGGTTGCGGGCGCCGGAAACCAATGACTTCTTCAGCGGCAGCGCGCATGGAGTGGGATATATGCGCCCAAAGTCCGCCGGCGTCGTCGAGTCCAGAGGTTGGTTGGTTGAGCTTAACCGAGAGTTGAGCGGAGTAGGCTTCGGCAGTCCGTTGTAATTGCAGCTTAGCGACATCTAGCTTTCGTTGCATTCCTGTGCGTATGTTCTTGGCATTGCATAATCGCATGCGGATCTTGGCTGCAACAAGATAATGGTCGGAGTCAATGTTGACCCCCCGAAATGTACGCACATCTAGAACACTAGAGGCATGCCTTCCGTCGATTACAACATGATCAATTTGGTTTCGCGTTTTTTGATCCGGGGACAGCCAGGTGGCCTTGTGGATGTCGAGGTGCTTAAATCTGGTGCTACTAACTACCATGTTTCGTGCCGCGGCGAAGTCGATCAGTCTTAGACCGTTGTTTGTGGAGGTCTCGTGAAGACTGAACTGACCGACAGTGGGGCCAAAGATGCCTTCCCTTCCGACTTTCGCATTAAAATCGCCGAGGACTATTTTCACGTCATGGACCGGAAGGTGGTCATATACGTCCTCAAGACTAGCGTAGAAAGCGTCCTTGACGGCTTCGTCCTTTTCCTCCGTCGGGGCGTGCGCGCAAATAAGGCTTATGTAGAAAAATTTTGCCTTGATGCGGATCGTGGCCAATCTTTCGTTCACAGGTGTGAACCGGGAAACAAGGTGGCGTAGTTTCCGGCTAACGACGAATCCACATCCGAATTCGCGCTTCTCCGCATGGCAGCTGTAGTAGATATCGCAGTGTGCTTGTTTAGAGCAGCCTTGCCCTTTCCATCGCATTTCCTGGATGGCGGTGATGTCAGATTGTATTGTTTTGAGGGCTTCCGCCAGTTGGATAATGGCACCTTCCCTATAAAGGGTCCGGACATTCCAGGTGCATATCCGTAAATCATTGTCCGTTTTTCGTTTGCGGTGGTCGTCAACGTAATTGGGGTTCTTATCCGAGGCTGGTTTAGTTTTCATTGGGCAGTAGTAATGTGGCGGGACCCAAACCCTGCGCACATTCCATGTTTAAGGTCTATGGATCGACCCGCCGCTCAAATTAGCCGTCAAACTGACGGATGCCAGTTTGCCGTTGCCCAGGGAACACCACTTGGAGGTTTGAGTCGACTTGAGACGATTTCGACATGGATAATGCTGGCCTCGCCAGGTTGAGGCGGTCAGACACGTTGCCATGAGAAGGTTCGCCCCCTGTTCCCCAGTTTTTTTAAATTAGCCTTTAAAAATCGGCTTTAAAAACACGCCTCAACCCGGAACAGTTGCCTAAAGACAAGTTTTAAATAGAAGAAACTATCATGCCACTTTGATGGAGCTACGCCTAAATAGCAAACTGAACTCGCCTTTCTCCGAGCGCAGTTTATCAACCACTCACATGTACTCACAAAATAAACAAAATCCTCACCGTTTTGCAATTGTCGCAGGATAGTACACACCACCAGTTGAGTTAAGGCTACCAGCCAACTCTTACCACAGCCCTTACACTGATGCGTCGCAGTGTTTCCACCTCGCCAGCACTGGGGTTTCTTCTAAATAAGAGCAATAAAACTCTATTGAGACTTTTTCTCGCGTTTTCCTATAAAGAATTTTTTATAGGATAATTTAATTGATAAAATACAATTGACTATTTAAATGATTACTGACTTACTTAGGTGGTCGTAACAACCCGTGTCCGGGTTTCGGCCGACCTCATCAGCTTTCGCCAGGCGCTTCTGCTTTGCGCGCGCCTTCTCCAATCGGATACACCAAGTGCGGTTAGGGCTTCCTCAGCCTGGTCCATCCATCGGAGGCATGTACTCCATCGTCGTCGTTGACCAGCGACCCTCGCCTCGAGCATTTTTTCGCTGGAGCTTCGTCGTCCATACGATGGACATGACCCAGCCAGCGTAGTCGCTGCACAGTTATACGCCGAACTACGTCAATGTCATCGTAGAGCTCATACAGCTCGTGGTTCATTCGGATGCGATAATCATCGCCGACTCGAACATAACCGAAGATTTTGCGAAGATCTTTTCTCTCGAACACCCCCAGAGCGGCTGCGTCAGTTTGCGAAACTACCCATGCCTCAGCGCCATAAAGCAGCACAGGTAGAACGTGCGTCTTGTAGAGTGTTAGTTTTGTCGATCGAGAGAGGGCTCTGGAACTTAGTTGCTTACTGAGCCCGTAGTAGCACCTATTAGCAATTATTGTTCTTCGCTTTATATATTTTTTTTGTATACAAAATCCTATTGCTTCTCGTGTCTTACTTGTTATTTGTTTTGCGTTTCCTATATACAAAATGAGGCGGTAAGTGTTTAATTTTACAAATTCAAACTTTTAACCTCACGTTAACAAACATTTGGCCTTGCCACGATGTTAAATATATTTCTTACCCTATCTTACAACCATAACATCATAAATACACACTTCGAGCACGCGTACAGTTTCAACTATCGGAAAACTGATTTTGTAAAACTAGAAACGTTACTCAGCGGAATCGATTTCCAACATCTCTTCGATTATGCTCACGAAAGTGTTGATAATGCTGTTGCTCTCTTCTATGACAAAATTTTCTTCTGCTTCACACAATCTGTCCCCTTTACTAAGCAGAACAATTTTTCGTCATCTCCTCCCTGGTACAATAAAGAACTACGCTCACTCCGTTATAAGAGGAACAAACTTTGGCGCACTTATTTAATCTCTCGCTCTTCTATTGACCTCGCTAATTATCTACACGCCTATAACCTTTTTTCTGCACTCTGTGAAAACCTATATGAGTCTTATCTTGCTCATATTCAAACTAAATTGCTGTCGGACCCTAAAAGCTTCTACAAGTTCATCAATATAAAAAGAAAATCTGATAACTACCAATAACCCGGAAGTAATTGCAAACCTATTTGCAAATTTCTTCAGTCAGTCATTCACGAGTCACAACGATGAACTTGATTATGAATACTTTTCTTCGTTAAGGAACTGTGCTCAAACTTCGCTGACTTCTGTTGATATTACACTAGGTGATGTCTTAGAAAAGATCAGTAATCTAAAATATGATTATTCTCCTGGTCCCGATGGCTTACCTGCTATTGTCATAAAAAAATTCACGAACTTACTGGCTCATCCCCTTTTGACTCTCTTTCAACTTTCTATTTCTCAGTCAGTTTTCCCTAAGTTATTGAAGAATTCGTGTTGAAATTCGAATGAAATTTCTAATTACAGACCTATTGCAAAACTGTCATGTGCTCCTAAAATTTTTGAAAGCATTATCTATGACATTCTCTTCTTCCATTGCAAATCTATCTTTCCTGTTAATCAACACGGCTTCCTCAAGGGTAGATCAACTACCACTAACCTCAAAGAATTTGTTTTAAACACTCTATGCTCGTAGGAAAGCCGTTTCGAAGTTGATGCTGTTTCTACCGACTTCAGTAAAGCGTTTGACAAAATCTCACACACTATCATCCTTCTTAAGCTTAAAGCCTTTGGTTTTCCATCCCTGTTTATATCCTGGATCAAATCGTATCTCGAAGAACGCCATTATAATGTCATCTTTAGATTTTCCAACTCAGAATCTTTTACAGCTACCTCTGGTGTCCCACAAGGCAGTCACCTTGGTCCTTTGCTATTCGTCTTAACAATTTCTGATGTTGACGGCATCATCAAAGAATCCAATCTTTCTGTGTACGCTGATGATATGAAAATATATCGGCGCATACAAACCAGCACCGATTCCCGAAATCTTCAAAACGATCTTGTCAGCTTTTCCACTTGGTGTCAAAAAAATTTGCTGGAACTCAACGTCAGTAAATGCCAAGCTATTACATATTCTCGTAAGCGACTCCAACTCCCCCCGAGAACCTATTACATACTCGGTAAGCCAGTTCCCTCTGTAAACTCTTTACGTGACTTAGGTGTTATTTGTGACAAGGAACTTAACTTTAGGTCTCACATGGATAATATTATTAGTAGAGCTAACTCTGCACTTGGTTTTGTGAAACACTGGTCCAGAGAGTTCTCCAATCCCTACGTCACAAAATCTCTCTATCTTACCTTTGTTAGACCTATTCTCGAATATGCCAGCCCAGTTTGGTCTCCCATTTACAACACCCATTCAATGAGAATCGAAGCCGTTCAACGTAGATTTATTCGTTTCGCTCTACGTGGTCTTCCCGGTTCTGACAGTTTCAACTTACCTCCTTATGCCGACCGTCTGAAGTTGATTAACATGCATACTCTTGAAAAACGAAGGGAGGTTGCCGATGTACTCTTCATTCATCTACTAGTATGCGGAACCATCAACTGCCCTGCACTGCTCCACTTAATATCACTTAATACAAGCCCACGCAACCTTAGGTCTATACCTCTCTTCCACCTTAACTTTCATCGCACCGATTATGGATGCAGTGAACCAATAACCAGGATGCTTCGCATAACCAATAATTTGATCAGCGAATTCGATTTTCATCTTAGTAGACCTCGACTCCGAAATACCTTTCTTAACTCCAACGCCACTTCTTCCCCCTCTTTAATGTCTTCTTACAACTAAGATAATGTACTTATATTAAATCCATTACTAATGAAGATACATATTCACTGTTTAAATTTAAGTTTTTAGTTTAAGTATTTAAATCGCTTGTATTATGCTTAAAATAAATAAATAAATAAATAAATAAAATAAATAAAAATAAATAAATAAAAATGGAGTAAATACAATAATAAATGTAAATGGAAAATTAAAAGAATACCATAACAATTTGTTGAAAAAATGGATTTAATTGAAATAAAATATTGGCCTAAAATTGTAAAATATTTGCATTATATAACTTATTTTCAAATATTTGGATTGTATAATTTAGAAATAAAATTATTCTTTTAAAATCAAATAATTTTATCTTAAGGATGGGGGTGTAGTACACTCCACAGTACACATTTAAACATTTATTTTATTATTATTCACATTTAATATTAATATACATTTAATATCATAAACTAAAACTAGCTATATTAGGCACTTAAACATTTATTTTATTGACCATTGAACTTTTTACATGTCATTGCACTCACGCTCTTATTTATTTATAACGCACATTGAACTCTTTATATTATTGCATTTTTTGTATTCACGCGCTTATTTATTTATAACGCACATTGAACTCTTTTATATTATTGCATTTTTTTTTGTATTCACGCACTTATATATTTCTCAAAACAAACATTGAACATGTTTATGTTGTTGCACACACACACTTTATATAAACAGCGCACACTTTATGTTTGCATTGTCTTCTCGCTGTTTCTTTTTCTTTTACACTTGTTAATTATGTTACGCACTATATGCAAAGCATGAACATATGTTTTTTATTTATATTTATTTGTTTGGCTAATAGAATTTTGCACATAAATATTAACTAATATTGTATTTAATATTAAGTATGACAATCCTGTTAACTAAGTATAAAAGAGGAACACTTTTGAGAATAAAATCATTAAGTTTTGAGCTTCCGAACTTGCTACTTTTTTTATTTTAACTTTTGTTGCCAACCAATTTTGGACCACGGCACAAAGTTCTTTTTTTTTAAAACAGGCCAACAGCGTTTTTAAGCGCTGGCGTAAAAATATTATAAATTCTTTTTCCGCATATCATTTAAAAAACAAAAAGTAAATTTTTTTAACTCGCTATAACAAAATCTCGCTCGCGCCCGAAGTAACACCACATGGCGATCCTGCCCAGCACGGACAAGCTGGAAGAATTGAGAAACGAGGAGAAAGAAATTATACCAACGGCGAAAAGGAAAGAGGAGTATGTGCCCGCTTGTGGTGACGGCCAAGCGCCAAAATATAAACCAGCGCGCAGCGGACCGCAGCCGATAACTTTAGAAGAGTATAGACGGCGGCAAGCAGCTGCTAAGGAGCAGAGACTGACGGCGATACCACCGACAAATATAAGACCTAAACACCGGCGAGGAGGAAGACTGGTGAAGTTGCGAAGCAGGGTGGCGATGCTTAAAGGCATCATTAACGCAGAAAAGCCACCAGACTTCCAGCCGGGCTGGAAAACCAACTTAAAACAAGAAGACAGGATAGTCGACAGCATCAGAGGCAGCAGCAGCAACAGCAGCATTAAAAAAAAAACAAATATTTCCATTTTTTTTGTATTTATACATGTTATGATACATATTGTATTTTGAATTGAAAAAAAAAAATTTTTTTTTACAAATTTTAAATCCATTTTTTTTTAATTATTACGGAGTTATAGAATAAACAAACAATTACACACTCATACATTGCTTCTTTCATTTTCGCTACTTCACATTTTCACTTTCATTTTCTTTATTTTTATATTTTTAGCACAGATAAAAATTTTTTTTCTCTTCTCTTTTAATTGAATTTTTTATAGAGCGACGACTTCCACTTACAATTTTTTGGTTTTTTTTCTCTTTAAAGTCTTTTATTATTTACACGAACGCGGATAATAATTTTTTTAAGCACCGGCAATTTTAGACAAAACACTAACATAAACAGAAATTTCAGAGCAAAGTTACACCACGCTTTGACCATTATGCTTAGTTTTGTATACCAATAAAAAAATAATAATTTAAATCCAGTTGTACATTTTTCCGTCTACAACCAAATTTACACTGTTTGTTCGACTTCTTCTTTTAATTTTTTCTATCAAAAATAGAAACTAAAATTTGCCTTATTTCTTCGATAAAAAATAATGGTTTAAAATTAAGCAGTGCTATTTTTTATTAACTATAATAATAGTTCATATTTTTAAAGCAACTAATAGCGCACATTTTTTAGTAAAAAAAAAAAAACAAAGTAAAATTCCAACATCCTGGGGATAGTTTTTATTGCTTACAGTTTTGTTTATAATTTTACATTGTTTTCATTAATTTAACAATCGACTGAGACAGTGACTACAAGCAATTGATAAAGCAATTAAAATGTACTTCTACTGTTGATTGGCAAAATGAAATTGAAATTTTAACTTATATATTTGATTGAAGAGATAAAAGTAAAATTTTAATTGTTATATTTGATAGAAATAAAATCGATGTTAGATTATTGAAAACTTGAACACATTTCTGTTAATGCCACCATAATTTCTACATTGCGTAAAAAAAATTAACCAAAAAATTAAACCAAACTTTTTCAATTAAATTTACTTTATTTATATTCATAACTGTTATGCAGATGGAGGTGGATGGTACTGATCAAGTGTTGAGAGTAAATGGTCACTCGCTGAGACTATGCAATAATCTAAGTCGGAAGAAAAGATAAGGTCTAGTTGTCTACCTATATTTTTAGTTACTCCGCTTAACTGGTAAAGGCCGGAGTCAGAAAGACAGCTAGTAAAGATAATTTCTTTTTCAGATGTAGCATTTGAAGGAAAATAGTGGCACTCGTCATCTGACAGGACCCATTGAAGGTTGGGAAGATTAAAGTCCCCCAGAAATATAATGGTATCAGATGGATCAGTTAGATCTAGAAGTGAATCGATTGCGTCCACTGCAAGCTGGTAACCATTCACGGGTTGAGAAGGTCGAATATAACAGCAGATAACGAATATACTCCGTTTAGCGACACAAACTTTGGCACAAATAAATTCAAAGTTAGCTGTGTGGGAATTTTTTACAAAGACTGGATTGTAGCGATTGTGAATTGCTAGAAGGACACCACGACCTGAGGAGAGATCATCTTTGTCGAGTCCATCATCTCTGAACACCACGAAATCAGACGCAAATACTTCAGTATCCTTGAAATCCTGGGTAAGATTAGTCTCAGTAAGGGCAAAAATATCGTAGGGAAGCTTAAGAGAGTTAAGGAACACTGTAGAGATTTTAGTGCGTAATCCTCTTATATTTTGGTAGTAAAGAGAGACAAATATTGGGCTGAGTAAAGGGGTTTGATTATGGGCAAGAGGCTGGTTAGGAATAATATTGTTGCTGCTCTTTACGGGTTTTTTGAAGGTAAGAGATGTGTTTTGACCTTACATGAGCTCCATAGGTGTCAAGATCTTCATTGACTTGTTGGCTTGTCAAGCCAAGCTGCTCGTGGAAGCTGGTGAACAAATTGCGTAATTCTTTGTCATCGGTAGGTAAGCCTTCCTGCTGAATCAAGACCTTGAGGTTTGTCTTGGTTTTGCCTTCTATTCAAGTAGAGACAGGTGCTTTATACATGCAAGCTAGATAGAGACGCACATTATTGTAGACACTGTTCTCTCTAAGGCGAGATAGGGCATATCTACTCTCCGTGTCAACACAAGAGTTCGAAGTTAATTTGACCTTTGGTGGTTGAAGAGGGTCGATGAAAGAAGTGGGACTGCCAGGTTGGCTAGGGGCACCACTTCTGATTGAAACAGAATTAGATGGGCTTAAAGTATGTGCATGCATGAAGTTAGGATAGAGTGTCTGGAGTATATTACTCTCATTTTGATTTGCTAATGTGTCCGAATTAGGATTAAGATTGAAAGAGACTCGTTTTGGGAGAGAGGGCTGAAGTGCGGGATTAGCTTGATTCGGATTAGAAGATGTTGTTTTTATATAGCGAATGAACTGCGGAGTGAAAATTGGAAAAATATCAGTCTTAAGTTTCCAATTCGGATCAGAGCTAGAATGTGAATTTATTTACGACTGTATACGGACCATGATATGGTGATTGATATTTTTTTCTCTTCATTCTCTTAACAATTATTTTATCACCAATATTTATATATAAAGGGTTTAAAATTTCATGATCTTTCTTTCTCTTTTCTTTAGCTATATTTATCAATTCATGTGCCTTCTTTAGAGAGTACGCTAATCTAGTTCTTAGTTCTTGCGCGTAATTTCAGTATTGTAAGTTTTAAATGATTCTAATCGTTCGTTTGGTAGGTTTGCCAATTTGCCAAAAATGAGTTCAAAAGGACTGTAATTTGTATCAATATGAGGTGTCGTATTGTACGCAAAAGTGAAGTATGGGATCCAATGGTCCCATTCATCATCCTTGCAAAAATTTAGTAAAAATTCATTTAACACTCTGTGGTTCCTTTCTATAGAACCTAGAGTTTCGTGATGATATGGTGTGCTAAACACTTGTTTTATGTTTAACTGGTTACATATTTCGGACATCAACTCATTAGTAAACTCTGTACCCCTATCCGACTTTAATATTTTAAAATGACCATAAATCAAAATTATGTTTTCTATCAATGTTTTGGCTACTGTTTTGGCGTCTTTCGTTTCCATCGGACATGCTATAACATATTTTGTCAGTTCGCACTGCATGGTTAGTATGTAGCGGTAGTTATTTGTTAAACGTAGAGGACCTACCGTATCTATTGAAACTACTTCAAAACTAGTCAAAGTTAGTTGTTCTTTTGTATGTCTGGTTTGTTTGTTAATTTTACATGTTTCGCAATTATTTATATACTTTTTAATCATTCTACACATATTCTTCCATATATATTTCTGCTTTATTTTTAAAATCGTTTTTCTAATTCCCATATGACCTCCGTGGGTCGAATTATGATACTCTTCAATTATTCTTTCCTGGTTTTCTATCCCTATTATTCTTTCTGGTTCTTTATAAATAAGCATTTTCAATTTGTTTCTGCTAAACTTTAAATCGTTGTAAATTCTTTTAAAATCTTCCATGCGCATGGTTTTAAATATATCATCATTAATATTCAATGCTAACTCTTCAATCTCTAGTTTTTGCATTTTCGAAATCAGTTTCTCCAAAGTCATCTGTGTGAACATCGGATTATCACTGCATCGTACAATAACCTGTCTTCAATATCTATTTGTGTACTCTTAAAATCTTTATCTGCTATAAATTTAAGTTTTCTTATTTTGTTTACGTCCGTTAGTGATGTGCATTCCCACACAAAAAGGTGATCAGTCTTCCTGCCTGGAATACATTCTAAATCTGTACTAGTTTGGTTTTCTGTATGTGTTTTCATATCCATACTTCTTGTTATGGCTAGTATTTTTGTGTCTTCATTTTCTATTATGATATCTTCTCTAACATTAACATTAATTGTTACAATCGCTTCTGTTCTAGCAGGTATCTTAACATTAAAAAAATCCTTTAAAATTATCGGTAATGTTATTTCTTTTTCATTTATCATAAATGTTACTGTACATGTCTCGTAATCTATTTTGGACATATATCTCCTCAGCATGTCTCGCCCTATTATTCCATCCGTTGAAATCGGAAAATCATTCTCGACTATCTGAAAATAATGCTCAAATTCTTCACTTTCGATACAAAATCTTAAATTTGATGTGCCAATGCATTCTATAGTTTCATTTGTTATAACTGTTATTTTTGAAACATGTTTTGTGTTTAGATTGTTAGTATTTTCGATTTTGCAAACAGAAATATCAGCCCCAGTATCTATAAGAAAATGTTTATTTGTATTTTTACATTTCAATATTATATAATTTGATAAATTTTTGGAAAGTTGCAAAATTAATTTTGGCCTCTGTGGGTAACAGCTCCTGTCACCCGGCCATTGCCGTTTCCCTGCGTATTAAAGCTAGAATTATTATTGTTTGCTCTGAAATTTCTGTTTATGTTAGTGTTTTGTCTAAAGTTGTGGTTATTTTGAAAATTATTGTTGTTATGAAAGTGGCCGTTTCTATTGAAACCTTGATTTGAATGAAAATTGTTGTTAAAACTATTGTTGTTGTATCTGTGAAATCTATTGGAGTTATTATTTTGGTAATTTCTGTGACTATTATTTTGACTGTTGCTATTTCTAAAATTGTTTATATTGTTGTTGTATCTTGCGCCCTGTATGTGTAAAATACTATTTTTATTATTTAATAAGCTTTCTTCTACTGCCATACATCTCTCGGCAGCCTCATTCAAAGTTTTTGGTGGATTTGCCAGTAATATTGTTTGGTATTCTGTACCTACGCCTTTTGAAAAAATATTTAGCGCCATGCTTTCATTAACTTTATATATTGCGTCTTTCGCGTCTTTACTTGGATTATTTAATGTTTTTACCTCAAAAATACTTAACTGTTCCGATAGTTCTACTACTTTTTCTCTAAATTCTGTAATGGACATACCATTCTGCTTCAGCGAACTGAACTCGTTTAATATCTGTTGTAAATTTTTCGGATTTGGGTACGATTTTTCTAATGAGTTTTTTAATTCTAAAAATGTTGTAGGCCGGTTTGAACGTCCAAGTATACTCCGTACTTGGGCAGTTAATTTAAAATTATAAACGTATTTCACAAAAATTTCTTTGTCATCATCTTTAACTAAATCATGCAATAATTCTGTTTGCACAATAAAATCCCCCAAATTACAATAGTTTTCTTTAAAAATCTGTAGGTTTTTACCTACTACATTTATGTTAAAGCTTGACATTTTTGGCAAATTTTCTTTTTCTTCCCAAAGGTTCGATGTGTCCAAGTCTTCCGAAACAATATCCTTAAAATTTAGCGTATTTGTTTTTACGACTAATGTGTCAATTAATTCTTTGACCTCTTTGTAACTCTTGTAGAATTTTTCTTTTAAAATTTTACAATCTTCGTTATTTTCTATTTCATCAACTTTTGCTTTTATCCTTTTAAAAAATTTTAGTTTGCTTTCGATGTACTCGTTACTGTATGTTCTGTTTTTACTTTTTTTTATGTTTATTTTAAATTTTTCAAAAATTAATATACCGTCTTTTATTGTATCCATATAACTTTCGTAATATATTGTTTTAATCCGTGTGGAACACCCTGTGGTATTGCCAACCTCAGAACATGTAACGCAAGGAAAAAGCAAACAAAGGAAAACAAAGAATTAAGTGACGTTTGTTAGTTCATCGAAAAATTGCCGGTCGCGTGTGCTTAAAAAAATTATTATCCGCGTTTGTGTAAATAATATAAGACTTTAAAGAGAAAAAAAAAACCAAAAAATTGTAAGTGGAAGTCGTCGCTCTATAAAAAAATCAATTAAAAGAGAAGAGAAAAAAATTTTTTATCTGTGCTAAAAATATAAAAATAAAGAAAATGAAAGTGAAAATGTGAAGTAGCGAAAATGAAAGAAGCAATGTATGAGTGTGTAATTGTTTGTTTATTCTATAACTCCGTAATAATTAAAAAAAAAATGGATTTAAAATTTGTAAAAAAAAATTTTTTTTTTCAATTCAAAATACAAAAAAAAATGGAAAAAGTGTGCGCTGTTTATATAAAGTGTGTGTGTGCAACAACATAAACATGTTCAATGTTTGTTTTGAGAAATATATAAGTGCGTGAATACAAAAAAAAATGCAATAATATAAAAGAGTTCAATGTGCGTTATAAATAATTAAGTGCGTGAATACAAAAAATGCAATAATATAAAGAGTTCAATGTGCGTTATAAATAAATAAGTGCGTGAGTGCAATGACATGTAAAAAGTTCAATGTTCAATAAAATAAATGTTTAAGTGCCTAATATAGCTAATTTTAGTTTATGATATTAAATGTATATTAATATTAAATGTGAATAATAATAAAATAAATGTTTAAATGTGGAGTGCACTACTGAAGAAAAGTTTTGCTAAGTATTAGCTATTCAATAAGCTGTTAACCATGAAATTCCATGCATTACTTTCGAAGATATAACACGTTAAATATAATATTAAGCACATTTGACGATCACCCTTTAAAGAAAATCTTCAAATGCAAAATTTTCTAAGGACAATCATTATTATCGTTAATAGCTTATTGAATATGTAATAGCATCATAACCTTTCTGACATTTTAAAATTTACAGCAATTCTGATGTGATCCTTCCACATTTTTTCCAATAGTCTCCAAATCAATGGGTCTCTTTATAATGGTATAATGGAGCCTTGTTGGAAATGCATGCACAAATTTTTCGAATGTATAAGATTTCTGTTCTTAAATGAAAAAAAGAAATTAAATGCACTTGTAGAAATATACGTTATAATAATGGGTTGGGCACGAAATATTCACGACAAAATATCCAAACCAAAATCTCCAAGTCAAAATATCCAAAGCTAAAATCTCCAAAGCACAAAATATTCAAAATCTCAAAAACTTTATCGCCAAACCCAAAATAGCCGAGAACAACAACTCCAAAAAACTTAAAAAATGGTGCAATTTACATTTCTGAAGATTTAATTAATTTTTTTAAGTAAAAAGATTATTAAAGTTTAAAATTAAAACTAAATTAATCTAAGCCTAAGTTTACGGCAATGTCAATGTCATAGTTTGTTTGAGCCATACAATTTTGTATTCTTTTACAACGTTAAAATATCAATCTGAAAGAAATGAAATTATGAAAAAAAATTTCAAAGCAATTTTGATTGAATTAAAAATTACAAAAAATATGTAGTGGGTGGATTATAATTAAAAACAAAATAAATTTGGTGATTTTGGTTTGGATGTTATGATCTTGGATATTTTGTCTTTGGAGATTTTCTAATTTGATATTTTAAATTTGTATATTTTGTAACTTGAAGATTTTGTCTGTGGTGGAGATTTTGGCTCTTGAAATTTGGTACCGCTCCCTATAATAATAAAATTAAAACCTAATTTGTTGTCACAGTTTTCGAGTTCCTGATTAAAAACAGTATATAAAACATATTTAAAACTATATATAAGTTCTTTAATAACGAAATTTATTTCATGCACCTTTTCTACTATCATCTATCAAACTATGTCTGGCACAGCAGTGGAAAGTAGTGACGATAATAAATAAATCCTTTGTAAGTTTCACCAATCAAGTTGTAGTTGCTGCCTACATGCAACAATGCATCCACCTTTTTGGCGAATGTTCTATCATGCAAATGATTGCGACACACATCCATGGCCATAATAAAGAAGTATGTGTCCTTGGGATCAACAAATTGAAATTCCTTGCCTTCCAGTTCGTTTAATATATCTACAATGACATGCGAGATAGGCCCACGTTCGCGACAGAATATAATCAGCAAGTAATAATAAGACGCCAGGCTGAATTGGATATTAAGTTGCTTGAATTCTCTTAAAACTTTCAGTACCGAATTACGTGCGAATTTATAATTGTTAAATGTGCCAACGCAGTAAAGCTGTGCATTTAAGATGCCCTCATTAGAACGCAGTTGTTGCTGCACCATTTGTTGTAATAACTCGTTGCACAGATCCCAGCGTTTATCGGTACTTTCCGTATATGTGTAATAGCAGTAATGGAATTAAAGGTTTGCGTGTCCAAGTCAAGTTGCTTTTCTGTTGCTTCTTGCAGCAAAGCATAGGCACGTTCAGCCTGTAAAATTCATATTGTTTCACAAGTTATCACTTTAGCTATTTTATCAAAAATACCTGGTAATACTTGGCCATTCCTCGTATGATAGCTGCTTGACGTTTTCGAATTGATTTCTGCAAACAAATTTTCCACCAGTTCCCCATCTTTCCAGCTCGAAGATTGACTTGCGCGAACTGCGGTGCTCAGCTTAAACCAACGTTCTTCAATTAGCTCTTCGGAAAGCGGCTCACAGTTATTATAGAAACACACTAGATCCAGCAGACTCTGATTCATTTCACTGCTAACTTCGATGCTTTTCTGTTTCATCAGGTTGTAGACGAATACGGCGTCGGTGATTTCTGATTGCATATTAAGATCACGTATAGCAGTTTCATCCATTTGTTAAAACCTAGACGAGGAGCAAATGCTTTAATTGGTGGCTGTCCCTCAGAGTGCTATGAAAATAAATCTTGAAAGTTTAAAGACTCGGTTTTAATAAAAAAATAACTTATTAAAAATAAATCTTTGTGCTCCTCCTTGTTCTACTTGGCAGCTTTGAGTCAAATGGTGCCCAGTTAAAGTGGCATGTGACCAAAATAGATGTAGCATAATAGCGCTTTAAAAGCTTCTAAAGGAGCCTTTAGCTGAATTTCACGTTGTGTGGATTCGGCTAATCCGCCAAAAAGTAGCCAATATAACGCGGTGTGCAGGCAGACGTTGACTCTCTACCAAGAACTCCACGTCCGAGTAGTCATTATTCATGCACAGATAAGCCTTTGCTCCGAGAATCGATCTACACGGAAATAGAAGGATAATTATTTGCTGTTATTGTTGGTTGAGTGCCAGTGCTCCAGCCGCTTACCTGTCAAATCAAATTCTTTCGAACGCTGCTGCTTCTTCAGTGGTATTCTAGACAATTTAGGATGAGCTTGACTGCTCATTGTACCAAACAATCAATGCATAATATATTTCTAATTAAATTAAAAGAAATGTTTCCACGTGCAGCCAAAATAAAGTTAAGCTAAATTGTAAATTGCACCAAAACAAAACTTGACAGATATGAGGTGAACTCACGTACACAATATGTGAGTTTCACCACTATGCATAAAAAGTGAGGTAGAAAAGTAAAAGAGCACAAATGGCCTTGAAAAAAATCGAAGTTTCCTATCTCTTTATCACTGCTGATAAGGTCCAATCAGGGTTTTTGTAATCGGCTTTAATCTTTCACACAGTACGCTTGAGAGAACCTAATATGCGATGGAAATAAGACTGATACCTCTATAACTTGCGCAGATTGTTGGGTCTCCTTTCTTAAGTATAGGGCACAGTACGCTGAGGTTCCAATCGTCGGGCATGCTTTCTTCTAGCCATATTTTGATGATGAGCTGATGCATGCGCCTTATCAATTCATCGCAGCCGGTTTTAAACAATTCAGCTGACAGGCCGTTAGCACCCGCTACTTTATTGTTTTTGAGTCGTTGGATAGCAACTCGAACCTCTTCATGGCTAGGTGGTGGTACTTCCACTCCGTCATCGTTGATTGGTGGCTCTGAACTGCGCTCTCCATGGGCGGCATTTTTGAAATCGTCGCCAGTAAGTAAATTGGAGTAGTGCCGTCTCCACAATCTCAGCACACACTGTGTATCCGTATTCAGATCTCCATTTTCGTCTCTACAAGTGGATGCTCCGGGCTTGCAACCTTGGGTTAAACGCTTTACCTGTTGATAGAATTTTCGTGTATTCTTCTTGCCCTAGTATACCTCTAGTTCCTCACGCTCACGCTTTTCCTGTTCTCTTTTCTTGCGTCTGAAAAGGCGCCTCTCTTCCTTCCTCTTTTCGCGGTAGTTTTCTCGCATGGCTCGCGTTGCAGCTGACTGCAGCGTTTTTCTATATGTGGCGTTTTTTACTGCAGTCGCGATGTGATATTCCTGACCATACCATTGGTTCCGAGGTTGCGGGCGCCGGAAACCAATGACTTCTTCAGCGGCAGCACGCATGGAGTGGGATATATGCACCCAAAGTCCGCCGGCGTCGTCGTGTTCAGAGGTTGGTTAGTTGAGCTTAACCATGAGTTGAGCGGAGTAGGCTTCGGCAGTCCGTTGTAATTGCAGCTTAGCGACATCTAGCTTTCGTTGCATTCCTGTGCGTATGTTCTTCGCATTGCATAATCGCATGTGGGTCTTGGCTGCAACAAGATAATGGTCGGAGTCAATGTTGACCCCCCGAAATGTACGCACATCTAGAACACTAGAGGCATGCCTTCCGTCGATTACAACATGATCAATTTGGTTTCGCGTTTTATGATCCGGGGACAGCCAGGTGGCCTTGTGGGTGTCGAGGTGCTTAAATCTGGTGCTTCTAACTACCATGTTTCGCGCCGCGGCGAAGTCGATCAGTCTTAGACCGTGCCTTCCCTTCCGACTTTCGCATTTAAATCGCCGAGGACTATATTCACGTCATGGACCGGAAGGTGGTCGTATACGTCCTCAAGACTAGCGTAGAAAGCGTCTTTGACGGCTTCGTCCTTTTCCTCCGTCGGGGAGTGCGCGAGTTAGCGCAACCGGATAAGCAACAACAATAACATCAAAAAGCAGCACAACAATAACATCATCTGTAGCATCAGAACCAAGAGCTGATCAAGCAAGATCAACAAAAACATCAGCAAAAACTTCCACATAAAACAACGATACAGTAAGCGCAACCTGATAAGCAAAAACAGGCAACAACAAGAACAACAGGACGCAGCGCAATGATTACATCATCTAGGGCACCATAACCAAGATCTGCGAGATCAGCAAAACTCCCACACAAAACAACAAGAGCAGCGATAACAACGAAAAGCTTTATTTTAAGTTAGTTTTAAGTCAGTTTAAGTTGGAAGCTATTACAATAAAGAGCGTTTGCTCATAAATAAAATATATTTTGTGTTGTTAATAATTTCATTGGCGCCCAACGTGGGGCCCGTGGATTAAAAAAAAAGTCGTCAAACTTCCTGTTCCCGGGACTCAACTCAACTCAGCTCAGCTAAAGTACTCCGATATAGAGGAAAAGCATCACTTCGTTGGAATTATACAGTAAGAATAAATGAAAAAATTTTTTGTTTTGTACGTGCTTAACACGGTCAGAAAAAAATATTTGTAAAACCAACAAAATTACTTTATATAAGCTTGTGTGTGACTAAGCTTTGACTTGTTAGTTTATTAACTGAAAATTTTAATGATAATATATGTATGTTATATCATACAGTGTTTATAAGAAGAAATTTTGAAAAGAAATAGTTATTGAATTGATTTAAGATACTCAGTTTTGTAAAGTTTAGCGATAGGAACTGTGAATGCAAAATTGTGAAGTAAAATATAAAAAAAAATTTTTTTTAATTAACAAGTGAGAATTTTATGACTAAGGAAGATTCAAAAAAGGTTTGACGAACTAAGACATAATCTTTCGGTCGTAAACAGTGAAGATTCCGACATGGCAATCCAGATAACGCCGGAACAATTGGCCGATTTGACAGATAGAATAGCGGCGCAGGTACAAGCTAATTTAGCACCACCGACTAAGCCAGTAAGGGTCGCGGCGCAATTTACGCCCACTGAAGAGGGTATTCCCGCTTTAATAAAAGCTCTACCTGAATTTAGCGGGGTTTTGATTGAATACGCATCGTGGAGAACTGAGGCCTGTGACGCCATGAGAACATTTTCAGGGGCGAACACGTTAAACGGGCAAAATAAATATTATGAAGCCTTAGGTTTACTACGTAGTAAAATAACAGGACAAGCAAAGGCTATGCTTGCTAGTTATGGCACAATTTTCAATTTTTAAGACATTATTGAGAGACTTGACTTTACATACCAGGACAAACGATCCAAGCGAACCTTACAAAGGGAATTAGAAGCTCTCAGACAAGGGAAGTCAACTCCGAGGGAGTTTTACGACAGGGTAAATGTTATACTAACCCTAATAACTAATAAAAATCTCATGACATATGGTTCAGATTCTAGGACAACCCAAGAACTAAACGAAGAAGCAAGGTACGATGCGTTAAAAGTTTTCGTGAATACTCTCCAACCATCATTAAGTAACGTGGTTTACTCTTTAGGCCCAGCAAATCCCCAGCCGCCATAATTCTTGCGGAAGAAGCTTTAATGGAGAAACCTTATCTGACCTCCAGACAAAACGACAGCTTTCAGCGTTTTAACCGTAATCAGAGACCAATTAACAATTACAATAGACCACATAATGCGGAACAAACAAATGATTATCGCAACCCAATTGAACCTATGGACGTTGACACCGCGGTGACTAAATACCAAGAAAGAACAAACTATAATAATCCATTTAGAAATAATAAACCAAATTTAACTAATTGGCAGAACAATAAACAACCACGGGTAAATAAATTATACGACGGAAATTATTTTTTAGATCGAAACCAGGTCTACCCTACATTTACCGGGTAGATCAAGAAACAAATAAGAAATTAAAGATTCTAATAGATACTGGGGCTACACATAGTTACGTAAAACCAGGACTATTAAATAACCCCTTAAAACTAAAAGTTAAAAAAACAATTCATTCAATCCATGGTAATAGTGTTATAGACACTTACTAAATAGCGGAGATATTTAATATCCAAATAGAGTTATTAGAATTGTCGCAACAAAAGGACTATGATATAATCATAGGAATGCGAACACTTCATTCAATTGGGGGAAACATAGATTTACGCTCCAATCTGCTAACTCACCGAAACGGGTGCGAAAAATTAAGTTTTGATAAAACTTGTTTAATCAGTAATCTCATAGTAGATGAAAGTCTCGAAGATGATATTAAAACTAAGCTAAGCAATTTAATTGAAAAATACCAAGGTATTTTTAATAATGGTAAAACCAAAGAATTCTTACCATATAACACTAATATTAAATGTTCTATTGCTACCACTTTGGAGTCACCAGTGTGGTCAAAACAATATCCAATTCCCTTCAGTTCAATGGAATTTGTCAATAAAGAAGTCGATTCTTTGTTAAAAAATAACATAATACGACGTTCATTTAGCCCTTATAACTCACCGGTCATGGTGGTTCCTAAATCAAAGGGGTTGGATGAGAACGGTAAGCCAAAGCAAAGAATGGTGGTCGATTATAGAAAGCTAAATACTTTCACTACTGCGGACAGATATCTGATACCGGACTCATCTGTCATTTTATCCAATTTGGGGAAATCAAGGTACTTTTCTACGCTAGATTTGCAAAGTGGATTCCATCAGATCCTCATAGAGGAAAAGGATATCTCGAAAACGGCTTTTAGCGTAAGCGATGGTAAATACGAATTTTTACGTATGCAATTTGGCCTTAAAAACGCACCTAGTGTCTTTCAGAGGGCCATGGATGACGTACTGAGATCTTGTATTCAGGAGGGTTTCTGTCATGTTTATATAGATGATATAATCATCTTTTCAGAAACGAAAGAGGGTCATCTGAGGCACATAGAAATTGTACTAAGAAAACTTGCGAATGCCAATATGAAAGTATCAAATGAAAAGAGTAAATATTTTCACCAAGAAGTCGAGTTTCTGGGTTACCTGGTAGGATATAATTCCCTTAAAGTCGATCCAGAAAAGATAAAAACTATTCAAGAATATCCTATGCCTCATACTTTAAAACAGCTAAGATCCTTCCTAGGCCTAGCAGGGTATTATAGGAAATTCGTTAAAAACTACTCGCATATAACTAAACCAATGACGGAATACTTGAAAGGTGAAAACGGAAGATTATCACAGTATAAGTCAAAGAATGTAGAAATCAAATTTAATGAAAAAGCGAAGGAAGCTTTTGAAACGATAAAAGACCATTTGAAGGAAACAATATCCTTATCACAACCAGATTACACAAAAAATTTTGAATTAACCACAGATGCTAGCAATAGTGCCATAGGCGCGGTGCTTAGTCAGGAGGGTAAGCCAATTACCTTCATATCGAGAACATTATCCGCAACCGAGAGAAATTACGCTACTAACGAGCGTGAAGTGTTAGCGATTGTATGGGCTTTTAAAAAATTAAATAACTATTTGCAAAACATTCAAGGTGTCAAGATATATACAGATCACTAACCCCTTACTTTTGCGATTAACGACAAAAATTACAACGCGAAATTACGCCGTTGGCGATCCTTTATCGACCAATTTACCCCTGAAATAATATACAAACCAGGAAAGGAAAATGTGGTGGCAGACGCTTTGTCAAGACAGTACATTAACACTCTTTCAAGCCACGAAACCCTTTCAGAAAGTAGTAATCCGAATACTGTCCATACATCGGCCAGTTCCCCAGAAAAAGAAAAAATAATAAAATTAAACAGACCATTAAACGCATTTAAGAATCAGCTTATAATAGAAGAACATGACACTACAAACGAAACCCTAACTACTGAAACATTTCCAACGTATTGGAGATCTATAATAAAATACGGCGACACTAACAGATTAATCCAAGAACTCACAAAATTAATCAATAGACCAACAGTTGCAATAAAATGTACTGAAGAAACTCTCTTTAAAATTAAAAATTTATTAGTAAACGCATTCCCAAACACAAAATTCATTCATACAAATATTTTAGTAGATGCTCTTACTTCACCAGACGAACAGATTACGTTAGTCGAAAAAGCTCATAACAGAGCTCATAGGCAACCAAGGGAGGTCGTTCAGCAGATAACCGAAACACATTGGTGGCCCAGGGTTATGCATGACGTTAAACAAATTAATAACCAATGTGACGTATGTAAGCTATCAAAGTATGAAAGATGTCCAAAGAAGCAAAACATTGGCAAAGCTCCAATTCCTAAAGATGGAGGCGAAGTGTTACACTGCGATTTATATTTTACAGATAAGAAAAAAATTCGTCGTTATTATAGACGCATTGACCAAGTTTTTAGTGGTAAATCACATTAGTGTTGAATCTGAAATGAGGCAAACAATTTTAGAAGCCATAAATTTGTTTCCAAACACCCGCGTAGTTATGACAGATAATCAAAGCTCAGTAATTGGGAAGCCTTTCGAACAAACTTTGAAAAACCTAGGCATACAGCACAAACTAACACCAGTAGCACATTCCACAACAAATGGCCAAGTAGAGAGAGTTAACTCTACGATTGGGGAATTGCTTAGAATCTTTAAACTTCAGAAACCTTTAATAGACACTGAGGTTGAAATGATACATATAGTTCAACAATATAATAATACCATACACTCTACGATAAAAATGAAACCAATAACAGCATATCATAATTTAGACCAGTACGAGTACGTACAAACAGATTTTAATTGAAAGGAATACGGACGCCCAAACTAGAATGCTTAGTAACATGAATAAAGACAAAATAGACAAAATTCCAACAGAAGGGGAAATTATATTTACAAAAAATGATAGACGAGGAAAATTAACGCCTCGTTATAAAAAGAGGAAAGTTATAAAAAATAATAGAAATACGGTAACTGTTCAGGACGACAAAACAAAAAAAATACTAGTAGTTCACAAAGATCAGATTAGAAATTAACAGTCATTACTTTTTACAGAAATGATAATCTTTCTTATTGTGTTACCTTTCGCTATGGCGGATATAATTGACTACTCAAAGGAACCTTATGTACTAGCAGAGAATGGGGAGGTTGCTTTGTATGAGCACATTGGAGAAATCTTCCACGTTATTAATTTAACGTACTAAGAGAGCATTGTGCAGGAAACGAAGGATTTTGAAGTCGATGCAGTTGAAACACTTACAGCAACTTAAAGAGAGTAAACGACAGAAGAGAGCAATAGATGAATTGGGAAATGTCTGGAAGTGGTTATCAGGCAGTCCAGACCACAACGACTTAATCAATATTGAAAGAAAAATGAATGAAATAATTTCAAATCACAATAAACAATACTCAACAAACTCTAAGATATTTAAAGCCATAAAGGCAATAACAGATATGTTGAGCAATCTCCCGGTAAAATCTAAAGCAAAAAATTTTGTATTAAAAGAAATAAATTAATGATAACGGAATTAGAAAATACTATTCAATCGATTATATTCGGTAGGCTGGGTGTCTTAAATCCTTCAATCTTGCACTTAGACGAAATACATGATGTCATAGGTCATGAAAATAAGAAAATTTTGTTAACCGATTTAATTGATGCATCAACTTTTAAAATTGTTAAGAACCAAAACCTTATTATTATATATATCAAATATCTAATTGTTAAGCAAAAATGTAGATTATTTAAAAGTAGAGCCATAAGTCACTCTGACGGAAAACTTGTTATAGACGAAAATATCGCAAAATGTAATGAAACCTATGTAAACTTAAGCAATTGTAAACTCGAGTTAAGCAACACCTTCTGTGAAGCTAACTATAATCAAACATGTTTGTCTAAGTTAATTAATAGAAAAAACAGTAATTGTACAAAGATTAGGGAACGAAACTTGGAGCTTGAGCAACTTAACGATGGAGTAATACTTCTATACGGAAACCACACTGTAAACAAGGAATCTATTAAAGGCATTTACCTAGTAACGTTCAAAACTTCCGTCGTGATCGACAACAACACTTACCAAAATCCAACTGAGAAAATACGGGAATTTATGCGACATACCTATGTTAACACATATACAATTGAGAAATACGTTGAATCCTCAAATATAGAACTAAAATTTGAAAATATCGAAACAATCTCGCCATTTTACATAGAAGCACAATCCCATCCGATGTTATGGACCTGTATTATACTGGGTATAATTGGATTCATAAGTTTTTTGATTTAGAAAGCATTTCAAATGTGGCAGCAGTGCCGTTCCGAGGCACGTAAATCCACACAAGAACAACTCTTTGCAGCAGCTTTATCTCAATTGAAATTGTAACTTCGGGACGAAGAAATTAAGACAGGGGGGAGTTAGCGCAGCCGGATAAGCAACAACAATAACATCAAAAAGCAGCACAACAATAACATCATCTGTAGCATCAGAACCAAGAGCTGCAAGATCAACAAAAACATCTGCAAAAACTTCCACATAAAACAACGATACAGTAAGCGCAACCTGATAAGCAAAAACAGGCAACAACAACAACAACAGGACGCAGCGCAATGATTACATCATCTAGGGCACCATAACTAATAGGCTTGGGTAGTTCACGAACGAACTAGTTCAATTGAACTATTCGCTCTCTTGAACTATGTGAACTAGTTCGTTGATTCTCGTTCTTTTAGTTCAATCGATTTTGCAGCGAGTCAGATCGAAATGAACGAGAAGAAAACTTATTCAACAATGGTTTGAGTCCGTGCTGATACAATTTGCATCTTTGATTCTTTATTGAAATGATGAAGTTAAGGGCTGCAACTTTGATAGTTTTTATCATTATTTTAGATTGTCTTCAATGCAAACATATGATTATCAGTAGTTGTTATTTGTGATTTGTTAGTTTAAATATGTTCTAAATGCATTAAACTTCATATTAAAAAATTTTTAATGCAAAGGAAGTGTTTCTTCTGCAAAATTTGTTGATGACTTTTACGAGGTAGGTAGTAAGCTATTTAATGAGTTACAGCCCTGGTAATGGAAACTTTGTTTTTTCAATTGCACGAGCATTAAGATTTCGTTAAATAAATTCAATTCAACTGATCAATAATATGAAGAAACACTCTTTGTTATTGCGTCGCACCGGGTTTGTTTTTAATTGAAATTATGGTGAAATATATTGGTGAAATTAAAAAAAGTATAATTTTTTTAGTACAGCCAACTTTTTTTATTTTAAAGACATGTTTATGTTTTTGGTGTCATTAAAAAGAAAATTAAATAAATTACAAAATTGATCTTAAAAAAAAATTCCATTTATTACGCAAAATTCTGAGAAATTTGCACTCAAAGTTGAAATTTGATAGTTTCAACCAATTGATTTCATTTTCACACCATCACAGCTCGGTAACGGTTGAGTTGGTGGGGTTTGTTGATATGCCGTTAGAAAGGTGATTTTATTGGCTTTATAATAAACTATCAAACTAAGTTTTATGTAAGTTAGTTTTTCTGCTAGAAGCAATAACGTAAACCAAAGTCATGAATTATTAATTAGACCTGTAGCTCCTAAGAATGTGAAAATATACCCCCCCTCTCCCATACGATTTTTTGCTCAGCTCGACATAACCTTTCAGCTCCGTAAATAGTTGCACTCAATTGCGGGACACCCTGTATAGTATAAGTCTGAATTCAAAAGAATTCATTTCTATTTTAAAAATTATTCAACACTGAACTTAATATACATACCTAATTTTAATTGCAGAACAACACAAAACATGAATTAAAAATTTTAATTTCACTTCTTTATTTTATATATTTTTTTTATTTTTTTAATTATTAAGTACTGAATTTAATATATAAACTTAAATGACAATATATTATTTGTTTTATTGATTTATTTTAACTTTTTTTTATTTTGAAATAATTACAATAATCTTGTAATAAAATGTGTATATAGTTGTAAGAGTTGCTCTAAATATGACAATAGTCATTAAAATTAAAATAATAATATTGAAGTTAAAATTAGTATTTGATGTAAACAAAAGACAATTACTGTAATTTATTTCTTTTAAAATATTACTAAATGTTTAGTAAAAATTTAATTTCACATCAAGTTTATAAAAACTATAAATATATATATGTATATATATGTATACATTTAAATATATTTATATATTTATTTTAACCTTAAAACAGAAAGACTATGAATTTAATTTAATTTCAGTTTTTAAATGGATAATAATTCCTTAGATATAATGCATATCTAATATAATAAATATCTAACATAACAAATATAAAATTTATATTTTTTTATAAAATAGTTAAAGTAAATTTAATATTTATAATATTTTATATTAAAAAGTATTAAAAAGAAACTAAAAAATATGAACTTAATTTTAGTTGAACTATACCAGAAGTATGAAGTTGATTAAACTAATGTTTTAAAAGTCATGCCTAAAATATTAATTAAATTAATTCAAAAGCCTAGTTTTCTACTATCAGCAAAAATATTTTTGTTTTAATTGATTTGTTCATACAGTTCGTTTCATTTGACAGACCTGATACTAAACGTTTTAGCAAAACGAACGAAAAGACCTAAAGAACTAAAAGATATAACGAGCGAACACACCTAACGATCTAAAACAACCAACGAACTAAAACACCTATTGAACTAAATAACCTAACGAACTAACAAAATGAACGAGTGCACGAAACGAATTAAAAGCGCAAACGAACTAAATAAACTAAAAGAACTATATGAACGAACTAGTTCAGTAAACTCAACTGATCTAAAAAGAGCGATCTTTTCAGTGAACTTAAATGCGCAAGCCTAATAACTAAGATCTGCGAGATCAGCAAAACTCCCACACAAAACAACAAGAGCAGCGATAACAGCGAGAAGCTTTATTTTAAGTTAGTTTTAAGTCAGTTTAAGTTGGAAGCTATTACAATAAAGAGCGTTTGCTCATAAATAAAATATATTTTGTGTTGTTAATAATTTAATTCGCGCAAATAAGGCTGATGGAGAAAAAGTTTGCATTGATGCGGATCGTGGCCAATCTTTCGTTCACAGGATTGAACCGGGAAACAAGGTGGCGTAGTTTCCGGCTAACAACGAATCCACATCCAAATTCGCGCCTCTCCGCATGGCAGCTGTAGCAGATATCACAGTGTGCTTGTTTAGAGCAGCCTTGCCCTTTCCATCGCATTTTCTGGATGACGGTGATGTCAGCCTTTATTGTTTTGAGGGCTTCCGCCAGTTGGATAATGTCACCTTCCCTATAAAGGGTTCGGACATTCCAGGTGGATATCCGTAAATCATTGTCCGTTTTTCGTTTGCGGTGGTCGTCAACGTAATTGGGGTTCTTAGCTGGTTTAGTTTTCATTGGGCAGTAGTAATGTGGCGGGACCCAAACCCTGCGCACATTCCATGTTTAAGGTCTATGGAGCGACCCGCCGCTCAAATTAGCCGTCAAACTGATGGATGCCAGTTTGCCGTTGCCCAGGGAACACCACGTGGAGGGTTAAGTCGACTTGTTTTATGTTTTTTCTTTTTTATGTGCACTTTAAGAATAATTATTGACAGCAATCAGCTGTTTCATAACAGAAGTTAACGGAATTGTAATAGATTTTTGTTTTCGAAGATTGATTACAGGATGCCATAAAAGTTCGAAATCCTGAATACAAATTTTAACAGATCTTTTATGGCCGACATCTTTTATGAATGATAACAGAAAATGCGTAACAAAATAACAGATTTCGCCGAATAGGCCCAAATATCCTAAATTTATAAAATTTTAATAACTTCATTTTTCACCTGTGGTTGCCCTTTTTTGGGATTTCCCTATATATAAAGTGAGCGAATTCAATGAAGGCTTATCTCTGTGAAAGCATTCGGCTTCAGAGCATTGAAATTTTAAAGTACTACAATGTATGGCGTTGGCCAGCTCCAGTTACATTTTCAAAACTACAAATAACATCCCAATAAAGATCAAATCGTAGCAGAATTCTTTCTAATTCGAGGCAAATTGAGATCTTTGATTTGCCATCGCTGACTCGTTTCGAATTCTAACCAAATTCAGAAAATTGTAAATCCGATAATGCATAAAAAAAATCCATAAGAATTATGTATCAAATTTGTCAATATAAAAAATAAATACTAAATATGGCTGTGTGCCAATCGGAAACTTTTCACTCGGATATGCAAGATTTGACAGTTGGAAGAGCAATTTTTGGCACTTGTGAGGTGAATATTGACATAAAATATCATTTGTGAATAAAAAACTACCACGTTTTGTTTTTGCTGCTTGTTTCTATTATTTCATGTTTCCGGTATAAAAAGAAAACATTTCAAGGAGGAACATAAACGCAAGGAACTCTATTTGGAGTATGCTACAGAGCAGGCGGCACGTACTGAACTGCTGCAGGTAGAGGGTTTCATACAGCCGGATGCTGAAGAGATTAAAGCTACTTATCGACAGTCGGAAATTGTGGAAAATGTAAGTTTTATTTTTGCTTAGCTCTATAATGCGTACAATTATTTAAATACACTTTAGGTCAGCATACAAGCAGCTGCCAAACACTTCAAATTAAATCTTGAAGCCCTATACCATGCGCTATACCAAAAATGGAAGCCATTTGTTGCTTGGTGGCAAGCGTGGCCATGAAGCCGCCTTTGATTGGGTCACCAAAAAGCTGCGCTGCGAAATGAACGCGACGGAAGAAGTGGCGATATTGCATGTGTCCAACATGTTTGCCTGTGCGCAAAAAGATTGGGTCATATAAACGATAATTAGGGCACCGAACTGCATTACGTCAAGCGTTTGTATCGTGTCAATCGCATGGCATTTCTTATAATTTTTTGCTAGCTACAGGCAATCGCTATTGCTACGCATCTTGGTTGGACGTTTCCATAGGCGAACTAGTGAGCAAATACAACACAAAGTTGGGTAATATACGCTTGACGCGTCCGAATCCAGCTAATGGCGTGCTCTGTATATGAGGCGGCAAAGGTGTCGTTTCAATGTGGTCGCCAAAAGTGCGTGAGCTGCTAGCCAAGCTGCTGTGCCGCTCCACACCTATGTCGGCACTGACTGTGGATCCCAAAGGCTTGCGCATGGTAGCCGTAGGCCTTGATCGTAATGTTAAGGTGTGGGACGTGTTTGCTCTCAAGGGCCCAGTGGCTACTTAAAAATTTCGATTGCCCGCCAATCAAGTCGATGTATCGCAACTTGGCATGCTGGCGATGGTACAGGGTAACTTTTGCGAAATATACACGAACCTATTGATTGGCGATAATGCCAAAGCGCCCTTTTTGCGCCAACGTTGCGGTGGTTTTGTGCAGGGCATACGTTTCTGTGCCTACGAAGATATACTTGGCGTGTCCACAGCTAAAGGCTTCTAATTGCTACTTGTACCTGATTCGGCTGAACTCAACTTTGATGCGCTCGAAGACAATCTATTCCATACCAAATCCCATCGCAAGGAGAAGGTGGAGGCCAAGAAGTCGTTGTTCTTTGTGAAACCTCCTGGTTTGGAGAAGGATACGCTGGTTTTGAGTGATTTTTAACCATATTTTGTATATTTTTTTTTTTTTTGTTGATAGCACAACTCATTGAAAAAGTGCGTGAAATAAGAAGCAAATTATAAAGGAACACAGCGGGGCCAGCGAGGGCTTTATGTCGCTAAAGGCACTAAGCGCTCCATCTGTGTTGGATAGATTTAAGGCTAAGTTAAAAAAAAATTAAACGCAGTTCTTCGCTTGGAAAAATCTTCCCTATTAATTTGTGAAACTGAGTTGTGCCAAATTGAATAAGATTTTTTCGTATTTTCCGGGTCAGTTCTAGAGTATTGAATTTTTTTTAAAAAATCCCGCAAGTAACGCTTTGTTATTAAAATGTAGATATTCTTTCTGGTCACACAGTATAATTGAATGATATCTTAAACTACAGATCGAAAGGCGGTTAGCCTTAAGTTCAGAATAAAACTTTATTTTACTTTTTTAACGATTTTTTTTTTTTCATTAAAAAGCTTCTAACTTTTGCTAATGATAAAATTACAATAGCCCGCTTTTGACTTTAAGCCACACTGCACATCTCTGCGCCAAGCACATTCCAATCAATAGAATAAATTCATGATCTGTTTCTTGCCCTCAAACGCATTGCATGCGCCTTGTACATGAATTTTCTGCAGATTCTTTTCTGAGGATTCACTAAAATTCAAATTGAATTTTTTTTCATGTTACATTTAGTCAAATAAATTGTCTACTGATGATAAATTGTCTTTTGATGATAAACTGTAGAGTAAGGTGAAGGATCAAATTGAATTAATGCCCCTTCACCGTCAGCTAGTCGAATAAAAAACTAGTCGAATTCGCCAAGACGGTATCACAGTTTGCGAACTTTCGAAATATTCGACCTAAACGTCAAAAGCAGGCGAATGAAAAAAGTTTATGAGTAGCCGGTGAATGCAGTACTTGCTTGCAATAAATTTCTTTTATGCCAAAGATAATGGATTTTATCGCTTTTCATTATCATTCCACATTAAGTGCATTTATTCCTAAGCTAATTTTTATAATTTTACAGTAAAAATAATTTTAGAAAAAATGGTAAAAAAAAGTTCAAAGAATAGGTGAAAATCCGCATTTGATTTAGTGAAACAAAGAAAACAAAATAAATTGATTTATTCCTTTATTTTAAATGTAATATGAAACATAATTATAAAAATGTATGAAGTCATTGACCTGTATTTTATTAGGATATATTAATGCATATATATTATATATATTTTAAAATACTACTATTTAATAAATAAAAAAAACGAAATGGCCATCTCTGCCCTTGAAAGGACTTTGACCGAGCTTCTTATGATCAATTGTGTTGTGTGTGATGTGAAATGTTGGCACACAAATGATCGAGAACTCGACCTACATGTTTTAAGCAGACTCTGAACGGCTTATGTTCTCAAGAAGCTTTTCATTGCAGTTTTTACTCAGGTTTGCCATTGTCAGCAGAGGTGACGGCCGAACAGAAAAATTAATTCAATTGAAAAAATTTTCTGTCAGATGAAGGATTCGAACCTGGGTTCTCTTTCGTAAGAGTCGCACACTACCCACTATGCCAAGGCCGCTACATTTATTAAATATTTAATAAAAAATACACTTTAACTTATTTTATCAGGAGACTCTTAAATGCCCCCTTGTCACTGCATTTTCTGCATTCATTATAGCATTTAGATCATCGGAATAACCTCTCGGTCGAAGATATGTGATATTCTTAAAGAAATAATCATTTGTCAGCTTCCTTGAGCAGAAAACTACAGCCAGTACTTACTCTTCGTCCTTCATTGAGAAAAATAATTTCAAAAGATTCAGCTTCAGACAGCATCATAAGCAGTAGTGGAAAATATTTGCTTAGAATTCTGTTCATTTTGTGCTATTAATCACAATTTTGCAAATTAAATAAAATATTTCCGCTAAAACACGACCGAAATGTGAAACGTCAAAATTTCTAATTGTCAAAATTTCATCGTCCATTTGACAGCTAAAAAGACAAATTTATTTCAACACAAATTTTACTTGATATTTTCTTTCCTACCACTAGTGAGAAGTTTCCTTTTGACATACACCCTATATAATAGATTTTTTCACCAAATTTGTCCATAAGAAAATAAGTGAAATTAATGAAAAAAATATTTACTAAAATGATATTAACAACAGCCGTTTATTAGACTTTTTAAAAAAGTTTAAGATTAAAAAGTCTGCTTTGTTATGCATTCGGAATCAGTGCCTAAATTGTTGCAGGAGAATCTTCAATAGCATCAACAACTCCGTTGTATTAGTAAAAGCTATAAACTTTAGCAGCACATACTCCGCTGTTGCAGTCGATACTTATAGTTGTCTATTACTATCGACTCAATGTTGATTTATAAGGTTGTCGCAGGGTTGATGTCACTCTTCTTAGTACCAGCGGCGTCAATTTGGTAGGGCTGGGGAGGGCATTGCCCCCTTCCCCCCAAGGATTTGATACTACTATTCAATACATCGATTCAATGAAACCATCTAATTGTGGCAGAATTATACACTGCAAAATTTCAATGCACTGTTATTTTGTAAATTCGTCTAATGTTTACAAGATTTACTTAACTAATATACCAATTTTATCGCATACTGTTAACTAAAATATATCAGATAATATAATTATTCCGTTACATATTATTTTGGCCCGACTAAAGTACAGTTCACCGCAATATTCAAACCGTTATCGTTCTTAAGCCGTTCTTTAAATAATCGTATCGAAATCAGTTTTATAAACAAAACACGATAGTGCTTCCAAAATCTCCGTTGCCGCGTATTTTGACAAAAGAACAGTGTTGCCACTTTGTGAGGAATTCCTCAACACGTCAGGAATTTACAGTGGCTGTGAGTAATTTTTGAGGAACTATATTTTGAGGAATTTGACAATTGTAATCATTTCTTTTATTTTACTCGTTAACGCCCAGAATGTTTGAAACGTTGAGCAGAAAAATAACAATAAGCCTGGAAAATATTTTAGAAAATACCTCTTCCTACTATTTTTGAACATGCAATAGTTGAAAAATCTCAAAAATTCTATTTTTAAATTTTAATTGGCAATTAAAAAAATTTCAGTTTTTTTTGGTGATTTGAAACAGTCTTAAACCTTTTTTCTTAGTGTCGGAAACACAATTAAAGGTGGTGAGTGTTTTGATTTTCCAAATCTGGCTAATACTTTGACTACGATTTTTTTTCCCTCACAATGGCGGCCCAAAAAGCAAGACTTACAACTTCTTATTTTTTCAATTGCGACCCTAAATGAAATATTAAACAATAAATTAGCAGAAAGCCAATATTATTTTACGCTTTGAATCATATTTGGCAGTACTTCTTATAACGATGAATTCGAATGATAAGTCACATTTAGAAGCTGAAATTTTAAAAAATCGCATAGAAAAACCATCATTTATTTTTTGTTTACACATGCTGCACGATCTGCTGTCGATTACAAATTCACTCTCTGAACAGTTACAAAGCAAAGATATAATCATATCTAGCATAAACGCTTTAATTAATACTACTTTCTTGTTGTTTAAACAATGCAGAGATGACACTAAATTTAAAATTATTTTTAAGAAATCAAGGAATTTTGCAGAACTTTGACGCATTCGCTTCAAAAGATCTAGCAGAGTAGCTAAGGTAACTCAAAAGCTTAAGTAATCATTGATAATGTCAACACTTGGCCAGCGCAGTATACTACCACTGAAAACTGATTGATGAAAATATGCGTAAAATCTACTTCGAAGTCGTTGATAAATTTTTATCAGATTATGAGAAGCGATTTGAAGACAACACAGAGATACTGAATATGTATATTAGAAACATTTGATTGGGACTCAGAAACATTTTTGTCCGAAGATTCAATGATACAATTGCTTAAACTGTACCCACGTTGATGAAATGGTTCTCATTAGTCAATTGAGTGTGGCGAGAGAATATTTGAAACAAAATAAATCAAAATCAATTATAGATATGTTACAAAGTTTAGAAAAAATGCCAATAGCCTTTTCACAAATAATACAATTAATGTATATTGTTTTGACACTGCCTATGACGACCGCATCTAACGAAAGATTTTTCTCCACTTTAAAGAGTGTGAAGTCGTATCTTCGTACAACAATGGGAGATGATCGTTTAAGTCACCTCATGCTGATGGCTGTGGAACCAGAAATAGTAAAAAAAACTTCAACATGGAAGATCTCGCTAACGAGTTTGGTCTCAAGCGTCAACGCCGTTATCCACTGAAATAAATCCAATTTATATTTTTCCCGTTAAAGGATTAAAAATTTTAAAGTCCATTTAAACGCTTCTCTATATATGTGTATATAAAAATGTGTATAACTATGGTTTTATTAAATGTCATTTAAATGTTTGGCCCCCCAAGGTTTTGGTGAAATGACGCCACTGCTCACTACCCATAATTGTCAAAACAAGCCAATTTGCGAATGACTACGAAAGAAAAACGGATGATGATAGAGAGCACTTGCACATTTTCTATGAGCTGTCAACTTCGATTTGACAATTATGTGTACTCGCTCTCTCCCTTGCGACAACCTTATAAATCAACCTTGTATCGACTGACATTAAAAAGTGATCTAAATTCTGATAGGTGTGAATCATGATTCAAGAACCCAGGTTCCTTGGCATACCATAGGTGCAATTCCGTACACATTTTCGAGTAAATGTCGAGTAAAGTTCAATGTGAGTAAAATGAAATTTTAGAATAGTGTCAAAATTACGGAAAATACTCCTAGCTAGTTTCAAGCACGGAAACAGCTTATTGCCTATCAAATGTAAACAGCGCGAATTTTAACTGAACAAACGCAAACGACGCCAATTATAACTTGATATTTTATATTTATTTATATGTATTGATATTTATTGATATATAACAATTTGTTAATTTGTTTTTTATCGCACAACATAAACAAACAACGAACGACTATTTGACATTTGCTTGTTCTTCTTGATGCTTATTCTTCTTGGTGTTTGTTCTTATGTAGCTGGAACAAATTTCTTCTAGCACACTTCGAGCTCGAGAGAGCGGTTTTATGCTTGTTCTTCTAGCTACAAAAAGTACGGAAACACGTTCACGCACATTGCAAGTTACTACAATCGAGTACGGAAACAGACCTCATAACTTGTAAAAAAAATGCCAAGAAAGAGAGCTCAATATTAACTGTGTTTGATACACATTGGCTGCATTTAGCGGAAAATTTGCTAAGTGGCTGTTGCACGACTTTTGGGCTGAATAGTATGTAGCATAAAGCGCTCACACAACATGTTGTGGTTACCATTTTAGCGAGCGAAACTATTTTGTGCTACTTTTCTACTTGGAGCTCTTTCGGATTGAATGCAGCCGGTGTCGAGTATAGTTCTGAGAATAAAATTCAAATCGAGATTCAAATCTAGTTTTAAGCAAAAAAAAAAAAAAACACCTGATTGCCTTTCAAACATAAACAGCGCAAATTTTAACTTGTTACAAATATTTATAATATTTTTTTATTGCTACTTATTTATGTTTATTTAATTAGTTTAAATATATTAATATTTTACAGTTAATAAATTTATTTTGTATCTCAACATAAGCAATAAACAAATGGCAAATTGACATTTGCTTGTTAATCTTGATGCTTTTTCTTGATGCTTGTTCTTATAAGCTGGAAAAAGATTTCTTCCAGCATACTTCAAGCAACTTCCGAGCTCAAGAGCAGGGTTGCTATTGACGATTTATCGTCATTTCTACTTTTTGGCTTCAATTATAACGTGACGTTTTTCTATTAATTTTTTGTCAAAAATTACGTTTTTTGGTAAACTCACTTTTCCTTTATTATTTTAAAGTTGAGATATAAGTTCAGATTGAAATTTGATTTGGGTACTTGGAGCAGGTATATTTGGGTGTTGAGCTCAAATTTAAGTTAGAGCAATTATCAAATTCGATAAGTCCAATAGAGATATTAACATTTAAAAATAATTGCCGATTTGTTCAAACTATTTCCTATTTTGCTTTTAGAAAACAAAGTCTTGATTCTGAGTTCCGGGAAGTCTTAAATTTAGAGTTTGCTTATCTTTTCAGTGATTCAGAAGAAGTAGAAATTGAATATTACTGCAAAGCAGTTAATTCAATCAGAAGAGAAGACTAATCTTTGGCATTTTATTTTATGGGAAAATTAATTCTTAAAATTTTGACCTGACCTTATTCGTCAGCAAACATTGATCGCTTTTTTTCTCAAATAAACTTAAATAAAACAAAAATCGGAGGCATTTTAAGGCTCTGAAAGAGGGAAGAATTTGTCTTTTTATAATTTGGACATAAAGGAAGAACTAAAAAATAATACAAGACAATACAAATTTAATCGAATCATATAATTTTTAACCTTATTAATATATTTATTTAATCTGATATTAATTAATAACATGAATAAATTTTTAAAGGTATTTAATTTTTCATTTAAACCTATATGTATAATATGCTTATGAATAAAGAAAAATTTATTGTATGTTGTACTGACTTGTATTGAATGACGATTTTGACGATTTTCATGGTGTGTAAATTATTTTTTTTCTTATCTCTGAGTTAGAAAAATACGGAAAAACATTCTAGCAGCTTGTAAGTTACTACAATCGAGTACCTAACCTACGTCTACACGTGCAAGTGCATGTTCGAAAAACTCAATACATCCAAACATTTTTACTAACACACATTTTCGGAGTTGCAGCGTACTTTCGAGCAAATTTCCTAGACAGTGATTTTTTCACTTGCTGCAAGTAAATGTCAGAAAAGAAGAAAAAGTGATGTTTTTGCTGTGCTTATGTGGATTTTTCCGGAATATGTAACATTAGTTACATATTTTCCTCGTTTTCTAACTTGGAAAACTTTCTAACAATTGCAGGGAGAACCTTCGCATTCGACATTTTTAAATGATAAATTGTTTTCACTAATTTAAAAGTTTGAAAATGTTAAAGTGTAGCAATAGAGCAACCTTAGCAGCAGTACTATTAATAGTGGCCGCTTAGGGAACAAATTGTGTGAGCGCTTTATGCTTCATACCATTCAGCCCAAAAGTTCAACAGCTACGTAGCAAATTTTCCGCTGAATGCAGCCAATGTTTGAATGTTTATTTGCCTCACTCTTAGCTATGTTGCATGAACAGCTGTTTTTGACAACTTATGGTATGCCTTTAGAAGAGAAAATCAACACTATCAATGCTACCTGTGTTCTTATATCATGGGTGTGAATAATTCAATCGGATTCGAGTCTGTGTTCAAACATGATATCCGAATACATCAAACTATATGAAAGCAGAGACCGTACCAATTATGCATTTTATAATAAAAAGCAAAAAATAATGATTATATTTGACTTAAAATTTTGAGCAAAAAAATAGTAATTGCCTTCAAAAATAATAATCAAAACTTACCATTATTTATTGCTCAAAAAAATATCGGTCAGATTTTACTTTTAATTTTTGCAGTCAAAAGTCAAAATTTTAAAAATCAATACGAAATCATGTTCTTCAATGTTAGAGGAGTCTAATAGTACCTTCAAAACGGCAGTACAACAATTTTTCCATACTGTTTTTTTGTTTCAAAATCTAGAAATAATTATTATTTTCACTCTCTGAATGAAAGTGAATCTGACGTATGATAATTTATTTACCTAAAATTTTAAAAATTATTGTATACTTTGTCCGATTAAAGATTAAACTCAATTTTTAATTTTTGTTGAGTTTAAACGGCTTTGACCGTTTAAAGATTAAACTCAATTTTTAATTTGTGTTGAGATTTATTTTTAAACGACCAAAGCCTACAATAATTTTCAAAACATAATTAAAAGGCCGATGAAATCAATAATTAAAATCTTATATATTAAGTTTTCGTAATAAATATAAGTATTGGATTAAATGCCTACACTTTTGTGAAAAATTTAAGATTTATGCGCATATATCTTAAAATTATAACGATTAGCTTAGAAATAAATGCATTTAATGTGAAACGATAATGGAAAACGATAAAATTTATTATCTTTAGCATAAAAGAAATAATTTAAATAATGTTGCGAGCTTTTGTATGGACTCAATTGTATTTACCTTGCCGACTACCTTCTGCAGGGGGTCATTAAAAATAGCTTCCGCATCACCTTTTAGTTAAAAACAAGCAAATTTTAGAATAATTTTTCTGAAAAATTTTATAACTAGTTCCCAACAACCAAGAATATCTCTCGCCAGCATCATGTTTGGATTTTAAATAGTGCTCATGACTAATAGTGTAGTGTAGTGCTCATAAATAGTGCATCATGGCTTGATCCCGGATGCTTAGCATCGGACTTTCATGTTATGGTAGCAAACCTGCAATAAAATTGATGGAAAATGTTTGTATATTACAATCATTGCATTAAACAAATCGTTTTCAATTACACTGGGCAACAGTGGTTATGCCACACGAACTTTGATAGCTAATACTGTTTAGCTATCTTCCTTTGTTATGAAATTGATTTTTGTTTTTAGTTTGCCTCAGATTTTTTGTGATTTCATTCTTTGTGTATTTACACTTTTGATCCTATTTTTATGCTCTGGAATTCAAACCACTTCAAGCAGAGACAAAACCCCACCTTATAGAAAATTAAACAAGCTTTTAATTTTTGATTTTTTTTTGATAAAAATTTTTACTTTTACAAGTATTTTTTTATATATAAAGCCATATTTCAATAAAATTTACCTTTATCGTGTTCTATATTAAGTTTCCTTAATTGTGATACCAAAAACGTAAACATTCTCCTAGAGGAACATCGTGTATTGACTGTCATAGAGATCGGACGTGTTGTAAATTGTAAGCTCCGCAATTGTTAAATTTCAGTTCAAATTTCTTTCGTGAATTATTGTATTAAACTGCATATTATTCAAGGACTTCTATAAGCATAAATTCTAAAAAAGTGCGAATTTAGTGGTTTCACTTGACCACAGCTAAAAGTTCAGTGGGCTATTTAATAATCAGTTCAACAGTACTATAAAATACGACCGAAATTAAATAAAAGTGCGATTCCGCAAGCTATTTTTCGTTCACTGTGTCAACTTTACTCATAAAAAAAAAATTTCTTGTTGCGCTATTATTGCTCCAAATCTCTGACTGCTGTATTGGCATTTTTCTGCTTAACAGACAGAATTATAAACAAACAATTGTAAACAAACAATTGTAAACAATCAGAATTATAAAAAAAAGTTAAAAATAAAAAATAGCAATAAGAACAATAATAATGCATAAAATCTGTGCTTCACCTTCTTGTACCGCAGAGGACCGTAAGGCGCCCAAGATAACGTGCAAAGGCCTTTGTGGAAAATCTTTCCACACTTCTGGCATAGGCTTATCGAAAAGAAGCTTAACTTATCTTGACGAATATCTGGCCAATTTTTCGTTTTACTGCGATGAATGTAAAGAATTGTCACTCACGCATGTTCTACTCGCGATAAAATGCCTTAGTGACTTAACAAACTCAGTGCGGTCGGAAAATAAACAGTGTTTGAAAAAGACAGTCGATCTAGTGTCAAAATTTGATGAGGCATTAAAATCAATAGAAGACCTCAGCAGTGCTGTCGAAGTGACAAAAAATGAAAGTAATAAAATGCTCGGAACACTTAACCAAAACTTAACCAAAATCTTAAACTATGCCATAGACCATCAAAACGATATGAACTGTGTTGAAACCGCAATAAGTGCTATAAATAAATCAATAGACACAAACTTTCAGAAAATAAACACAGTTGAATCAGTAAAAAATGTAACTGAAAATATCGAGTGCTTAAGAAATGACGTCGAAATCTTGCTGCAATCGACCTCGAAGAAAACAATACAATCACCAACTGTACCGGATCCACTTATCGAAGTTTTGTATCACAAAATAAATGAAATAAGTGACGATCTTGTCTTATTTAGAGAGAATTTTATATACTTATACTTATTTTCTATACTTATTTAGAGAATAAGTACAAATTAACCATCTCAGACTGCCATAAAAAGTCGTCAAAACGATCCAAGCTTAGCAGTTTTAAATTTAATATACCCAAGGCATATGCGTGGATGTTTTCTAGTGGAGGTATGCGAACGAAAGGAAACATTAGTATCACTGAATGGACGGAAAAACCAAAAACGAAAGTTAAGGCACCTAGTACGTATTAAGCCTATCACTAAGCTTATGATTAAATCTATTAAGCCTACTAATATTGATAGTAATAAAAATAATATAAGCCCACCTGCTAGAACACCCTCAAAACCAACTCAAGATCAAAGCTGGTCATATAAAACCAATTTATTCCCAAAGTTTTCTCCACGGTCAAAACTATCTTCTCAACTGTTATCTTCTTCTAAATTTCCTATAACTCAATCGTCGAAACTCCCTTATCCTAAAGTTAAACGGGTTTCGTTTAACCTGAATAACGACGAAAAAATAAAACTTATCCATATAAATATCCTAATTTCGTCCATTCCCATACACTTAATCCATCCCCAACCCTCAATAGTCATACCTAAGCCTACTTCTACACAACCTGTTACTGCAACACGTTCACCAGCAATCACACCCTCCAATAACACACCTCCTCCCTTAATTACTTGCACTAATACTCAAACGTTCACTAATGCTACACCAGCCTTTCTGGATCCTCTTCTGCCACCTAATGCGAAGCTCACAAAAAATCTCGCTGACGTTAGTAGTGAAGGTCGTTTCGTTATGTCTCGTCTAAGAGACCGTCGGTTGTATGATAATATTCGATTATACCTGTCTTATTTACATAATAAGCCTGACTCAGTCTGTATTGAAGGTACAACAAGAACAAGTGGTATGGTATCCATCCAACAAGAAGGTCTTCCTACCGACGCTGTCGAGCTGAAAAAAATTTTCATTAACTTCCATGAAAGCCTCAACATTTCACCCAATGATGTTGAAAACGACTTCACGGCATTTGCATCGCATACTAGCTCAAAGTATATATGGCATTTACAAAGAGCACGTTCTAACTTCAAAAATATGTATTGTCCCTAACTCTCATCCTAAAACAATGTCCGATTATCCAGCCTCCCGAAATACACTACTTTCAATTGCGTCTTTTAATATATCCTACCACAATTGTGGTGGCATGAGAGGCAAACTCAATAAACTGTTTGTTGAAGCTAAATCTTGTCATTTCAATGTTTTTGTCTTTACGGAAACGTGGTTGAATGACGCTATCAAAAATGAAGAAATTCTAGATAGCAACTGGACAATATACCGGAATGACAGAGACTATGCAAGCTCTGGCCTTTCTCGAGGAGGCGGTGTCTTAATCACACCACATAACTCCTTATCTAGTGAATTGATTGTAACCTGCTCCTCCAAATGCTTCGAGCACAAAATAATCAAAATAAGGCTAGATCAAAAAGCTTCCGTATACATAGGTGTTATTTATATTCCTCCAAATTCAACCTACAATGAATTATGTGAAATCATAACTTCAATAACAGCCACGTTAAACGAAGATGATAAAATTATTATTTTTGGAGACTTCAACCGTCCCAATATAACTTTTGTGCACGATGATGATGACAACCATCTCCTTCCAATTAACCTGTCCAATGCGGTCAACTTCGATTTATTAAGTACTTTTTATAGTAATGATTGTCAGCAAGTAGCTCCAGCTCCAAACCGAAACAATCGCTGGCTAGATTTGATATTTACTAACTCATATGACGAAGTAAAGATTAGTCCAACCTGTGAGGCCGAGCAGATATTTTCCAATACCCTCCACCATACTGCTTTTACTACTGAGTTATGTACTAACAACATAACGTTCATACAGTCATTCAATAATTCTATTGTATACGATTTCCTCAATGCCGATTACAATAACATTAAAAATTACTTAAATTGTTTGGACTGGAACCACTTGTCTGCACTAGAATTGGACGATGCTGTATCGTCTCTCTATCAAAAAGTCTTTTCTGTATTTGATACTCATGTTCCAAAAATAAAGAAAAAAAATAAACTATCGGAACCGTGGCTTGATTCAAATCTTAGAAATTTGAGAAATCAAAGAAATAAACTTTACAGAGTCATTAAAAATTGCGTCATTGTAAGTGATGAGGTAAAGGTTAGATACGAAGAGCTGTCTAAGGAGTTCTCCATTAAGTCCGAAGAGGCTTATAGGCTTTACACCAATTTAATTGGAGAAGAGATTATTAAAGACCCGAAACAATTTTTCGATTTTGTAAATGTAAAAAGGAAATCGGCCGGATACCCAAACTTCATGTTTAAAGGAAATGTTACTTCATCTAACTCACAGGAAATTTGTAATCTCTTTGCGGATCATTTTAAAGAAGTCTTTTGTTCAACTACTTCCCAAAATCAACCTACATTTGCCAGTATAACTAGTAGACCGGCATTGGTTTGTGAAATTAATATAACACGGAGTGACATAACAAATTCCATTAAAGAATTAGATTCAAATAAATCTCCAGGTCCAGACCTTATACCACCAATATCACTTGTTCAATGTTTAGACTAATTAATTACGCCGTTACATATGATTTTTAACAAATCCTTGCATACAGGTATATTCCCAACTTTTTGGAAGTCTTGTCATCTTACGCCAATTTATAAAAATGGCGACAAGAGATCAGTTGAAAATTATATTATCAGTTGAAAAAATTATATGTTCCAAACTCATGAGCGTAACTAATCCGTGTTTAAACGAGCAGCAACATGGTTTTCGTAAAGGACGATCAACAACCACAAATCTTGCAATCATGGCATCAGATATTCTTACTAAAATTGAAAAGGGCCACCAAATAGATGCAGTCTATACAGATTTTAGTAAAGCCTTTGATCGTGTTGATCACGAAATCCTAGCTAAGAAACTAGAAAAATTTGGTATATCAGGTACTGTGCTGAAATGGCTCAAGTCTTATCTCTGTGAAAGATCCCAATATGTTAAATTTCAGGTTACTTTGTCTAAAAAGATTGTTGTCTCGTCGGGTGTACCTCAAGGTAGCCATCTTGGCCCACTTCTCTTCAACATATTTATTGCAGACATATCTGAAGTTTTGCATGATGTCCCCCATCTCTTATATGCAGATGACTTAAAATTATACTATACCATTAGATCAGAAGTGGATTCAGTATTCTTACAGAATAAGCTTTTGTCTCTGGAACAGTGGTGTAGTCAAAATAAACTTTCTTTAAATATAAATAAGTGCTACGTTATCTGTTTTGCCCGTAAAAACGTAATAACATATAGCAGATACATGCTGAATAAGGTGGAACTTAAAAGGGTCAACCACATAGCAGATCTTGGAATAATTCTTGATAGTAAGATGCGCTTTAACCTTCACTACGATCATATCATATCGTAGACGTGCAAGACGTGCAAAAGAATTCAAAAACATTTGGGGAACTAAAACCTTATACTGCACATAAGTGCGACCAATCTTAGAATAGTGTTGCATAATTTGGAACCCAGCTTTTGTAGTGCATAGTGAAATTTATTCAAAGACAATTCTTGCTTTTTGCATTGAGAGACCTATACGATCCTCGTGACTATACAAATTTACCACCATACGAGAGTAGACTTAAAATCCTCAATTTAATGTCGCTGTCATCAAGGAGAATATTACTTTGCTCATGCTTTACATTTGATGTTATTACTGGTAACATCGGTAGCGAATACATCTCGAGCAAGGTACTATTTAATGAACCAATAAGGCGAACAAGGTTTTATACAAAACTGTTAAAAGAATCGCATCACAACACTATTTACGCATTGAACGAGCGGACAGAGGGTTAAAACATCACTTTTTTCGGTATTAATTCAAAATTTTTTTTGAGCTTTCTAAATAGTATTTGGTATCTAATGAAAGTGCATAAAATTCTACGTCACTATCTGTAATTTTTTTTTCGTTTGATTGATTGGTTTACTGACAGTTAACTGTCAAAGTTTGCAAATTTTTCTAATTTCGGCGCGAAGTGCAAAAAAACATTTTTTTGGTATTTTCAAAGAATTTCTTATTTTTTTTCTCAATATTATCAAAAGTTTTATGATGGAACCTTCAACTTCAGGTATTGCTCTATGCAATGAAATATAAAAAGTGATGTGAAGTTGTGTAAAAATATTTTTTGTGATGAATTGAAAAAATGCCTAAAAAGTCCATATTTTTGATGTTTAGATGGACATATAGTTGTGTCCGAATTGTTTCTTCATAATTTTTTTTTCTTCGTATTATTTAGAATGTGTACTTTCTAAAAATATAAGTTTAATCGCGCGCATATTTGCGCGTTAGGCAGAATTTTGATTTTTGTAAACAAAGTGAGGTTGCGGACGTCTTATTTTGTACAATAACAACGATTGTGGTATTTCTTCTTTCTGTTTTCGTTTTACATTCGTGTTTTTTTTTATTATTTTTGTTATTGTTAGTGTTTTTGTGATTGTTATTGTTTGTGAAGTGTCATTTAACTTATTAATATAGTGATGAAATGAGGCAAATAGTTATTCGGATTAAAAAAGTTATTTTGTGTTTTTTGGTGTTTTACTAATTTTGTTTAATAATGAAATACAAATAATTATTTATTTATGATTAAAATTATTTTATTTTTTTTTTAATTTTTTTTGATTATTTAAATAATTATTTGTGTAATATCAAGTTAAAATTATAAAAACATTTCATAATTAAATTGTGATTCGATCTCATTATTTTAATCAAATGAAATTTTATTAAAAATAAAATAATTTTTAGTAGCTAAGAACACATTCCACCAGTTTTAAAAATCTAAAATTTTTAGGAACTAGCTCTAATACGGTATTTATGACTCGTCGAAGCCTCTATAATATTATGCAAAATTCCGGCTGCATTCAATTTAATGATAAATTTATATTTTTAAAAAACGAGACCAAAAAACGTATTAGCTGTTCGGATATAAATATGGTTGATTTGGAAAGAAATTTTGATAGTTTCATTTCTTTTTTCAAAAATCGTTGGACAAAATGTGGCAGAAAAGAATAACGTTTTTTGCAACTTAATTCAAATTGGTTGGATTCTTCAATTTCTTTCCATTCCTCACCACAAAAAAGAAAAGGAAGAAAGAAATAGCTTTTGAGGATAGTAGTGAGCGAACAAAAACCAAGAAATGTAAGGAGTTAAGGGATAAAACACCTCTGCCGCTTTTAGCTCATGCCACTCAAATGAGTTTGCGAGCATCAGGCCAAATTTTTTATTTATTTATTTATTTATTTAGATAAATTTAGGCGCTTATGAGAATTAACTTATAGTTAAGCACCGATTACATAAGTTTTAATTACCATTATTATAAAATTTCAAACATTAACAATATTAAAAAATTAAAAAAAGTTATATTATTGATAAAATAAATGCTATATATATGTTGAATAATAAAAGATTAAGATAGAGAGAAAAAAAAAGAGTATGAGAACAAAGAGAAAAAGAAAAATAAGTGATGAAAACAGTAAATTACCTAGAAGACAGATAATCTGACAGGAGAGATTTGAATAAAGTTGCATTGCAAGTACGCTGAATGTAGGGAGGAAGCGAGTTCCAAAGACGTATGGAATTGACGAAAAACTGTCGTTCGGACGATAAGCAGAAATGTGTGGGAATAATTAAGTTATGTCCACGTTGAGATCTTAAAAACTGTAGTTTCTGATACAAATATGGTGGTTCCTTTGTAAAAATTATTTTTTGCAAAGCAATCAATGCCCTAAAGTTCAAGAGACTGTCAAAGGTCAAGCCAAAAATCTGTTTTGCATGCTGGGTTACATGACATGTTCGTTTTAACCCAAAGACATAACGTGCGATATTGTTATATGCAACATTCAGTTTCCGTTTACTTGTGGCATCACAGAATGCAAAAACTTCACATCCGTACAACAAAGTGGGAACGAGATACGTTTTGGCCAGTAGCATTTTGATATTGAAGGGGGTAAAGTGCTGCGTAGCCCACAGATTGCGGAGCATGCCATAAATTTTTCCTACAGTGATGTTGACGTGATTTATCCAATCCAAGGTACTATTAAAGGTAATGCCAAGGTTTTTTGCAGAGCTAACGACCTCAATACGTGAACCATTGAGGATAACTTCCGGTAATGGCGATGTTAGATTGTGCTTTTTGGCAATGATTAAGCATTTAGATTTATTGGGATTGAGGCATAAGCCATTATCCGACGCCCATTCATTTATTTTACTCAAATCTTCGTTCAAATTGGTAGCACAAGAAACTAGATCGTTCTTTCGACAACTAACATAAAGTTGTACGTCGTCTGCATACATCTGAATGCTGCAACTGTTAAGAAAATTAGGAAGGTCATTAATATAAAGCGAAAACAAAAGTGGCCCCAGTATGGAGCCCTGAGGCACACCACGCGCTACTGACAAAAAGTTTGAAGTCACACAGCCAATGTTTACTGCTTGGGATCTTTGGGTGAGGTACGAGCTCATGAAACGAGTTGCAGCAGTGGAAAAATTAAATATATTTGATAGTTTTGCGCAAAGAATTTCATGATCGACGGTGTCGAAGGCTTTTGAGTGGTCAAGCAGTACCAGAAAAGTTAATTCATTGCGATCGAGGTTATTGCGAATTTCATCAGTAACGTCTAATAATGCTGTCACACAGCTGCGCTTTGGCCGGAATCCAGACTGCCTGTCCGTAAGAAGTGAGTTCTCGAGGAGAAAATTACTTATTTGTTTCTGCATCAGTGATTCAAAAACTTTTGAGAGAAAAGGCAGAATAGCAATAGGGCGATAATCATTTCCAGTTTTGGGTACAGGAATTATTTTGGCTTTTTTCCAAATAGCGGGGAAATAGGATTTAGTAATAATTGTGTTGAAAATATGCGTTATGTAAGGAAGTAGTACTGGGAGAAGAGCTTTAAAAAATTTTGGATGCATTCCATCGAAACCAACGGCATTCGATTTGATTGCTAAGCAACTTCGCAGAACTTCAACGGCTTCTACGCATTGAAAACTAAAAGCAGAGTTCGGGCTAATATTACTTTGATAATGACCATATGCGTTTCTATTTGCCACAGGCATGGGAAAATCTATGAATTTCCTGTTTAAATCTTCAACGTCCACGTTCATTGGGGGCAAAATGTTTCTTCCTACTCCAATTTGCCGTATAATTCTCCACTTCAGCTTACAATCAATAGCTGAGCTAAATTTGCGTTCATAATATTGCAACTTGGCGACCTTTACAGCTCTTACTACATCTTTCCTACAAGTACTGAAAAGATTGTAGAGTTCCGGTGTTTTTAAACGTTTCCAATTCTTATAAAACTTATCACGTTTTGCAATCAAAGCTTTTATAGTACCTGAGAACCAGGGCGGTTGACTGTGTTTAATATTTGCAGTTTTGAGTGGGACGTATTTATCAAATAATGTGTTTACATTCTGTTGTAAGAATTGCAGCTGATCGTTAACAGAAAGCATATAAAAAATAAGCGTCCAGTCTACGAGTTCCAGTTCTGACCGTAGAGAATTGAAATCGATGTTTTTAAAATCGCGATACGTTATTTTTTCCTGTGGTATTTGTAGCTGAAAATCATAGCAAAGAAAGATCAGGTCGTGCCTGGAAAATACAGAAGCTGACAACTGGTCATACGGTAAGATTTTTTCACTATCACCCACAAAAAAAAGGTCTAACAGAGTATTTCGATACTTGGAGAAATGAGTAGGTGTAGTGCGGTTTACACACGTAAGACCTAAAGCACACATGTCCTCAGTTAAATGAGTTTCAACCAGCAAATTACTGTTGAAATCACCGGAAATAATTACATCGGAATAAAAACTTGTCAACGATTCAAATTTCCGCAATAAATTATCAGTATTGATGTTACGGTGTCGCCTATAGACATTACCAACAAGCAGTTTTTTGAAATCATAGATTATATCAATAAAATGAATTCAACATTATCTTTTATGTCAGATTTACTGATCAAGTTGCAGGTAATTCCGTTTCTGACAAATATTGCAACACCACCAGCATGGGACTCTCGATCCGCACGGAAAGTTTTGTAACCATTTACCCGGAAGACACTATCTTGAACAGAGGGCTGAAACCATGTTTCAGAAACACAGATTACATCAACTGTTGAGTTTTCAAAGATGTACCGAAATTCATCAAATTTGTTGTTCAGACTTTGCGCATTTAAGTGACATAACTTTAAGCCCTTCTTTTGTCTGCTTAAAATTCGAACGAGTGTATAAATGCTGTCTTTGGAACTAGAGCGACTATTAGTTAAATTATTTATTGTATGAAGATATTAAATTTGAAAGAAGCCTACATGCAATGCTGGAATTGAAATAAGTTTGTTGATAATTTAGTGTTTTCATAATAGACCTATTTAAAAAGGAAGTCATGGATGGAAAAGTTAATGTATATAGAAAAAATAAAAATTTGATATAGATGACGGAAGAAGGATTAATTAGACCAAATAAAAATATGATTGAGAGTAAAAAAAAAGTGTTTAAATCAGCAAGCAGCAACATCGTCTTGAGGAAGGTAAATGTTGCTGCTAAGTTCAGCACCAGAGATAGTATTTTGTAGTTGGCTTTCATCGTTGATACGGATGCTTGGGTATCCTTTTTGTAGCCGAATGTAAACACAACCACGGACCGTGAAAGCATTGAAGATGGACTTACGTCGCTTGCAGGCAATTGCAACTTGCAATAGCTTTCTGGTTTCAGCATCCAGGCATTCGTGAATGTAAACGTTGTGATCTGAGTCGAGACTATCATTTCTCCAATGTACTGCTTTCTTGGTACGTCTACGATAATCGCCAAAAGCTTTGAGCACCCGAGACAGATCGTATGGTGTATAGAATTTGATGATTATCACGGGACTCGTATTATTCGCTCTTGGTCGTACGCGAAAAACGTCTTTAATAGGGGGTGGCAGAAACTCAATGGAGTGGCAGATGAGGTTAAAAATACTCCTGATGTTTTCGTCTTTGGCGAATGGAACTCCAAAGATAACGGCATCTGAAGACAGATCTTTATTGTTATTATTATTGTTATTGATGTATGGTGTGGTGGAGTATCTCTTAATTTCATCTGCTAATACATCACATCGCGAAGTTAAAAGTTCGATGCGTTGCTCTGGTGAATGGATTTTTTCTTCGTGCTCATCAAATTTGTCTTTAATAGACGCGACTTCACACCTGAGCTCGTTACTCAACTTACTCTCAACGTTAGATAACTCACTCGACAGTTGCTTGTAGTTGTTGTCCGAATGCTGCCGAAGACGACTCTCAAGCTGCAGTATTTCTTCCGTCAACTTTGCACTCAGTCGCTCTTCCACGGCATTGAGCGCTGCACTATACGAAAACGAGCTGCCACTCTCGACTTTCGGCGTGTGTTCGTCCTTATTGCGAGGTCCTTGTTTTTGGCGCAATTGTTCACGCGTAATTCTAGGAGTCGGTGACATTTGCACTCATAAGCGAAGATGAAAACTATTACAATTGAGGCCTCGAAATTGGTTCACGAAGTAACAACATCAACACCATCAAGAGCAGCTAAATACAGAAATTGTTTTAAGGAATCGGGAAAACAAAACCAAATGATCTCAGAAAAAGCACTTTCTGTATTGGTAGAGGGCAACCTAACACGACATCAGTATAATGTTGTAAGACATGCAGATCCAGATAAGTTTCCTTCATATACTGTCGTTCAATTAGCCAAGAAGGAATGTTATCCCAATCGTGAGCATATTAAAATAAGTGAAACTTCCGCACAAATAAGTTTGCAAGGTCTTCTTAATCACACAGTGGAACGTCTTATCTCAGTTCAGAAATGCGTGATTGAGTCTTTGGCGAAAAACCAATTGTCTAATCTGTGTTTGTATACTAAGTGGGGATTTGATGGAAGCTCCGGTCATAGCTCATACAAGCAGGCTTTTCATGGATTAGGGTCGAGTGACTCCGCAGTTTTTATAACTTCAATTGTGCCGCTTCGATTAACTTGTCTCGATAAAATAATTTGGCAAAATCCTCGCCCAAGTTCAACAAGATTCTGCAGGCCTTTAAAAATTGAATTTGTAAAAGAATCTGCAAGTATTTCAAAACAAGAAAAAGAAAGAGTACAAGAAGAAATAAATAATTTAACCAATTCTGAAGCAATATTCGGTGATATATATTTGAGTGTTAAACATATATTAATGTTAGTTATGATCGATGGTAAAGTTTGTAACGCTTTAACCGAAACAGGGTCTACACAAAGTTGCTATTTGTGTGGGGCCAAAAGTTCAGAGTTCAATTTAGTCAATATAATGATTGAAAAGGAAGTGAGAACTGAAAACTTCCAATTTGGCTTATCCATATTACATGGCTGGATAAGGTTCTTTGAATGCCTGCTTCACCTATCGTACAAACTTCCATTACAAAAATGGCAAGCTAGAGGTGAAAATGATAAAAAAATTGTTGCTGACAATAAAATACGTATACAAAAAAATTTAAAGAAAAAACTGGTTTAATTGTTGATCAGCCTAAACCGGGATTTGGAAATTCAAATGATGGTAACACTGCCAGACGTTTTTTTAAGAATGCTGAGATTTCCGCCGAAATAACAAGGATTGATGTAGATTTGATAAAAAAGATGCATATAATTCTAATAGTTACTTCTTGTGGCCATGAAGTCCATGTGAAGAAGTTTAGGGATTTTTGTCACGACACTGCAAGGTATTTCGTTGCAAAATATCCTTGGTATAACATGTCTCCAACTTTACATAAGTTTTTTATTCATGGACCAGAAATTATAGCGCATGCTTTATTACCGATCGGAAATCTATCTGAGGAAGCGCAAGAGGCTCGCAACAAAGACTTCAAAAATTTTAGAGAGAATTTTGCTCGAAAATGCAGCAGAGAAAATACGATTGAAGACATCTTACATAGGTTTCTCATAACTTCAGATCCTCTAATTTCCAGTATGAGGCCGTTGCCTAAACGAAAATTAGAATGTTTACCAAAATTAGCAACAGAATTGTTAATAGAGCCATCTTTGCAAACGCAAATATATAATCAAGGTGTTGATCATACCGAGAATGATATTGTAGAACACGATGAAGATGTTACTATTACGATGATAGCGATTCAAGTTGTGATGAGGATGAGGCTTTTTATTATAAAACTTTTTGAATTTTTGTTTATAAAAAAAAAATAAAATTCTTGTTAATTTTTCATAAAAATAAATAAATAAATTCTGACTTCAGATTCGTAATCAGCGACCCCAAAAACCCATGTATACTAAATTTGAAGATCCTAAGCCCTTTAGTTTAGAAGATAGCCTGCTCATGGACGCCATTTTGAAGCCGTCATTTTGAATTTGAAAATTTTGACTTCAGATTCGTAATCAGCGACCCCAAAAACCCCTGTATACTAAATTTGAAGATCCTAAGCCCTTTAGTTTAGAAGATAGCCTGCTCATGGACGCCATTTTGAAGCCGCCATTTTGAATTTGAAAATTTTGACTTCAGATTCGTAATCAGCGACCCCAAAAACTCCTGTATACTAAATTTGAAGTTCCTAAGCCCTTTAGTTTAGAAGATAGCCTGCTCATGGACGCCATTTTGAAGCCGCCATTTTGAATTTCAAAATTTTGACTTCAGATTCGTAATCAGCGACCCCAAAAACCCCCTTAGTGACCATTTTTGTCACGATACGTAGCCCCTGTGAATTGATCTCCATTTTTGGGGTCTCTCAACCCACTGTGGAGCGCTTGAATAGATGTAAAATATTTAATAATATCAGCGCCAATATCGAAATTCAGATTCAAGCGTTCCCTTTCCAAATCACTTTCCTTTACATAACTATACCCTTATTAAACACACCCCTTCATCGACACTACTCCATCTTTCCACCCTCCAACTAACTATCACCCGTCTTCCGAATCAACATCCCCTGAGTGCTGGTTAAGTCTAAAAAAAAAAAAAAAAAACACCAATTCACGTCCTATGCCCAATGGTACATATAAGTGAATCTTCTCCAATTCCTTTTCACCATTCTGATCCCTCTTCTATTTCCTTGATCTAGCATTAAATAAGTAAAACACCGCATGGTAATATTAACTCTATTCTCCCATATCCAAATGCCTCTTTTTACATTGCCGTCTACCACCCATACCTAAACAAAATTTAGTTGTTTAGCTCACTTAGCTTTCCATCTTAATAATATTTTAGCATAGTATTAAAAATTAGTACATATTATTACTATGTGTATAAAATCTGTTAGTATGTAAGCTTAGTATATAAGTTCCTCCTTCGTTCTTCTTCTTGTCTTTTCTTATTGACGTGTTTTTGAAAATGTGTCGATTCATGTGGGCGAATTACGCCCACTGAGAATTGCATATCTTCTACACCTAAAACAAGGAAAGAGAGAAAAACAAAAAATAAAAAAATAAATACAACAACGACCTGTTAGAAAAATAACTTAGAATAAGTATATTGCCTTGTTTGGCTAAATAAATAAATAAACTAAGCGAACAAGCCATATAGCAATATGAAGCATTTAGCTATAGAATACCTTTAGAATACTAAAGGCGAATTTACACGATTTACTATCATTGTTCACTTTGGATGAATCATCATTTTGTTTGAAAAGTGTAAATTGAGTTTCATCTCTAAAATTAAGATTATTGTCATCCACATTGAACAGTTAAAGAAGTAGAAAAATTTCTTACTTTTGATGAAGGTGAAATCAAGTCGTACTTATGTTTTTTCCCATTTCTTTTTGTAGTTCTTGCAACAATCCTAGAACTTTTATTTTAATTCCGTGTTTTATTATTGCTATTATTTTTTAAGCGTCGATAAGATAAATTAACCAAAGAATATATTTTGACAATCAACGTCGAATCATTCATCAAATTTTAAATTTACACTTTTGAGTAATATAAATTAATGGCGTTTTCTTTCTCTAAAAATTCTGCATTTTTTCTGCCCTCTTTGAGAATTCTGCAGAGTTAAGAAAGCCCGCACCGGAAGCACATATGTGCGTACATTTTAGCACTTACACCAACCAGTGTGCTGATGAGTTGCACCCAGCACAGCACCACTAATTGTGCTGAGCAAAAATTGTTTGCCCGCACTGCGGTACTTTTTCAATAGCACCAGCACACTTTATTCGGAGCTGGGGGCAAACAAAATAGCACGTTCACATGTGCAGTGTGAAATTATTTTTGCCCCGGCATAATTTTATCGCAAACGAGCACTGAGCCGAGGCACAGCACCGGTGCACAGCACAGAGCAGCATGTGTGCTAGCCGGGGCACGTTTATGTGCTTGCCGGTGCATTGTTTCGGGGGCTCGTTTCGGTGACTAAAATCTGTTAGTTGCGGTGGGAAAATTTTTAGCGACTAGGCTTGCGTTTTAAAATATATTTTAAATGGACAGACAGTACTTATAAGGGGGTCACTGATTTAATTTCTGACGTTAGAAAATTAAAATATTTTTAAACTAGGGTGGTCCCATAAAACTGTTTTTTGTTAATTTACAAGTCTTATACGAGTACATAAATAAGAAAGTAAAGTTTTCTTCAAAAGTACAAAGAAGAAAAATTGTATATCAAATTTCAGTCTTTATTGAATTTCTTATTCAAAATAACATTAATATTGGTTTTTAAGTGTTTTTACTAAATTAAGTTCACAATAAATGCATTTATTTTGTACTTAACTTTGCTTATACATCTTCGTTTTTTATACATTACTTATTTTGTACTAACATTTAGTTAACAATAAATTTATTTGTACTTAAATTTGCTTTTATATCTTCATACCTTATACATTACTTATTTTGTATTAAATATTTATATAGAGGGTGTCCCGCAATAGAGTGCAAATTTAATTACGGGATTACACCTAAAAGAATTAAAGTTCAATTTGAAGAATAAATAAACAAAATAAATATCCTAGGTGACTCCATTCATTTCAAATGAAATTTCATAATTTTAAGCTTAGCTTTTTTGCATAAAATTTGCATATCATAGATATGGAGTAAAATTGCAAAAAAAAAGAAAAAGAATATACTTAAAATGAATTCTGCATATACGGGCAGGTTCTGCAATTCCCTTGCAAGTGAAAGTAAAATCAAATAACTATAAATTCGACCTTTGGTATCACTTTTTATGTTATATTTTTTTTTATTCATATTTTGATTCAAGTTCGAATAAAAATAAAATAAGAGCGTAAAAAGTGATACCAACTATCGAATTCATAGTGATTTCATTTCACTTTTAGTCGAAAATGAAATGCAGAACCTGCCCGATAATTTCGCTTTCTAGTCATAAGACATTATTGCAATGACAAGGAAGAGCCATCAAGTTCTCAAGAAGAAGCAACTAAAGAAAACATAACCATACGATTTTTTTGCTCAACTTTGCACTCTTTGCGATATCTGCACTCTATTAAGGAATACTCTGTAAAAAACTATTTCATTCATGAAAAATAAAGTATTACATTAATTGCAAATATTTTCTATTTACTTGAATTCATATAGAAGCGTCTTACGTTTTGAAACTTTTCAGGAGTTCATATACAATTTTTGTTAGGTAGATAAAAGTGTTAGGTAAATATATTATTTTAAAATTATATTTTATTTTTAATGATATACTGATTCAGATTTTTGAAATGCTCTATTGAAAAGTTGCAAAATCGAATGCCTTTGATTTTAACTAAGATATACCATAGACTTGTGTTTTTTATAAATTATAAAAAGGTACTTGAGTTTTCATTTAAAAAAATTTTGGTCTGTTTACGATTTCTTTTCAATTAATTGTGAGAGCAACTTTTCTAATCTTTCCGCACTTACCATCCTTTTACAATGCCTGCGTTCTTTTCCTTCTTCTCTTAATTGTAAAATATCTACCAGTTTTTCTTGAACGGATTTATTTTTTCGCCTGTTTTCTTTAGCTACTGCTGCTTCAGAAGTTGATTGCTCATCCTTGCCATTGCACTGTTTCTTATGAAAGCCTTGCTGCTCATTTGAATTTCAAGCTCAATGGAGTCATCTAGGTTGTTTATTTTGTTAATTTCTTCCTCAAATTCAACTTGAATTCTTTTGTTGTGCTCCAGTTGACATATTATTTTCAACGGCATGTTTTTTCTTTTGATGACAGTTTTATATCGCTGTTCGCGCTGCTTCGAATTTTGTTGAAAATGTTGCTCAATTTTGTGTGATGCAAATGTATTTGATCGATTAGCTGATGTACATCCAATGTGAAACACGACTTTTGATTTTACTCACAATGGTTGCATGCAACCACAGGTTTGATTGATTAAAAATCATCAGGCAACGGAAGTGTTTGTTCAAGTTTGTTCGATTGAACACAAGATCTTACTTTTTTGAGTGTTGTCAAGCACAGAGTGTGAGCATTTGTCAATCACCCGTTGCAATTATATGGTGTACACCTTCGGTGAACAATATTAATAAACACAGTCTGGAGGTGAGTTCACGTATATAGCACATACCCAAAGAAGTACCCGGTTTTGTGCACAGCTAACCTTCAAATCTTCATACTAATTTTTTTTTAACTTTAAGCACTTGCATAAAGAAAATTCATACCAAGAGACTGACTCATTTTGAGCTGAATAATTGAAAAATTCTTCTAACCAGACTCTAAAGCATTCCATTTGCTCCTCACTACATCCTTTTTTCGACAATAATGCACACTCTTTTGATTACTTGTTCGGGTTATGGGATAACAGTTTGGAGAATGCAGCAATTTCGGAAAGTTTTCTTGATGCAAGCACAGCTCCAAGACCTGCGCAAGCAGTGGACTCCTGCATCCAAATAAGAAAGGAAGATCTTCCTTTCCACATCTAGTATTCAGCAGCCTCAAAGTTGACACAAAACATTGGTCAACCATAGAAAGAAGGATGCAGCTTTCGGAGACTAAATTTCCAAGAAAATCTCACAATACAATCTTCCAAGAGATCTCAAAATAAATGCAAAAAAACCAATTTTTAATATTGTATACGTAATAGAATTGCAGGCTGCGCAATTGAAACGAAATGACAAAGTACTTGTTTTATATAATTCATGATTTTGTATATGCTAAAAGAGAGACTAAAAAACATCGAAAGCTTTTATAGAAAAAAAACAGGTTAAAACGGGTAGCGGTCAACTAAAAAGGGCTGTCAATATATTTTAGTTTTGATTATTTATTTATTATTAATAATTGTCTAAAAAGTGTCTTATGCGTTTTTCGAAATTCATTCAATTTGGGGAGAAAGAGCTTAAACCTGATTTGGTAGGCTATATTTAAACTATCATAACTCCGGAAACTATACATATCGGTCAGTACTTGAATGTAGAATGTTCTATTAGTAAATACCTAGAATATAAATTTTGAATTTTTTATTTTGGTTTTTAGAGTGTTAACCTAAATCTAAGTTTATCGTGCTGATTGTCTGGAATCCGGCGGTTAAATTACTCGAGTTCGTTTGTTTATCGATTTTAGAAACCGGTAAGTTCATTGCGGATCGATAGCAAAGTTCACGAATTCAATGTAAAAATGGCGATTATTGAAAATGCAGTAGATCCGCACTCTGTTCTGAAGTTCTAAGTTCTGATTCAAATTAGGTGCAGCATTAGGCAATGCTCAAATCCTTTTGGGTACTTGCTTGATGAATCTCAAAGTCAAACTATTAGTTTAGTGCGTCCAAGATCAGTCCCCTTAATTTTTAAATTGGCAGCAACTCTGAAGATACTCGCGGAAGGTGGATATCTACATGGTTCTGGAAACGACTTTGATTTAGGTCTAGTCCAATCAACAGTATCTACTGTGTTCAAAGAAATAACGCATTAGAAGCATTGGTATGCCGCAATTGGGTTAAGATGAATATGACTGAAGAGGAAAAGTCCACAGCAAAGCTATGGTTTTTCCGAAAATTTAGATTTCCCGAGGTCATTGGATGTGTTTATGAATCCCACATCAAAATAAGAGCGCAGAGGAAAGAAGAACTGTGACCCTACTCTCTATTGCGATGCAACAAAAAATTCACAAAATTATTTTGATTGTACGGATTGCGAACGCATCTCATTTAATTTTCGCATTAATTGGCGCATCGCAATACAGAGTAGGACTCCAGCATTTATAGTGTAAGTGTTTATGCCAAAAGGCACATCAAGAGCTTAGATCATCACCAGCATGTCAACCATGGCAGCTGGAGCTTTGCCTCGATGCTAATTAGCCTCGAGGCTAATGTTAAGTTATCTATTTGCATTTCTTTAGGTCCGTAAGCTTAGTTTTAGTTTATGTTAGTCACTTATACTTGCGCGCTCTTTGTGATAAGTTGACATCAAAATCTGATAATAAAAATCCTAATATTAATTCTTCCGTGCTGATGATTTATTTCTTTCCATAATTTTATGGAAATTTTAATTTTACATAATTTTATTATATTTTAATTTTATTTTATTTATTTTATTTATTGGTCTTATTACGAGCCGGGCTTACTTCAACAGATAATATTGATATATTTCCTACATATTTCCATTGCCACCACAATATCAGCAAAATAAAGAGCGGCACAACAGGTAACAGTGGAACATTTTTTCTAAAATTTAATATTTTAAGCAAAATTATAAACATAAAGTAAATAAGGATTCAACTAGATATAAAATTTAAATCTATAAAAAAAAAAATAATGTATAGTGTTCAAAAACGGGAAAATTAGTTAAATAGATCGAACGGGAAAATAAGTTGAATAAATAAAAAAGTATATATTCATATATATAGTCATATATAGATATATATACTCGTATGTAACCGTTTTCCGTTGAGTTTTAACCGAAGTCACATTCAATTATGTGTTGTGACTTAAAGTATAAAAAAGGAAAAATATAAGGGAAATTTAAAAACCTTAATTTAAAATAAAAATGCCGAGCATATAAAACGCAGTTTTTAAATATTGTTAATTCATGATTAATTTCCGAAATTGTGCATGAAGTGAAAAAACAAAAAAAAATAAAAAATTTTTTTTCGTAGTACTTAGCAATATAATCTAGTTAAATTTCTGATAACTTATTTAATAATTTTATAACTATTACATTAATTTTATAAATTACAAAGTAATATATCTTCTTTGTTGTATAATTTGTTGTGTAATTTATACACTACCCACATATTTACATATTCGTTGCAAAAAAAAAAAAAAATCCACTAGCCGGTTTTATGCAGTCGCTAAGGGAGTGCATATACATGTACATATATATTAATGCACAGAAACTGCGCTCTCCAAACTATGCTTATGTACGTATGTATTGACAGAAAATCACCACTAGCTTCAAAGTCACTGCAAGTTTTTTGTTCTTTTTCTTTTATTTTTCGTCGTGCTTAACTAACACATAAGCACACATATTTAAGCATAAAAAAATTTTGCTCAAGCTGTAAATCAAAGGCAAAATATTCACCACTGCGAGAGTATCTACTAATGTTGCTAATTTTTTGGTCGAACCATATTGATGCATAAAAGACTTCGCTCGCACTTTATACATGCTACCAACAAACCACTGCGAGAGTATCTACTAATGTTGCTGATTTTTGTTCGAACATATGTTTATACATATTGATGCATAAAAACTTCGCTAGCTCTTTTATACATGTTACCAATAATATATTCACCACTCCAAAGATCTACACTTTTGATTCTTAACAGTGGTCAACATAATAGCTTATGAATTGATTCTTTCACCACGAGTTTCACAACATAACAACATTAAACCAACGAAATTTTGTGCATACAAATATTTGTCCTCAGCAACTTTCCCGTGAATGTATATAAACTCTATTATTACATATTCTCAGCAACACTTTAAAGGAAAGTATAGAAACATTATTAAAATAAAAAAAGGGATTATCCATTGCCTTTTTTCAAACGTATGTATTGACGGATTTTTTTATTCCATTAATTTTTTATTAAAAATTTGTTTTATTTATTTCATCCATATTTTATTTAAATATCCCATTCATATCATATATTATAAAATAAACCTTATTCCACCAAACTATTGCCCTCAAGTTATACACAAAATTCCACATAGGCAACTTAATTTTTCGATTTGAATTTTGATTTCGATGTCAACGTCTTGAGATAAAATTTTCGATCATTTTATATTTCTCCTTTCACTTAGACGATTTCAATTTTAGATTTGAATTTTGATTTCGATTGCAACTTGGGATAAAAGTTTCGATACTTTTATATTACTGCTTCCACTTAGGCGATTTTAATTTTCGATTTGAATTTTGATTTCGATTTCAACTTCTCGAGATACAATTTTCGATCATTTTATATTTCTACTACCACTAAGGCGACTTCAATTTTCGATTTGAATTTTGATTTCGATTTCAACCACTTGAGATAAAAGTGTCGGTAACTTTATAATACTGTTTCCACTTAGGCGATTTCCATTTTCGATTTGAATTTGGATTTCGATTTCCACTTGAGATAAAAGTTTTGATAATTTTATATTACTGCTTCCACTTAGGCAACTTAAATTTTTGATTTGAATTATGATTTCGATGTCAACTTCTTGAGATCAAATTTTCGATAATTTTATATTGCTGCTTTCACTAAGGCGATTTCAATTTTGGATTTGAATTTTGATTTCGATTGCAACTTGGGATAAAAGTTTCGATACTTTTATATTACTGCTTCCACTTAGGCGACTTCAATTTTCGATTTCAACTTCTCAAGATACAATTTTCGATCATTTTATATTACTGCTGCCATTAAGGCGACTTCAATTTTCGATTTGAATTTTGATTGCGATTTCAACTTCTTGAGATAAAAATTTTCGATCATTTACATTACTGCTGTCTGTAACCAGCCACAACAACAACAACAAAAAAAAAGTCGCAACAAAAGACACCGGTGTCATATTCTCCACACGACAACGGCACTGCATTTTTGGCCGCAACTTGGCATTGAAATTGTTTAACTGCAAAAAGAATAAAAAAAAACTGCAAGTAAACAGTTTTTTCTGAGGAGTCAACGACATGGCCTTGGACAAGTGCTTGAGCTGCTGAGTGCTTTTGTTGTTACTTTATATATTTTTTGGCTTTTGTTGTTACTTTATATATTTATATATTTATATTTTAATACTAGTGTAGTTATATTGTAATTGTGCATAGTGTATATAAATTTATATAATTGGTAATAATCAACTGTTAAAGTAAGAATCTTATTCAATAAAGTTCAGTTATCTTTTACTAGTGAACGAGGGTAGTTTCTCAGTTTGTTTAAACCCAAAATTGTGCACAAGTACCAAGAGATTGGGCACAAAACAGGTAACAAGTACAAGGAATTAAAGGATTCAATTGTCTAGGTAACAAGAGCCTGGATACAGCGGTGGACCAAGTAGTCCATCGTGTTCAATAAAAAACATTTGTGCACAAGTACCAAGAGCTTGGGCACAAAAGGGTGTCTAAGGTAACAAGAAACTAGACATGCAGCGGTGAACAAAACAGTTCATCGTGTTCAATAGAAAACATTTGGTGACCCCGACGTGATCACGCCAAAGTGATTAACGATTCTACTAAAGACCAGTTGCAGACTTACCAACAGCGACCATGGCCAATTTCCTCAAGTTTGTGCAGGAGCAGACTCAAACGGGTACCGAGATTCAACAGCTCATCAGAAATGTCAAAAGGGACTCGTCGGAGAGAAAAACTTTGGCCTACTTTCAAGAACGGGCAAGGCGCCTTGAACAAGCCTGGTTGAAATTTGAAGACGTGGATAACCAAATTCGTCTTCTAGATAAGCCACCCTTAGACCATGAATATTTTACGTCTGAATATTACAACCAAATAGAGAATTTGGTACGGCAATATCAGAAACTATTTTCGACAGAAATAGCAAGGGCAGCACCTGAAAAAGGTGATGCCGACACCGATAATCCCATACCAACAAGAAGTGTATCAAAAGGTGCACAAGAAAAAGCACAAGCGCTCGATGATGACATCATAAGATTGCTACGCCGGCAATCTGTGACATTTGCCTCAATTCGCCGATTTGTGTCAACATTACCAGCAATAACCGAAAATCAGCCAGCTCAATATTTCGATGTCAAATTAAAAACATTAAGTCATCTCTGGCAACAATGCGAAGACGGAAATCTCGCTATATGGGAAATGTGTGAAAACCCAGAAACATCAGGGTATAATGTTCACGAATATCTGGAGATGGAGGACTTGGTTCAAGAACACACAATTCATTTATCAATTCAGGCAAAGGAGCGACATAGCCATTGCATAATGAATGTACCAGACTCAATGTCAGCCGAAAACCACGTGCAATTACCAAGAATCACTATACCAAAATTTGATGGTAAATTGTCCATAAAAAAGCAATGCCAAACATACAAAAGTTTTGGTACCTTAAAATGAATGTAACTGGCGAAGCAGACAGACTTATACGTCATCTCACGTTATCCAGCGAGAATTACGAGACAGCATGGAAAATGTTACAGGATAGATACAACAATCAACGACTCCTGTCCTCCAGCCTTATACAACAAATTGTAGGACAACCTGGTTACTCAACAAGAACTGCATCAGCATTTGATCTAAAAACATGCACGATACGACACAAGAAGGATTATTGGCACTGGAAAATCTAGGTGTAAATATAACATCTTGGGACCCACTATTGTTACACTTATTAATAAAAAAATTGGACAATCAAACCCACATTTTATATGAACAATCATTAGATGATCCTAAAGAAATTTCAGACAATAAAATCCTTTTTAAAATTCTTAGAAAATCGTTTTCAATTTTTGGAAGCCATAGGTAATAAGCCAAAACAAACCTTTGAACAAAAGGGTCATTCCAATCCAAGAAGGCTGACTACGCTCACAACAACTGTTGCTCGATGTGCAGTTTGCCAAGAAAATTATCCACTTTACGCATGCAAGGGATTCATCCAGCTATCACCAGAAGAGAGATTAAAATTGGTGCAAAAAAATAAATTATGTGTAAACTCTAAGAGGCTCCACAGTATGCGGGCGAAAACACAATAGTTTAGTTCACCTGAACAATGAACCACTGAAAACCTCAAGAGGTTCATCAGGACAAGGCCATCAAAATCAACCACAATCAAGCAAATGCACGCATTCACCTCCGAACACGTGTCGGATGACTAAGTTGTCATTAACAACCTTTAGTAATGTCAGCCCTAAGAGCTATGTAATGTTGAGAACCGCCATGGTAAAACTAAGTCTAGACAATGAAAGAGTTGTAGAATGCCGTGCATTATTGGATTCTGGATCCCAAGTAAACATAATAACAACGAATCTCATAAAGAAACTCGGACTCCACCCCAAGGGCAATTCCACAACAATTCAAGGCATCGAAAATGGACGTTTAAAAATTGATGGTAGAGTTAACTTCATTTTAGCATCAAGAGAAAACAATTACACTATTAGAATGGAAGCTTTCGTGCTTCCCCAAATTACATCTATGCAACCATCTTAATAAAAATTGCGCCATGGCGCATCCCTAAAAACATTAACCTTGCTGATCCAGAGTTCAACACACCAGGTCCCATTGACTTACTGATTGAAGCAGAATTTTATCATCAATTAATTTTTGTTGGACAAATAAAATTAAGTAAAAACTTGCCAACTCTCCAAAATACGGTCTTTGGATGGGTAGTGTCAGGGAAAATAGTTGGAACACAACAACAGATTTCAACCTGTAATGTAATAACCACAAACAAGTCTCTTAATGAAGCTTTAAAAAAATTCTGGGAGATAGAAGATGCAGATGAAATAAAGACGACCTTGACTCCAAAAGAAGAACTATGTGAAATCCATTTTGAGAATACTATCCAAAGACGAGGAGATGGACGATTCATTGTTCGCCTTCCATTTTCAGAGAATACAGATAAGTTGGGAGTATCTAAGGACATTGCTTTGCGCCGATTCTTGTCACTCGAAAAAAGATTATGAAAAGACAATGATCTACGAGAGCAATACACCAGTTTTATGGATGAACATTTGGCATTAGGCCATATGGAAGAAGTAAGGGAAATCGACATTCGAATACCCAATTATTATTTGCCACATCATTGCATTTTAAAACCAAATAGTAGCACGACTAAATTAAGAGTGGTTTTTGATGCGTCATCGAAAACTTCTTCTAACGTATCACTGAACAATCTTCTCCTGGCAGGGCCGACACTACAGGATGATTTATTCACAATACTACTCCTATTCAGAATGCCACGGTTCGTGTTCACGGCAGATATTGAAAAAATGTATCGCCAGATCCTCATTCATAAGGAAGATCAGAATTTTCAGCTCATCTTTTGGAGGGATACTCCAAATAAGCCGCTGAAAACATACCGGTTGGCCACCGTAACGTTTGGGACAACGTCAGCCCCATATTTAGCAATTAAATGCTTACAAACATTAGCAGACCAAGGAAGAAAACAGTATCTCCTAGGTGCAGAAATATTAAAGCAAAACTTTCACGTCGATGACTGCATGGCAGGTTCAAATAGTCTTGTTATCGCAAGGGACTATCAACAACAAATCAGTTCATTGTTGGAGTCGGCACGGTTCAAATTAAGGAAATGGTGCGCAAATAATCAGAAGTTATTGGAAGACATTGCTCCAGAAGATCAGGAAATTGAATTAGACTTCGACAAAGATGAAGAAACCCAAATTAAAACATTAGGCCTAATGTGGCTCCCAAAGTCTGATTTGTTTCGTATCAAATGCAACCAAGCAGAAAATGGTAAGGTAACTAAGAGAATAGTGGCTTCAGATATAGGTCGACTTTTCGACCCATTGGGAATAATGGCACCCATTGTGATAACCGCAGAAATCTTCTTGCAGCGTTTGTGGCAACTTAAATTAGATTGGGATGCAGCGCTTCCACTGGAAATGCATACTCGATGGATCAAGTTTCGTGAAAACATGAATGCGCTCAATGAAATCCACATCCCACGACATGTATATGCAGATGATATTCCTAAGGAGGTGCAACTACATGCATTTGCGGATGCCTCTGAGAAGGCTTACGGAGCTGCAGTCTACATTCGGTCGATCAATCAAAGCGGAATAGTAATAGCAAGATTACTTTGCGATAAGACACGCGTAGCTCCGCTGAAAAAATGTACTATTCCACGGCTGGAACTTTGTGCTGCCAAGCTTGCAGCAGAATTTACCGGACGTGTTAAGGCGGCACTAAAGTTAACCAATGTAAAGGTATATGTTTGGTCGGACTCCGAAATAGTATTAATTAATCAATTCTACATCCACAAACATACCTTTGTAGCAAATCGAATTACGTCAATTTAAAATATTTCTGTAGCACACCAATGGCGACATGTAAGCAGTAAGGAAAACCCAGCCGACATTCTATCAAGAGGCATTTCACCAGATAAATTAATCTCATGCAACCTTTGGTTTTACGGCTCTTCCTGCATGGCAATGAATCCTTGTGGCCACCACCATTTCAAAAAAACACTAGCCCCGAATTGGAACGAAGACAAGGCACCATTTATAACTCAGAGGAAGAACTGGGAAGGGAATCAAACACTCAATGCAGCCAAGGCAGAGAACCACAGGTGGAACCAATCACACTACTTGAAGAATTAGGAAGTGAATCAATCAAGCAATGCAGCCAAAGCAAAGAATCACAGATTGAACTAGCTACATTATTTGCTTTAGAAAAGAACTCAGAAGTGAATATAATTGACCAAATAAATCATCGGAATTCATTTAGAAGACTGCAAAGAATAATAAGTTATATGCTACGTTTCAGACAGTTAGCCAAGGGTCAGAAGAGGTCTACCTCAGAGCATCTATCGGCCGCAGAACTAGAGCGATCCCTTCAAAGCATCATTAAGTTGATGCAAGCTGAAGAATTCAAAGAAGAAATACGGTATTTAAAAAATAAGAGTCAGTTACCAATGAAGAGTCCTCTCATTGGGCTTACACCATTCTGGACAGTTGCGAAGTGCTACGAGTTGGAGGGCGGCTAGAAGCGTCACAATTATCATATGATGCCAAACATCCAGCACTTCTACCATATTCACACCCCTTAACCAAACTACTAATGGAGGCGCTGCATTGAGAGAATTTACATATCGGACCGCAAGGTCTTTTGTCAACAACAAGACAACAGTTCTGGCCCATCAAGGGAAAAATACTTGCTCGATCAATTGTGCAACGTTGTATGCGTTGCGCCAGAGCTAAGCCAAAGATGCTAAATCAAATAATGGGAAATTTACCAACACGCAGAGTTCAGCCAGCGCGTCCATTTGTGAATGCAGGTATAGATTTTTGTGGGCCTATTTGGATCCATTATCGTCTCAGAGGAAAACGACCCCAAAAAAGCTACGTCGCACTATTCTGTTTTGCTACTAAGGCAATACATTTAGAAATAGTAAGCGATTTGTCAACGGAAGCTTTTATTGCTGCCCTAAGAAGATTCATTTTGCGTCGCGGTCATTGCAGCCACTTATATTGTGATAATGCCACAAACTTTGTTGGCGCAAGAAACCGACTAGATGAATTGACTGAAAACATTTTCTCAAAAAGAGAAAGGGAAATGGTACAAAATGAATGTAGCTCAAGGATGATGGAGTTTCACTTCATACCACCAAGAGCACCCCACTTCGGTGGATTGTGGGAGGCTGCGGTCAAGTCAGCCAAGCATTTGATGCACAGAAGTATCGAAACTGCATCTCTAACCTACGAGGAATTGGAAACCTTGATAATAGAAATCGAAGCTATCTTGAATTCTAGACCACTAACCGCCATGTCAGACAACCCAAATGATTTAACGGCATTGACTCCTGGTCATTTTTTGATAGGAGAGCCTTTAACAGCCAGCATACATCCAAATGCAGAAATAAATCAACAAGGTTTATTATCACGATGCAAATTGGTTAATTACATCAAAAATGAATTTTGGAGAAGATGGTCAGTAGAATATCTCCACGAGTTGCAAAATCGATGTAAGTGGAAGGTGCCGTGCAGCAATATTGAACCAAATACCATAGTTATAATTCAAGATGACTGCAAACCTGTGATGAAATGGCCCTTGGGAAGAATTATAAAGACTATTAAGGGGCAAGATGGTTTCGTACGTGTAGCAGATATCCAAACTTCAAAGGGAATTATTCGAAGACCCATCAGCACACTATCACCACTTCCTTGCAAGCAAGATAATACGTTTACCAAAGGTAATCTAGCACAGCCAAATGAAACAAACATCGCTTATGGTGATAAGACAGTACAACACGCCGAGAAACACAAAGCCAGCACCACATCATCAAATGATGACAAAATTGTCTCTAAAAAAAGGAAACCTAACTCATTTGCAACATCCATGGTGACGTTATTATTAACCTGCCTCATCGTACCGTTTTCTAAGGGAACACCTATCAACATTACACAATTTCCATCGCAGCCTAGAATACACTTTGACAATTTGGGAAATTCGAAATTAATATCAGATGAATGGAACCTAGTTGTTTATTATGACTTAAACCAGTATTGGAATGAATTTGAGATGTTAAACAATGGCACAAACCTTCTACAGCACTTATGTAGCCAAATAAATCAGAAGAGTAGTTGTTTATCGCTGATCGATCAAATTCAGTACTCCATTTCTGAAATAGTTGAAGACAACGGATTGCTTGCACGTCGTCCTGTGGCCGTCAGAGCAAGACAAGGAGCTGTAGATTTTGTGGGCAACATAGCCAATTAACTTTTTGGAGTACTAGACAATCAGTATGCAGAGGAGATGTCAAGGAAATTAATACAATTTTCAAGCAATGATGAGTTTATTTTAAATTTGTTTAAACACCAGACATCTGTCATAGACTCAACGATTAACATCATCAAAACAGATCAAAAGAATGCAGAGAAGAAATTCGAAAGTTTAGATATTCAGATCACCGAAACCATCAACCGAATAAACAATAATACAGAAGAACTATATCAGCACAGAAAACAACAATTGTTCTCATCATGGTCAATGCATTTACTTCTAATTATAAGGAAACTTCAGCGCATCCAATCCTCCATTATTGATGTTATCACTGATACTCATCATGGAAAAATAAGCCATCTTCTTCTATCTCCACAGCAACTAAGGCAAGAAATAACAAAAATCAAGACTCACCTGCCGCCAACCCCTCGCCTTCCAGCCGAAAACATAGTTCAAATATACAAATTAATGTCTGTTGAAGGAACTATCGTAAATAACCACGCAATATTCAGACTTAAGCTGCCACTAGTTTTTCAAGACAAGTTCGAAATTTTTAAGTTATTCCCCGTGCCAGCCACAGTCAATAATACCCGCGTTTCCATAGAAATTTCCACGAATTTCCTGGCCATAAATTTGCATCGAGATAAATTTTACCCAATGACCGAAACTGAGGTCTCAACATGCGTCAAAATTGAAGAAACTGAGTTCTTGTGCAACCAAGTTCAGCCGATATTTTCAAGAGTGACGAACGGAGATATTTGCGAAGTACATAAATGTATTCAACAACAAATCAAACACTGAATGCATATTAACAACAGTCTCAGACAACCCTATCTGGATACATTTATCACACGGTAGCCAATGGATGTACGCAGTGACAAAAAAGACCATGTTTAACGCAGTGTGTAACGAAACAACCTTTTCAGTTACGATTGATGGATCCGGAATAATATCAATACCACCAGGATGTACCCTAAGCCATGAGCTGTTAACAATCAGAGATCATCACGAATATGTTAGTCAGATACGTTCATCATACACTGTTCTGAGAGAACCAACTACTTTCGAACTACCAGCAACCGATGAACCCGTACAAACCCATTTGCTTCACTACAAAACTCAACAAGCAAAATTAAATGAATTAATACATCAACTCGCATCGCAAACCTTAGAGCTTCCGACAACCGACAATAACAATAATGCTCATAATTTTATTGTGAATAACGTAATTTTGGGGCTCGCAGTCATCATCATAGCATTTCTGATACTACTAACATGGAAGATGAAAGTAACACATAACAGCCGTAAATCGACTGAGCGGCCTATTCCATTGCCACGACGATTTCAGAATTTGGACTTCTCTGTTAATGCCTGAATACAGATTGTTGAGCTCAAGGCTCAACGAGGGGGAGAATGTCTGTAACCAGCCACAACAACAACAACAAAAAAAAAGTCGCAACAAAAGACATCGGTGTCATATTCTCCACACGACAACGGCACTGCATTTTTGGCCGCAACTTGGCATTGAAATTGTTTAACTGCAAAAAGAATAAAAAAAACTGCAAGTAAACAGTTATTTCTGAGGAGTCAACGACATGGCCTTGGACAAGTGCTTGAGCTGCTGAGTGCTTTTGTTGTTACTTTATATATTTTTTGGCTTTTGTTGTTACTTTATATATTTATATTTTAATACTAGTGTAGTTATATTGTAATTGTGCATAGTGTATATAAATTTACATAATTGGTAATAATCAACTGTTAAAGTAAGAATCTTATTCAATAAAGTTCAGTTATCTTTTACTAGTGAACGAGGGTAGTTTCTCAGTTTGTTTAAACCCAAAATTGTGCACAAGTACCAAGAGATTGGGCACAAAACAGGTAACAAGTACAAGGAATTAAAGGATTCAATTGTCTAGGTAACAAGAGCCTGGATACAGCGGTGGACCAAGTAGTCCATCGTGTTCAATAAAAAACATTTGTGCACAAGTACCAAGAGCTTGGGCACAAAAGGGTGTCTAAGGTAACAAGAAACTAGACATGCAGCGGTGAACAAAACAGTTCATCGTGTTCAATAGAAAACATTTGGTGACCCCGACGTGATCACGCCAAAGTGATTAACGATTCTACTAAAGACCAGTTGCAGACTTACCAACAGCGACCATGGCCAATTTCCTCAAGTTTGTGCAGGAGCAGACTCAAACGGGTACCGAGATTCAACAGCTCATCAGAAATGTCAAAAGGGACTCGTCGGAGAGAAAAACTTTGGCCTACTTTCAAGAACGGGCAAGGCGCCTTGAACAAGCCTGGTTGAAATTTGAAGACGTGGATAACCAAATTCGTCTTCTAGATAAGCCACCCTTAGACCATGAATATTTTACGTCTGAATATTACAACCAAATAGAGAATTTGGTACGGCAATATCAGAAACTATTTTCGACAGAAATAGCAAGGGCAGCACCTGAAAAAGGTGATGCCGACACCGATAATCCCATACCAACAAGAAGTGTATCAAAAGGTGCACAAGAAAAAGCACAAGCGCTCGATGATGACATCATAAGATTGCTACGCCGGCAATCTGTGACATTTGCCTCAATTCGCCGATTTGTGTCAACATTACCAGCAATAACCGAAAATCAGCCAGCTCAATATTTCGATGTCAAATTAAAAACATTAAGTCATCTCTGGCAACAATGCGAAGACGGAAATCTCGCTATATGGGAAATGTGTGAAAACCCAGAAACATCAGGGTATAATGTTTACGAATATCTGGAGATGGAGGACTTGGTTCAAGAACACACAATTCATTTATCAATTCAGGCAAAGGAGCGACATAGCCATTGCATAATGAATGTACCAGACTCAATGTCAGCCGAAAACCACGTGCAATTACCAAGAATCACTATACCAAAATTTGATGGTAAATTGTCCATAAAAAAGCAATGCCAAACATACAAAAGTTTTGGTACCTTAAAATGAATGTAACTGGCGAAGCAGACAGACTTATACGTCATCTCACGTTATCCAGCGAGAATTACGAGACAGCATGGAAAATGTTACAGGATAGATACAACAATCAACGACTCCTGTCCTCCAGCCTTATACAACAAATTGTAGGACAACCTGGTTACTCAACAAGAACTGCATCAGCATTTGATCTAAAAACATGCACGATACGACACAAGAAGGATTATTGGCACTGGAAAATCTAGGTGTAAATATAACATCTTGGGACCCACTATTGTTACACTTATTAATAAAAAAATTGGACAATCAAACCCACATTTTATACGAACAATCATTAGATGATCCTAAAGAAATTTCAGACAATAAAATCCTTTTTAAAATTCTTAGAAAATCGTTTTCAATTTTTGGAAGCCATAGGTAATAAGCCAAAACAAACCTTTGAACAAAAGGGTCATTCCAATCCAAGAAGGCTGACTACGCTCACAACAACTGTTGCTCGATGTGCAGTTTGCCAAGAAAATTATCCACTTTACGCATGCAAGGGATTCATCCAGCTATCACCAGAAGAGAGATTAAAATTGGTGCAAAAAAATAAATTATGTGTAAACTGTGTGAAGGGCGGACACGGCAGTAAACAATGCACTCTAAGAGGCTCCACAGTATGCGGGCGAAAACACAATAGTTTAGTTCACCTGAACAATGAACCACTGAAAACCTCAAGAGGTTCATCAGGACAAGGCCATCAAAATCAACCACAATCAAGCAAATGCACGCATTCACCTCCGAACACGTGTCGGATGACTAAGTTGTCATTAACAACCTTTAGTAATGTCAGCCCTAAGAGCTATGTAATGTTGAGAACCGCCATGGTAAAACTAAGTCTAGACAATGAAAGAGTTGTAGAATGCCGTGCATTATTGGATTCTGGATCCCAAGTAAACATAATAACAACGAATCTCATAAAGAAACTCGGACTCCACCCCAAGGGCAATTCCACAACAATTCAAGGCATCGAAAATGGACGTTTAAAAATTGAAGGTAGAGTTAACTTCATTTTAGCATCAAGAGAAAACAATTACACTATTAGAATGGAAGCTTTCGTGCTTCCCCAAATTACATCTATGCAACCATCTTAATAAAAATTGCGCCATGGCGCATCCCTAAAAACATTAACCTTGCTGATCCAGAGTTCAACACACCAGGTCCCATTGACTTACTGATTGAAGCAGAATTTTATCATCAATTAATTTTTGTTGGACAAATAAAATTAAGTAAAAACTTGCCAACTCTCCAAAATACGGTCTTTGGATGGGTAGTGTCAGGGAAAATAGTTGGAACACAACAACAGATTTCAACCTGTAATGTAATAACCACAAACAAGTCTCTTAATGAAGCTTTAAAAAAATTCTGGGAGATAGAAGATGCAGATGAAATAAAGACGACCTTGACTCCAAAAGAAGAACTATGTGAAATCCATTTTGAGAATACTATCCAAAGACGAGGAGATGGACGATTCATTGTTCGCCTTCCATTTTCAGAGAATACAGATAAGTTGGGAGTATCTAAGGACATTGCTTTGCGCCGATTCTTGTCACTCGAAAAAAGATTATGAAAAGACAATGATCTACGAGAGCAATACACCAGTTTTATGGATGAATATTTGGCATTAGGCCATATGGAAGAAGTAAGGGAAATCGACATTCGAATACCCAATTATTATTTGCCACATCATTGCATTTTAAAACCAAATAGTAGCACGACTAAATTAAGAGTGGTTTTTGATGCGTCATCGAAAACTTCTTCTAACGTATCACTGAACAATCTTCTCCTGGCAGGGCCGACACTACAGGATGATTTATTCACAATACTACTCCTATTCAGAATGCCACGGTTCGTGTTCACGGCAGAAATTGAAAAAATGTATCGCCAGATCCTCATTCATAAGGAAGATCAGAATTTTCAGCTCATCTTTTGGAGGGATACTCCAAATAAGCCGCTGAAAACATACCGGTTGGCCACCGTAACGTTTGGGACAACGTCAGCCCCATATTTAGCAATTAAATGCTTACAAACATTAGCAGACCAAGGAAGAAAACAGTATCTCCTAGGTGCAGAAATATTAAAGCAAAACTTTCACGTCGATGACTGCATGGCAGGTTCAAATAGTCTTGTTATCGCAAGGGACTATCAACAACAAATCAGTTCATTGTTGGAGTCGGCACGGTTCAAATTAAGGAAATGGTGCGCAAATAATCAGAAGTTATTGGAAGACATAGCTCCAGAAGATCAGGAAATTGAATTAGACTTCGACAAAGATGAAGAAACCCAAATGAAAACATTAGGCCTAATGTGGCTCCCAAAGTCTGATTTGTTTCGTATCAAATGCAACCAAGCAGAAAATGGTAAGGTAACTAAGAGAATAGTGGCTTCAGATATAGGTCGACTTTTCGACCCATTGGGAATAATGGCACCCATTGTGATAACCGCAGAAATCTTCTTGCAGCGTTTGTGGCAACTTAAATTAGATTGGGATGCAGCGCTTCCACTGGAAATGCATACTCGATGGATCAAGTTTCGTGAAAACATGAATGCGCTCAATGAAATCCACATCCCACGACATGTATATGCAGATGATATTCCTAAGGAGGTGCAACTACATGCATTTGCGGATGCCTCTGAGAAGGCTTACGGAGCTGCAGTCTACATTCGGTCGATCAATCAAAGCGGAATAGTAATAGCAAGATTACTTTGCGATAAGACACGCGTAGCTCCGCTGAAAAAATGTACTATTCCACGGCTGGAACTTTGTGCTGCCAAGCTTGCAGCAGAATTTACCGGACGTGTTAAGGCGGCACTAAAGTTAACCAATGTAAAGGTATATGTTTGGTCGGACTCCGAAATAGTATTAATTAATCAATTCTACATCCACAAACATACCTTTGTAGCAAATCGAATTACGTCAATTTAAAATATTTCTGTAGCACACCAATGGCGACATGTAAGCAGTAAGGAAAACCCAGCCGACATTCTATCAAGAGGCATTTCACCAGATAAATTAATCTCATGCAACCTTTGGTTTTACGGCTCTTCCTGCATGGCAATGAATCCTTGTGGCCACCACCATTTCAAAAAAACACTAGCCCCGAATTGGAACGAAGACAAGGCACCATTTATAACTCAGAGGAAGAACTGGGAAGGGAATCAAACACTCAATGCAGCCAAGGCAGAGAACCACAGGTGGAACCAATCACACTACTTGAAGAATTAGGAAGTGAATCAATCAAGCAATGCAGCCAAAGCAAAGAATCACAGATTGAACTAGCTACATTATTTGCTTTAGAAAAGAACTCAGAAGTGAATATAATTGACCAAATAAATCATCGGAATTCATTTAGAAGACTGCAAAGAATAATAAGTTATATGCTACGTTTCAGACAGTTAGCCAAGGGTCAGAAGAGGTCTACCTCAGAGCATCTATCGGCCGCAGAACTAGAGCGATCCCTTCAAAGCATCATTAAGTTGATGCAAGCTGAAGAATTCAAAGAAGAAATACGGTATTTAAAAAATAAGAGTCAGTTACCAATGAAGAGTCCTCTCATTGGGCTTACACCATTCTGGACAGTTGCGAAGTGCTACGAGTTGGAGGGCGGCTAGAAGCGTCACAATTATCATATGATGCCAAACATCCAGCACTTCTACCATATTCACACCCCTTAACCAAACTACTAATGGAGGCGCTGCATTGAGAGAATTTACATATCGGACCGCAAGGTCTTTTGTCAACAACAAGACAACAGTTCTGGCCCATCAAGGGAAAAATACTTGCTCGATCAATTGTGCAACGTTGTATGCGTTGCGCCAGAGCTAAGCCAAAGATGCTAAATCAAATAATGGGAAATTTACCAACACGCAGAGTTCAGCCAGCGCGTCCATTTGTGAATGCAGGTATAGATTTTTGTGGGCCTATTTGGATCCATTATCGTCTCAGAGGAAAACGACCCCAAAAAAGCTACGTCGCACTATTCTGTTTTGCTACTAAGGCAATACATTTAGAAATAGTAAGCGATTTGTCAACGGAAGCTTTTATTGCTGCCCTAAGAAGATTCATTTTGCGTCGCGGTCATTGCAGCCACTTATATTGTGATAATGCCACAAACTTTGTTGGCGCAAGAAACCGACTAGATGAATTGACTGAAAACATTTTCTCAAAAAGAGAAAGGGAAATGGTACAAAATGAATGTAGCTCAAGGATGATGGAGTTTCACTTCATACCACCAAGAGCACCCCACTTCGGTGGATTGTGGGAGGCTGCGGTCAAGTCAGCCAAGCATTTGATGCACAGAAGTATCGAAACTGCATCTCTAACCTACGAGGAATTGGAAACCTTGATAATAGAAATCGAAGCTATCTTGAATTCTAGACCACTAACCGCCATGTCAGACAACCCAAATGATTTAACGGCATTGACTCCTGGTCATTTTTTGATAGGAGAGCCTTTAACAGCCAGCATACATCCAAATGCAGAAATAAATCAACAAGGTTTATTATCACGATGCAAATTGGTTAATTACATCAAAAATGAATTTTGGAGAAGATGGTCAGTAGAATATCTCCACGAGTTGCAAAATCGATGTAAGTGGAAGGTGCCGTGCAGCAATATTGAACCAAATACCATAGTTATAATTCAAGATGACTGCAAACCTGTGATGAAATGGCCCTTGGGAAGAATTATAAAGACTATTAAGGGGCAAGATGGTTTCGTACGTGTAGCAGATATCCAAACTTCAAAGGGAATTATTCGAAGACCCATCAGCACACTATCACCACTTCCTTGCAAGCAAGATAATACGTTTACCAAAGGTAATCTAGCACAGCCAAATGAAACAAACATCGCTTATGGTGATAAGACAGTACAACACGCCGAGAAACACAAAGCCAGCACCACATCATCAAATGATGACAAAATTGTCTCTAAAAAAAGGAAACCTAACTCATTTGCAACATCCATGGTGACGTTATTATTAACCTGCCTCATCGTACCGTTTTCTAAGGGAACACCTATCAACATTACACAATTTCCATCGCAGCCTAGAATACACTTTGACAATTTGGGAAATTCGAAATTAATATCAGATGAATGGAACCTAGTTGTTTATTATGACTTAAACCAGTATTGGAATGAATTTGAGATGTTAAACAATGGCACAAACCTTCTACAGCACTTATGTAGCCAAATAAATCAGAAGAGTAGTTGTTTATCGCTGATCGATCAAATTCAGTACTCCATTTCTGAAATAGTTGAAGACAACGGATTGCTTGCACGTCGTCCTGTGGCCGTCAGAGCAAGACAAGGAGCTGTAGATTTTGTGGGCAACATAGCCAATTCACTTTTTGGAGTACTAGACAATCAGTATGCAGAGGAGATGTCAAGGAAATTAATACAATTTTCAAGCAATGATGAGTTTATTTTAAATTTGTTTAAACACCAGACATCTGTCATAGACTCAACGATTAACATCATCAAAACAGATCAAAAGAATGCAGAGAAGAAATTCGAAAGTTTAGATATTCAGATCACCGAAACCATCAACCGAATAAACAATAATACAGAAGAACTATATCAGCACAGAAAACAACAATTGTTCTCATCATGGTCAATGCATTTACTTCTAATTATAAGGAAACTTCAGCGCATCCAATCCTCCATTATTGATGTTATCACTGATACTCATCATGGAAAAATAAGCCATCTTCTTCTATCTCCACAGCAACTAAGGCAAGAAATAACAAAAATCAAGACTCACCTGCCGCCAACCCCTCGCCTTCCAGCCGAAAACATAGTTCAAATATACAAATTAATGTCTGTTGAAGGAACTATCGTAAATAACCACGCAATATTCAGACTTAAGCTGCCACTAGTTTTTCAAGACAAGTTCGAAATTTTTAAGTTATTCCCCGTGCCAGCCACAGTCAATAATACCCGCGTTTCCATAGAAATTTCCACGAATTTCCTGGCCATAAATTTGCATCGAGATAAATTTTACCCAATGACCGAAACTGAGGTCTCAACATGCGTCAAAATTGAAGAAACTGAGTTCTTGTGCAACCAAGTTCAGCCGATATTTTCAAGAGTGACGAACGGAGATATTTGCGAAGTACATAAATGTATTCAACAACAAATCAAACACTGAATGCATATTAACAACAGTCTCAGACAACCCTATCTGGATACATTTATCACACGGTAGCCAATGGATGTACGCAGTGACAAAAAAGACCATGTTTAACGCAGTGTGTAACGAAACAACCTTTTCAGTTACGATTGATGGATCCGGAATAATATCAATACCACCAGGATGTACCCTAAGCCATGAGCTGTTAACAATCAGAGATCATCACGAATATGTTAGTCAGATACGTTCATCATACACTGTTCTGAGAGAACCAACTACTTTCGAACTACCAGCAACCGATGAACCCGTACAAACCCATTTGCTTCACTACAAAACTCAACAAGCAAAATTAAATGAATTAATACATCAACTCGCATCGCAAACCTTAGAGCTTCCGACAACCGACAATAACAATAATGCTCATCATTTTATTGTGAATTACGTAATTTTGGGGCTCGCAGTCATCATCATAGCATTTCTGATACTACTAACATGGAAGATGAAAGTAACACATAACAGCCGTAAACCGACTGAGCGGCCTATTCCATTGCCACGACGATTTCAGAATTTGGACTTCTCTGTTAATGCCTGAATACAGATTGTTGAGCTCAAGGCTCAACGAGGGGGAGAATGTCTGTAACCAGCCACAACAACAACAACAAAAAAAAAGTCGCAACAAAAGACACCGGTGTCATATTCTCCACACGACAACGGCACTGCATTTTTGGCCGCAACTTGGCATTGAAATTGTTTAACTGCAAAAAGAATAAAAAAAACTGCAAGTAAACAGTTATTTCTGAGGAGTCAACGACATGGCCTTGGACAAGTGCTTGAGCTGCTGAGTGCTTTTGTTGTTACTTTATATATTTTTTGGCTTTTGTTGTTACTTTATATATTTATATTTTAATACTAGTGTAGTTATATTGTAATTGTGCATAGTGTATATAAATTTACATAATTGGTAATAATCAACTGTTAAAGTAAGAATCTTATTCAATAAAGTTCAGTTATCTTTTACTAGTGAACGAGGGTAGTTTCTCAGTTTGTTTAAACCCAAAATTGTGCACAAGTACCAAGAGATTGGGCACAAAACAGGTAACAAGTACAAGGAATTAAAGGATTCAATTGTCTAGGTAACAAGAGCCTGGATACAGCGGTGGACCAAGTAGTCCATCGTGTTCAATAAAAAACATTTGTGCACAAGTACCAAGAGCTTGGGCACAAAAGGGTGTCTAAGGTAACAAGAAACTAGACATGCAGCGGTGAACAAAACAGTTCATCGTGTTCAATAGAAAACATTTGGTGACCCCGACGTGATCACGCCAAGGTGATTAACGATTCTACTAAAGACCAGTTGCAGACTTACCAACAGCGACCATGGCCAATTTCCTCAAGTTTGTGCAGGAGCAGACTCAAACGGGTACCGAGATTCAACAGCTCATCAGAAATGTCAAAAGGGACTCGTCGGAGAGAAAAACTTTGGCCTACTTTCAAGAACGGGCAAGGCGCCTTGAACAAGCCTGGTTGAAATTTGAAGACGTGGATAACCAAATTCGTCTTCTAGATAAGCCACCCTTAGACCATGAATATTTTACGTCTGAATATTACAACCAAATAGAGAATTTGGTACGGCAATATCAGAAACTATTTTCGACAGAAATAGCAAGGGCAGCACCTGAAAAAGGTGATGCCGACACCGATAATCCCATACCAACAAGAAGTGTATCAAAAGGTGCACAAGAAAAAGCACAAGCGCTCGATGATGACATCATAAGATTGCTACGCCGGCAATCTGTGACATTTGCCTCAATTCGCCGATTTGTGTCAACATTACCAGCAATAACCGAAAATCAGCCAGCTCAATATTTCGATGTCAAATTAAAAACATTAAGTCATCTCTGGCAACAATGCGAAGACGGAAATCTCGCTATATGGGAAATGTGTGAAAACCCAGAAACATCAGGGTATAATGTTCACGAATATCTGGAGATGGAGGACTTGGTTCAAGAACACACAATTCATTTATCAATTCAGGCAAAGGAGCGACATAGCCATTGCATAATGAATGTACCAGACTCAATGTCAGCCGAAAACCACGTGCAATTACCAAGAATCACTATACCAAAATTTGATGGTAAATTGTCCATAAAAAAGCAATGCCAAACATACAAAAGTTTTGGTACCTTAAAATGAATGTAACTGGCGAAGCAGACAGACTTATACGTCATCTCACGTTATCCAGCGAGAATTACGAGACAGCATGGAAAATGTTACAGGATAGATACAACAATCAACGACTCCTGTCCTCCAGCCTTATACAACAAATTGTAGGACAACCTGGTTACTCAACAAGAACTGCATCAGCATTTGATCTAAAAACATGCACGATACGACACAAGAAGGATTATTGGCACTGGAAAATCTAGGTGTAAATATAACATCTTGGGACCCACTATTGTTACACTTATTAATAAAAAAATTGGACAATCAAACCCACATTTTATATGAACAATCATTAGATGATCCTAAAGAAATTTCAGACAATAAAATCCTTTTTAAAATTCTTAGAAAATCGTTTTCAATTTTTGGAAGCCATAGGTAATAAGCCAAAACAAACCTTTGAACAAAAGGGTCATTCCAATCCAAGAAGGCTGACTACGCTCACAACAACTGTTGCTCGATGTGCAGTTTGCCAAGAAAATTATCCACTTTACGCATGCAAGGGATTCATCCAGCTATCACCAGAAGAGAGATTAAAATTGGTGCAAAAAAATAAATTATGTGTAAACTCTAAGAGGCTCCACAGTATGCGGGCGAAAACACAATAGTTTAGTTCACCTGAACAATGAACCACTGAAAACCTCAAGAGGTTCATCAGGACAAGGCCATCAAAATCAACCACAATCAAGCAAATGCACGCATTCACCTCCGAACACGTGTCGGATGACTAAGTTGTCATTAACAACCTTTAGTAATGTCAGCCCTAAGAGCTATGTAATGTTGAGAACCGCCATGGTAAAACTAAGTCTAGACAATGAAAGAGTTGTAGAATGCCGTGCATTATTGGATTCTGGATCCCAAGTAAACATAATAACAACGAATCTCATAAAGAAACTCGGACTCCACCCCAAGGGCAATTCCACAACAATTCAAGGCATCGAAAATGGACGTTTAAAAATTGAAGGTAGAGTTAACTTCATTTTAGCATCAAGAGAAAACAATTACACTATTAGAATGGAAGCTTTCGTGCTTCCCCAAATTACATCTATGCAACCATCTTAATAAAAATTGCGCCATGGCGCATCCCTAAAAACATTAACCTTGCTGATCCAGAGTTCAACACACCAGGTCCCATTGACTTACTGATTGAAGCAGAATTTTATCATCAATTAATTTTTGTTGGACAAATAAAATTAAGTAAAAACTTGCCAACTCTCCAAAATACGGTCTTTGGATGGGTAGTGTCAGGGAAAATAGTTGGAACACAACAACAGATTTCAACCTGTAATGTAATAACCACAAACAAGTCTCTTAATGAAGCTTTAAAAAAATTCTGGGAGATAGAAGATGCAGATGAAATAAAGACGACCTTGACTCCAAAAGAAGAACTATGTGAAATCCATTTTGAGAATACTATCCAAAGACGAGGAGATGGACGATTCATTGTTCGCCTTCCATTTTCAGAGAATACAGATAAGTTGGGAGTATCTAAGGACATTGCTTTGCGCCGATTCTTGTCACTCGAAAAAAGATTATGAAAAGACAATGATCTACGAGAGCAATACACCAGTTTTATGGATGAATATTTGGCATTAGGCCATATGGAAGAAGTAAGGGAAATCGACATTCGAATACCCAATTATTATTTGCCACATCATTGCATTTTAAAACCAAATAGTAGCACGACTAAATTAAGAGTGGTTTTTGATGCGTCATCGAAAACTTCTTCTAACGTATCACTGAACAATCTTCTCCTGGCAGGGCCGACACTACAGGATGATTTATTCACAATACTACTCCTATTCAGAATGCCACGGTTCGTGTTCACGGCAGAAATTGAAAAAATGTATCGCCAGATCCTCATTCATAAGGAAGATCAGAATTTTCAGCTCATCTTTTGGAGGGATACTCCAAATAAGCCGCTGAAAACATACCGGTTGGCCACCGTAACGTTTGGGACAACGTCAGCCCCATATTTAGCAATTAAATGCTTACAAACATTAGCAGACCAAGGAAGAAAACAGTATCTCCTAGGTGCAGAAATATTAAAGCAAAACTTTCACGTCGATGACTGCATGGCAGGTTCAAATAGTCTTGTTATCGCAAGGGACTATCAACAACAAATCAGTTCATTGTTGGAGTCGGCACGGTTCAAATTAAGGAAATGGTGCGCAAATAATCAGAAGTTATTGGAAGACATTGCTCCAGAAGATCAGGAAATTGAATTAGACTTCGACAAAGATGAAGAAACCCAAATTAAAACATTAGGCCTAATGTGGCTCCCAAAGTCTGATTTGTTTCGTATCAAATGCAACCAAGCAGAAAATGGTAAGGTAACTAAGAGAATAGTGGCTTCAGATATAGGTCGACTTTTCGACCCATTGGGAATAATGGCACCCATTGTGATAACCGCAGAAATCTTCTTGCAGCGTTTGTGGCAACTTAAATTAGATTGGGATGCAGCGCTTCCACTGGAAATGCATACTCGATGGATCAAGTTTCGTGAAAACATGAATGCGCTCAATGAAATCCACATCCCACGACATGTATATGCAGATGATATTCCTAAGGAGGTGCAACTACATGCATTTGCGGATGCCTCTGAGAAGGCTTACGGAGCTGCAGTCTACATTCGGTCGATCAATCAAAGCGGAATAGTAATAGCAAGATTACTTTGCGATAAGACACGCGTAGCTCCGCTGAAAAAATGTACTATTCCACGGCTGGAACTTTGTGCTGCCAAGCTTGCAGCAGAATTTACCGGACGTGTTAAGGCGGCACTAAAGTTAACCAATGTAAAGGTATATGTTTGGTCGGACTCCGAAATAGTATTAATTAATCAATTCTACATCCACAAACATACCTTTGTAGCAAATCGAATTACGTCAATTTAAAATATTTCTGTAGCACACCAATGGCGACATGTAAGCAGTAAGGAAAACCCAGCCGACATTCTATCAAGAGGCATTTCACCAGATAAATTAATCTCATGCAACCTTTGGTTTTACGGCTCTTCCTGCATGGCAATGAATCCTTGTGGCCACCACCATTTCAAAAAAACACTAGCCCCGAATTGGAACGAAGACAAGGCACCATTTATAACTCAGAGGAAGAACTGGGAAGGGAATCAAACACTCAATGCAGCCAAGGCAGAGAACCACAGGTGGAACCAATCACACTACTTGAAGAATTAGGAAGTGAATCAATCAAGCAATGCAGCCAAAGCAAAGAATCACAGATTGAACTAGCTACATTATTTGCTTTAGAAAAGAACTCAGAAGTGAATATAATTGACCAAATAAATCATCGGAATTCATTTAGAAGACTGCAAAGAATAATAAGTTATATGCTACGTTTCAGACAGTTAGCCAAGGGTCAGAAGAGGTCTACCTCAGAGCATCTATCGGCCGCAGAACTAGAGCGATCCCTTCAAAGCATCATTAAGTTGATGCAAGCTGAAGAATTCAAAGAAGAAATACGGTATTTAAAAAATAAGAGTCAGTTACCAATGAAGAGTCCTCTCATTGGGCTTACACCATTCTGGACAGTTGCGAAGTGCTACGAGTTGGAGGGCGGCTAGAAGCGTCACAATTATCATATGATGCCAAACATCCAGCACTTCTACCATATTCACACCCCTTAACCAAACTACTAATGGAGGCGCTGCATTGAGAGAATTTACATATCGGACCGCAAGGTCTTTTGTCAACAACAAGACAACAGTTCTGGCCCATCAAGGGAAAAATACTTGCTCGATCAATTGTGCAACGTTGTATGCGTTGCGCCAGAGCTAAGCCAAAGATGCTAAATCAAATAATGGGAAATTTACCAACACGCAGAGTTCAGCCAGCGCGTCCATTTGTGAATGCAGGTATAGATTTTTGTGGGCCTATTTGGATCCATTATCGTCTCAGAGGAAAACGACCCCAAAAAAGCTACGTCGCACTATTCTGTTTTGCTACTAAGGCAATACATTTAGAAATAGTAAGCGATTTGTCAACGGAAGCTTTTATTGCTGCCCTAAGAAGATTCATTTTGCGTCGCGGTCATTGCAGCCACTTATATTGTGATAATGCCACAAACTTTGTTGGCGCAAGAAACCGACTAGATGAATTGACTGAAAACATTTTCTCAAAAAGAGAAAGGGAAATGGTACAAAATGAATGTAGCTCAAGGATGATGGAGTTTCACTTCATACCACCAAGAGCACCCCCCACTTCGGTGGATTGTGGGAGGCTGCGGTCAAGTCAGCCAAGCATTTGATGCACAGAAGTATCGAAACTGCATCTCTAACCTACGAGGAATTGGAAACCTTGATAATAGAAATCGAAGCTATCTTGAATTCTAGACCACTAACCGCCATGTCAGACAACCCAAATGATTTAACGGCATTGACTCCTGGTCATTTTTTGATAGGAGAGCCTTTAACAGCCAGCATACATCCAAATGCAGAAATAAATCAACAAGGTTTATTATCACGATGCAAATTGGTTAATTACATCAAAAATGAATTTTGGAGAAGATGGTCAGTAGAATATCTCCACGAGTTGCAAAATCGATGTAAGTGGAAGGTGCCGTGCAGCAATATTGAACCAAATACCATAGTTATAATTCAAGATGACTGCAAACCTGTGATGAAATGGCCCTTGGGAAGAATTATAAAGACTATTAAGGGGCAAGATGGTTTCGTACGTGTAGCAGATATCCAAACTTCAAAGGGAATTATTCGAAGACCCATCAGCACACTATCACCACTTCCTTGCAAGCAAGATAATACGTTTACCAAAGGTAATCTAGCACAGCCAAATGAAACAAACATCGCTTATGGTGATAAGACAGTACAACACGCCGAGAAACACAAAGCCAGCACCACATCATCAAATGATGACAAAATTGTCTCTAAAAAAAGGAAACCTAACTCATTTGCAACATCCATGGTGACGTTATTATTAACCTGCCTCATCGTACCGTTTTCTAAGGGAACACCTATCAACATTACACAATTTCCATCGCAGCCTAGAATACACTTTGACAATTTGGGAAATTCGAAATTAATATCAGATGAATGGAACCTAGTTGTTTATTATGACTTAAACCAGTATTGGAATGAATTTGAGATGTTAAACAATGGCACAAACCTTCTACAGCACTTATGTAGCCAAATAAATCAGAAGAGTAGTTGTTTATCGCTGATCGATCAAATTCAGTACTCCATTTCTGAAATAGTTGAAGACAACGGATTGCTTGCACGTCGTCCTGTGGCCGTCAGAGCAAGACAAGGAGCTGTAGATTTTGTGGGCAACATAGCCAATTAACTTTTTGGAGTACTAGACAATCAGTATGCAGAGGAGATGTCAAGGAAATTAATACAATTTTCAAGCAATGATGAGTTTATTTTAAATTTGTTTAAACACCAGACATCTGTCATAGACTCAACGATTAACATCATCAAAACAGATCAAAAGAATGCAGAGAAGAAATTCGAAAGTTTAGATATTCAGATCACCGAAACCATCAACCGAATAAACAATAATACAGAAGAACTATATCAGCACAGAAAACAACAATTGTTCTCATCATGGTCAATGCATTTACTTCTAATTATAAGGAAACTTCAGCGCATCCAATCCTCCATTATTGATGTTATCACTGATACTCATCATGGAAAAATAAGCCATCTTCTTCTATCTCCACAGCAACTAAGGCAAGAAATAACAAAAATCAAGACTCACCTGCCGCCAACCCCTCGCCTTCCAGCCGAAAACATAGTTCAAATATACAAATTAATGTCTGTTGAAGGAACTATCGTAAATAACCACGCAATATTCAGACTTAAGCTGCCACTAGTTTTTCAAGACAAGTTCGAAATTTTTAAGTTATTCCCCGTGCCAGCCACAGTCAATAATACCCGCGTTTCCATAGAAATTTCCACGAATTTCCTGGCCATAAATTTGCATCGAGATAAATTTTACCCAATGACCGAAACTGAGGTCTCAACATGCGTCAAAATTGAAGAAACTGAGTTCTTGTGCAACCAAGTTCAGCCGATATTTTCAAGAGTGACGAACGGAGATATTTGCGAAGTACATAAATGTATTCAACAACAAATCAAACACTGAATGCATATTAACAACAGTCTCAGACAACCCTATCTGGATACATTTATCACACGGTAGCCAATGGATGTACGCAGTGACAAAAAAGACCATGTTTAACGCAGTGTGTAACGAAACAACCTTTTCAGTTACGATTGATGGATCCGGAATAATATCAATACCACCAGGATGTACCCTAAGCCATGAGCTGTTAACAATCAGAGATCATCACGAATATGTTAGTCAGATACGTTCATCATACACTGTTCTGAGAGAACCAACTACTTTCGAACTACCAGCAACCGATGAACCCGTACAAACCCATTTGCTTCACTACAAAACTCAACAAGCAAAATTAAATGAATTAATACATCAACTCGCATCGCAAACCTTAGAGCTTCCGACAACCGACAATAACAATAATGCTCATCATTTTATTGTGAATTACGTAATTTTGGGGCTCGCAGTCATCATCATAGCATTTCTGATACTACTAACATGGAAGATGAAAGTAACACATAACAGCCGTAAACCGACTGAGCGGCCTATTCCATTGCCACGACGATTTCAGAATTTGGACTTCTCTGTTAATGCCTGAATACAGATTGTTGAGCTCAAGGCTCAACGAGGGGGAGAATGTCTGTAACCAGCCACAACAACAACAACAAAAAAAAAGTCGCAACAAAAGACACCGGTGTCATATTCTCCACACGACAACGGCACTGCATTTTTGGCCGCAACTTGGCATTGAAATTGTTTAACTGCAAAAAGAATAAAAAAAACTGCAAGTAAACAGTTATTTCTGAGGAGTCAACGACATGGCCTTGGACAAGTGCTTGAGCTGCTGAGTGCTTTTGTTGTTACTTTATATATTTTTTGGCTTTTGTTGTTACTTTATATATTTATATTTTAATACTAGTGTAGTTATATTGTAATTGTGCATAGTGTATATAAATTTACATAATTGGTAATAATCAACTGTTAAAGTAAGAATCTTATTCAATAAAGTTCAGTTATCTTTTACTAGTGAACGAGGGTAGTTTCTCAGTTTGTTTAAACCCAAAATTGTGCACAAGTACCAAGAGATTGGGCACAAAACAGGTAACAAGTACAAGGAATTAAAGGATTCAATTGTCTAGGTAACAAGAGCCTGGATACAGCGGTGGACCAAGTAGTCCATCGTGTTCAATAAAAAACATTTGTGCACAAGTACCAAGAGCTTGGGCACAAAAGGGTGTCTAAGGTAACAAGAAACTAGACATGCAGCGGTGAACAAAACAGTTCATCGTGTTCAATAGAAAACATTTGGTGACCCCGACGTGATCACGCCAAAGTGATTAACGATTCTACTAAAGACCAGTTGCAGACTTACCAACAGCGACCATGGCCAATTTCCTCAAGTTTGTGCAGGAGCAGACTCAAACGGGTACCGAGATTCAACAGCTCATCAGAAATGTCAAAAGGGACTCGTCGGAGAGAAAAACTTTGGCCTACTTTCAAGAACGGGCAAGGCGCCTTGAACAAGCCTGGTTGAAATTTGAAGACGTGGATAACCAAATTCGTCTTCTAGATAAGCCACCCTTAGACCATGAATATTTTACGTCTGAATATTACAACCAAATAGAGAATTTGGTACGGCAATATCAGAAACTATTTTCGACAGAAATAGCAAGGGCAGCACCTGAAAAAGGTGATGCCGACACCGATAATCCCATACCAACAAGAAGTGTATCAAAAGGTGCACAAGAAAAAGCACAAGCGCTCGATGATGACATCATAAGATTGCTACGCCGGCAATCTGTGACATTTGCCTCAATTCGCCGATTTGTGTCAACATTACCAGCAATAACCGAAAATCAGCCAGCTCAATATTTCGATGTCAAATTAAAAACATTAAGTCATCTCTGGCAACAATGCGAAGACGGAAATCTCGCTATATGGGAAATGTGTGAAAACCCAGAAACATCAGGGTATAATGTTCACGAATATCTGGAGATGGAGGACTTGGTTCAAGAACACACAATTCATTTATCAATTCAGGCAAAGGAGCGACATAGCCATTGCATAATGAATGTACCAGACTCAATGTCAGCCGAAAACCACGTGCAATTACCAAGAATCACTATACCAAAATTTGATGGTAAATTGTCCATAAAAAAGCAATGCCAAACATACAAAAGTTTTGGTACCTTAAAATGAATGTAACTGGCGAAGCAGACAGACTTATACGTCATCTCACGTTATCCAGCGAGAATTACGAGACAGCATGGAAAATGTTACAGGATAGATACAACAATCAACGACTCCTGTCCTCCAGCCTTATACAACAAATTGAAGGACAACCTGGTTACTCAACAAGAACTGCATCAGCATTTGATCTAAAAACATGCACGATACGACACAAGAAGGATTATTGGCACTGGAAAATCTAGGTGTAAATATAACATCTTGGGACCCACTATTGTTACACTTATTAATAAAAAAATTGGACAATCAAACCCACATTTTATACGAACAATCATTAGATGATCCTAAAGAAATTTCAGACAATAAAATCCTTTTTAAAATTCTTAGAAAATCGTTTTCAATTTTTGGAAGCCATAGGTAATAAGCCAAAACAAACCTTTGAACAAAAGGGTCATTCCAATCCAAGAAGGCTGACTACGCTCACAACAACTGTTGCTCGATGTGCAGTTTGCCAAGAAAATTATCCACTTTACGCATGCAAGGGATTCATCCAGCTATCACCAGAAGAGAGATTAAAATTGGTGCAAAAAAATAAATTATGTGTAAACTGTATGAAGGGCGGACACGGCAGTAAACAATGCACTCTAAGAGGCTCCACAGTATGCGGGCGAAAACACAATAGTTTAGTTCACCTGAACAATGAACCACTGAAAACCTCAAGAGGTTCATCAGGACAAGGCCATCAAAATCAACCACAATCAAGCAAATGCACGCATTCACCTCCGAACACGTGTCGGATGACTAAGTTGTCATTAACAACCTTTAGTAATGTCAGCCCTAAGAGCTATGTAATGTTGAGAACCGCCATGGTAAAACTAAGTCTAGACAATGAAAGAGTTGTAGAATGCCGTGCATTATTGGATTCCGGATCCCAAGTAAACATAATAACAACGAATCTCATAAAGAAACTCGGACTCCACCCCAAGGGCAATTCCACAACAATTCAAGGCATCGAAAATGGACGTTTAAAAATTGAAGGTAGAGTTAACTTCATTTTAGCATCAAGAGAAAACAATTACACTATTAGAATGGAAGCTTTCGTGCTTCCCCAAATTACATCTATGCAACCATCTTAATAAAAATTGCGCCATGGCGCATCCCTAAAAACATTAACCTTGCTGATCCAGAGTTCAACACACCAGGTCCCATTGACTTACTGATTGAAGCAGAATTTTATCATCAATTAATTTTTGTTGGACAAATAAAATTAAGTAAAAACTTGCCAACTCTCCAAAATACGGTCTTTGGATGGGTAGTGTCAGGGAAAATAGTTGGAACACAACAACAGATTTCAACCTGTAATGTAATAACCACAAACAAGTCTCTTAATGAAGCTTTAAAAAAATTCTGGGAGATAGAAGATGCAGATGAAATAAAGACGACCTTGACTCCAAAAGAAGAACTATGTGAAATCCATTTTGAGAATACTATCCAAAGACGAGGAGATGGACGATTCATTGTTCGCCTTCCATTTTCAGAGAATACAGATAAGTTGGGAGTATCTAAGGACATTGCTTTGCGCCGATTCTTGTCACTCGAAAAAAGATTATGAAAAGACAATGATCTACGAGAGCAATACACCAGTTTTATGGATGAATATTTGGCATTAGGCCATATGGAAGAAGTAAGGGAAATCGACATTCGAATACCCAATTATTATTTGCCACATCATTGCATTTTAAAACCAAATAGTAGCACGACTAAATTAAGAGTGGTTTTTGATGCGTCATCGAAAACTTCTTCTAACGTATCACTGAACAATCTTCTCCTGGCAGGGCCGACACTACAGGATGATTTATTCACAATACTACTCCTATTCAGAATGCCACGGTTCGTGTTCACGGCAGATATTGAAAAAATGTATCGCCAGATCCTCATTCATAAGGAAGATCAGAATTTTCAGCTCATCTTTTGGAGGGATACTCCAAATAAGCCGCTGAAAACATACCGGTTGGCCACCGTAACGTTTGGGACAACGTCAGCCCCATATTTAGCAATTAAATGCTTACAAACATTAGCAGACCAAGGAAGAAAACAGTATCTCCTAGGTGCAGAAATATTAAAGCAAAACTTTCACGTCGATGACTGCATGGCAGGTTCAAATAGTCTTGTTATCGCAAGGGACTATCAACAACAAATCAGTTCATTGTTGGAGTCGGCACGGTTCAAATTAAGGAAATGGTGCGCAAATAATCAGAAGTTATTGGAAGACATAGCTCCAGAAGATCAGGAAATTGAATTAGACTTCGACAAAGATGAAGAAACCCAAATTAAAACATTAGGCCTAATGTGGCTCCCAAAGTCTGATTTGTTTCGTATCAAATGCAACCAAGCAGAAAATGGTAAGGTAACTAAGAGAATAGTGGCTTCAGATATAGGTCGACTTTTCGACCCATTGGGAATAATGGCACCCATTGTGATAACCGCAGAAATCTTCTTGCAGCGTTTGTGGCAACTTAAATTAGATTGGGATGCAGCGCTTCCACTGGAAATGCATACTCGATGGATCAAGTTTCGTGAAAACATGAATGCGCTCAATGAAATCCACATCCCACGACATGTATATGCAGATGATATTCCTAAGGAGGTGCAACTACATGCATTTGCGGATGCCTCTGAGAAGGCTTACGGAGCTGCAGTCTACATTCGGTCGATCAATCAAAGCGGAATAGTAATAGCAAGATTACTTTGCGATAAGACACGCGTAGCTCCGCTGAAAAAATGTACTATTCCACGGCTGGAACTTTGTGCTGCCAAGCTTGCAGCAGAATTTACCGGACGTGTTAAGGCGGCACTAAAGTTAACCAATGTAAAGGTATATGTTTGGTCGGACTCCGAAATAGTATTAATTAATCAATTCTACATCCACAAACATACCTTTGTAGCAAATCGAATTACGTCAATTTAAAATATTTCTGTAGCACACCAATGGCGACATGTAAGCAGTAAGGAAAACCCAGCCGACATTCTATCAAGAGGCATTTCACCAGATAAATTAATCTCATGCAACCTTTGGTTTTACGGCTCTTCCTGCATGGCAATGAATCCTTGTGGCCACCACCATTTCAAAAAAACACTAGCCCCGAATTGGAACGAAGACAAGGCACCATTTATAACTCAGAGGAAGAACTGGAAAGGGAATCAAACACTCAATGCAGCCAAGGCAGAGAACCACAGGTGGAACCAATCACACTACTTGAAGAATTAGGAAGTGAATCAATCAAGCAATGCAGCCAAAGCAAAGAATCACAGATTGAACTAGCTACATTATTTGCTTTAGAAAAGAACTCAGAAGTGAATATAATTGACCAAATAAATCATCGGAATTCATTTAGAAGACTGCAAAGAATAATAAGTTATATGCTACGTTTCAGACAGTTAGCCAAGGGTCAGAAGAGGTCTACCTCAGAGCATCTATCGGCCGCAGAACTAGAGCGATCCCTTCAAAGCATCATTAAGTTGATGCAAGCTGAAGAATTCAAAGAAGAAATACGGTATTTAAAAAATAAGAGTCAGTTACCAATGAAGAGTCCTCTCATTGGGCTTACACCATTCTGGACAGTTGCGAAGTGCTACGAGTTGGAGGGCGGCTAGAAGCGTCACAATTATCATATGATGCCAAACATCCAGCACTTCTACCATATTCACACCCCTTAACCAAACTACTAATGGAGGCGCTGCATTGAGAGAATTTACATATCGGACCGCAAGGTCTTTTGTCAACAACAAGACAACAGTTCTGGCCCATCAAGGGAAAAATACTTGCTCGATCAATTGTGCAACGTTGTATGCGTTGCGCCAGAGCTAAGCCAAAGATGCTAAATCAAATAATGGGAAATTTACCAACACGCAGAGTTCAGCCAGCGCGTCCATTTGTGAATGCAGGTATAGATTTTTGTGGGCCTATTTGGATCCATTATCGTCTCAGAGGAAAACGACCCCAAAAAAGCTACGTCGCACTATTCTGTTTTGCTACTAAGGCAATACATTTAGAAATAGTAAGCGATTTGTCAACGGAAGCTTTTATTGCTGCCCTAAGAAGATTCATTTTGCGTCGCGGTCATTGCAGCCACTTATATTGTGATAATGCCACAAACTTTGTTGGCGCAAGAAACCGACTAGATGAATTGACTGAAAACATTTTCTCAAAAAGAGAAAGGGAAATGGTACAAAATGAATGTAGCTCAAGGATGATGGAGTTTCACTTCATACCACCAAGAGCACCCCACTTCGGTGGATTGTGGGAGGCTGCGGTCAAGTCAGCCAAGCATTTGATGCACAGAAGTATCGAAACTGCATCTCTAACCTACGAGGAATTGGAAACCTTGATAATAGAAATCGAAGCTATCTTGAATTCTAGACCACTAACCGCCATGTCAGACAACCCAAATGATTTAACGGCATTGACTCCTGGTCATTTTTTGATAGGAGAGCCTTTAACAGCCAGCATACATCCAAATGCAGAAATAAATCAACAAGGTTTATTATCACGATGCAAATTGGTTAATTACATCAAAAATGAATTTTGGAGAAGATGGTCAGTAGAATATCTCCACGAGTTGCAAAATCGATGTAAGTGGAAGGTGCCGTGCAGCAATATTGAACCAAATACCATAGTTATAATTCAAGATGACTGCAAACCTGTGATGAAATGGCCCTTGGGAAGAATTATAAAGACTATTAAGGGGCAAGATGGTTTCGTACGTGTAGCAGATATCCAAACTTCAAAGGGAATTATTCGAAGACCCATCAGCACACTATCACCACTTCCTTGCAAGCAAGATAATACGTTTACCAAAGGTAATCTAGCACAGCCAAATGAAACAAACATCGCTTATGGTGATAAGACAGTACAACACGCCGAGAAACACAAAGCCAGCACCACATCATCAAATGATGACAAAATTGTCTCTAAAAAAAGGAAACCTAACTCATTTGCAACATCCATGGTGACGTTATTATTAACCTGCCTCATCGTACCGTTTTCTAAGGGAACACCTATCAACATTACACAATTTCCATCGCAGCCTAGAATACACTTTGACAATTTGGGAAATTCGAAATTAATATCAGATGAATGGAACCTAGTTGTTTATTATGACTTAAACCAGTATTGGAATGAATTTGAGATGTTAAACAATGGCACAAACCTTCTACAGCACTTATGTAGCCAAATAAATCAGAAGAGTAGTTGTTTATCGCTGATCGATCAAATTCAGTACTCCATTTCTGAAATAGTTGAAGACAACGGATTGCTTGCACGTCGTCCTGTGGCCGTCAGAGCAAGACAAGGAGCTGTAGATTTTGTGGGCAACATAGCCAATTAACTTTTTGGAGTACTAGACAATCAGTATGCAGAGGAGATGTCAAGGAAATTAATACAATTTTCAAGCAATGATGAGTTTATTTTAAATTTGTTTAAACACCAGACATCTGTCATAGACTCAACGATTAACATCATCAAAACAGATCAAAAGAATGCAGAGAAGAAATTCGAAAGTTTAGATATTCAGATCACCGAAACCATCAACCGAATAAACAATAATACAGAAGAACTATATCAGCACAGAAAACAACAATTGTTCTCATCATGGTCAATGCATTTACTTCTAATTATAAGGAAACTTCAGCGCATCCAATCCTCCATTATTGATGTTATCACTGATACTCATCATGGAAAAATAAGCCATCTTCTTCTATCTCCACAGCAACTAAGGCAAGAAATAACAAAAATCAAGACTCACCTGCCGCCAACCCCTCGCCTTCCAGCCGAAAACATAGTTCAAATATACAAATTAATGTCTGTTGAAGGAACTATCGTAAATAACCACGCAATATTCAGACTTAAGCTGCCACTAGTTTTTCAAGACAAGTTCGAAATTTTTAAGTTATTCCCCGTGCCAGCCACAGTCAATAATACCCGCGTTTCCATAGAAATTTCCACGAATTTCCTGGCCATAAATTTGCATCGAGATAAATTTTACCCAATGACCGAAACTGAGGTCTCAACATGCGTCAAAATTGAAGAAACTGAGTTCTTGTGCAACCAAGTTCAGCCGATATTTTCAAGAGTGACGAACGGAGATATTTGCGAAGTACATAAATGTATTCAACAACAAATCAAACACTGAATGCATATTAACAACAGTCTCAGACAACCCTATCTGGATACATTTATCACACGGTAGCCAATGGATGTACGCAGTGACAAAAAAGACCATGTTTAACGCAGTGTGTAACGAAACAACCTTTTCAGTTACGATTGATGGATCCGGAATAATATCAATACCACCAGGATGTACCCTAAGTCATGAGCTGTTAACAATCAGAGATCATCACGAATATGTTAGTCAGATACGTTCATCATACACTGTTCTGAGAGAACCAACTACTTTCGAACTACCAGCAACCGATGAACCCGTACAAACCCATTTGCTTCACTACAAAACTCAACAAGCAAAATTAAATGAATTAATACATCAACTCGCATCGCAAACCTTAGAGCTTCCGACAACCGACAATAACAATAATGCTCATCATTTTATTGTGAATTACGTAATTTTGGGGCTCGCAGTCATCATCATAGCATTTCTGATACTACTAACATGGAAGATGAAAGTAACACATAACAGCCGTAAACCGACTGAGCGGCCTATTCCATTGCCACGACGATTTCAGAATTTGGACTTCTCTGTTAATGCCTGAATACAGATTGTTGAGCTCAAGGCTCAACGAGGGGGAGAATGTCTGTAACCAGCCACAACAACAACAACAAAAAAAAAGTCGCAACAAAAGACACCGGTGTCATATTCTCCACACGACAACGGCACTGCATTTTTGGCCGCAACTTGGCATTGAAATTGTTTAACTGCAAAAAGAATAAAAAAAACTGCAAGTAAACAGTTATTTCTGAGGAGTCAACGACATGGCCTTGGACAAGTGCTTGAGCTGCTGAGTGCTTTTGTTGTTACTTTATATATTTTTTGGCTTTTGTTGTTACTTTATATATTTATATTTTAATACTAGTGTAGTTATATTGTAATTGTGCATAGTGTATATAAATTTACATAATTGGTAATAATCAACTGTTAAAGTAAGAATCTTATTCAATAAAGTTCAGTTATCTTTTACTAGTGAACGAGGGTAGTTTCTCAGTTTGTTTAAACCCAAAATTGTGCACAAGTACCAAGAGATTGGGCACAAAACAGGTAACAAGTACAAGGAATTAAAGGATTCAATTGTCTAGGTAACAAGAGCCTGGATACAGCGGTGGACCAAGTAGTCCATCGTGTTCAATAAAAAACATTTGTGCACAAGTACCAAGAGCTTGGGCACAAAAGGGTGTCTAAGGTAACAAGAAACTAGACATGCAGCGGTGAACAAAACAGTTCATCGTGTTCAATAGAAAACATTTGGTGACCCCGACGTGATCACGCCAAGGTGATTAACGATTCTACTAAAGACCAGTTGCAGACTTACCAACAGCGACCATGGCCAATTTCCTCAAGTTTGTGCAGGAGCAGACTCAAACGGGTACCGAGATTCAACAGCTCATCAGAAATGTCAAAAGGGACTCGTCGGAGAGAAAAACTTTGGCCTACTTTCAAGAACGGGCAAGGCGCCTTGAACAAGCCTGGTTGAAATTTGAAGACGTGGATAACCAAATTCGTCTTCTAGATAAGCCACCCTTAGACCATGAATATTTTACGTCTGAATATTACAACCAAATAGAGAATTTGGTACGGCAATATCAGAAACTATTTTCGACAGAAATAGCAAGGGCAGCACCTGAAAAAGGTGATGCCGACACCGATAATCCCATACCAACAAGAAGTGTATCAAAAGGTGCACAAGAAAAAGCACAAGCGCTCGATGATGACATCATAAGATTGCTACGCCGGCAATCTGTGACATTTGCCTCAATTCGCCGATTTGTGTCAACATTACCAGCAATAACCGAAAATCAGCCAGCTCAATATTTCGATGTCAAATTAAAAACATTAAGTCATCTCTGGCAACAATGCGAAGACGGAAATCTCGCTATATGGGAAATGTGTGAAAACCCAGAAACATCAGGGTATAATGTTCACGAATATCTGGAGATGGAGGACTTGGTTCAAGAACACACAATTCATTTATCAATTCAGGCAAAGGAGCGACATAGCCATTGCATAATGAATGTACCAGACTCAATGTCAGCCGAAAACCACGTGCAATTACCAAGAATCACTATACCAAAATTTGATGGTAAATTGTCCATAAAAAAGCAATGCCAAACATACAAAAGTTTTGGTACCTTAAAATGAATGTAACTGGCGAAGCAGACAGACTTATACGTCATCTCACGTTATCCAGCGAGAATTACGAGACAGCATGGAAAATGTTACAGGATAGATACAACAATCAACGACTCCTGTCCTCCAGCCTTATACAACAAATTGTAGGACAACCTGGTTACTCAACAAGAACTGCATCAGCATTTGATCTAAAAACATGCACGATACGACACAAGAAGGATTATTGGCACTGGAAAATCTAGGTGTAAATATAACATCTTGGGACCCACTATTGTTACACTTATTAATAAAAAAATTGGACAATCAAACCCACATTTTATACGAACAATCATTAGATGATCCTAAAGAAATTTCAGACAATAAAATCCTTTTTAAAATTCTTAGAAAATCGTTTTCAATTTTTGGAAGCCATAGGTAATAAGCCAAAACAAACCTTTGAACAAAAGGGTCATTCCAATCCAAGAAGGCTGACTACGCTCACAACAACTGTTGCTCGATGTGCAGTTTGCCAAGAAAATTATCCACTTTACGCATGCAAGGGATTCATCCAGCTATCACCAGAAGAGAGATTAAAATTGGTGCAAAAAAATAAATTATGTGTAAACTGTATGAAGGGCGGACACGGCAGTAAACAATGCACTCTAAGAGGCTCCACAGTATGCGGGCGAAAACACAATAGTTTAGTTCACCTGAACAATGAACCACTGAAAACCTCAAGAGGTTCATCAGGACAAGGCCATCAAAATCAACCACAATCAAGCAAATGCACGCATTCACCTCCGAACACGTATCGGATGACTAAGTTGTCATTAACAACCTTTAGTAATGTCAGCCCTAAGAGCTATGTAATGTTGAGAACCGCCATGGTAAAACTAAGTCTAGACAATGAAAGAGTTGTAGAATGCCGTGCATTATTGGATTCCGGATCCCAAGTAAACATAATAACAACGAATCTCATAAAGAAACTCGGACTCCACCCCAAGGGCAATTCCACAACAATTCAAGGCATCGAAAATGGACGTTTAAAAATTGAAGGTAGAGTTAACTTCATTTTAGCATCAAGAGAAAACAATTACACTATTAGAATGGAAGCTTTCGTGCTTCCCCAAATTACATCTATGCAACCATCTTAATAAAAATTGCGCCATGGCGCATCCCTAAAAACATTAACCTTGCTGATCCAGAGTTCAACACACCAGGTCCCATTGACTTACTGATTGAAGCAGAATTTTATCATCAATTAATTTTTGTTGGACAAATAAAATTAAGTAAAAACTTGCCAACTCTCCAAAATACGGTCTTTGGATGGGTAGTGTCAGGGAAAATAGTTGGAACACAACAACAGATTTCAACCTGTAATGTAATAACCACAAACAAGTCTCTTAATGAAGCTTTAAAAAAATTCTGGGAGATAGAAGATGCAGATGAAATAAAGACGACCTTGACTCCAAAAGAAGAACTATGTGAAATCCATTTTGAGAATACTATCCAAAGACGAGGAGATGGACGATTCATTGTTCGCCTTCCATTTTCAGAGAATACAGATAAGTTGGGAGTATCTAAGGACATTGCTTTGCGCCGATTCTTGTCACTCGAAAAAAGATTATGAAAAGACAATGATCTACGAGAGCAAAACACCAGTTTTATGGATGAATATTTGGCATTAGGCCATATGGAAGAAGTAAGGGAAATCGACATTCGAATACCCAATTATTATTTGCCACATCATTGCATTTTAAAACCAAATAGTAGCACGACTAAATTAAGAGTGGTTTTTGATGCGTCATCGAAAACTTCTTCTAACGTATCACTGAACAATCTTCTCCTGGCAGGGCCGACACTACAGGATGATTTATTCACAATACTACTCCTATTCAGAATGCCACGGTTCGTGTTCACGGCAGATATTGAAAAAATGTATCGCCAGATCCTCATTCATAAGGAAGATCAGAATTTTCAGCTCATCTTTTGGAGGGATACTCCAAATAAGCCGCTGAAAACATACCGGTTGGCCACCGTAACGTTTGGGACAACGTCAGCCCCATATTTAGCAATTAAATGCTTACAAACATTAGCAGACCAAGGAAGAAAACAGTATCTCCTAGGTGCAGAAATATTAAAGCAAAACTTTCACGTCGATGACTGCATGGCAGGTTCAAATAGTCTTGTTATCGCAAGGGACTATCAACAACAAATCAGTTCATTGTTGGAGTCGGCACGGTTCAAATTAAGGAAATGGTGCGCAAATAATCAGAAGTTATTGGAAGACATAGCTCCAGAAGATCAGGAAATTGAATTAGACTTCGACAAAGATGAAGAAACCCAAATTAAAACATTAGGCCTAATGTGGCTCCCAAAGTCTGATTTGTTTCGTATCAAATGCAACCAAGCAGAAAATGGTAAGGTAACTAAGAGAATAGTGGCTTCAGATATAGGTCGACTTTTCGACCCATTGGGAATAATGGCACCCATTGTGATAACCGCAGAAATCTTCTTGCAGCGTTTGTGGCAACTTAAATTAGATTGGGATGCAGCGCTTCCACTGGAAATGCATACTCGATGGATCAAGTTTCGTGAAAACATGAATGCGCTCAATGAAATCCACATCCCACGACATGTATATGCAGATGATATTCCTAAGGAGGTGCAACTACATGCATTTGCGGATGCCTCTGAGAAGGCTTACGGAGCTGCAGTCTACATTCGGTCGATCAATCAAAGCGGAATAGTAATAGCAAGATTACTTTGCGATAAGACACGCGTAGCTCCGCTGAAAAAATGTACTATTCCACGGCTGGAACTTTGTGCTGCCAAGCTTGCAGCAGAATTTACCGGACGTGTTAAGGCGGCACTAAAGTTAACCAATGTAAAGGTATATGTTTGGTCGGACTCCGAAATAGTATTAATTAATCAATTCTACATCCACAAACATACCTTTGTAGCAAATCGAATTACGTCAATTTAAAATATTTCTGTAGCACACCAATGGCGACATGTAAGCAGTAAGGAAAACCCAGCCGACATTCTATCAAGAGGCATTTCACCAGATAAATTAATCTCATGCAACCTTTGGTTTTACGGCTCTTCCTGCATGGCAATGAATCCTTGTGGCCACCACCATTTCAAAAAAACACTAGCCCCGAATTGGAACGAAGACAAGGCACCATTTATAACTCAGAGGAAGAACTGGAAAGGGAATCAAACACTCAATGCAGCCAAGGCAGAGAACCACAGGTGGAACCAATCACACTACTTGAAGAATTAGGAAGTGAATCAATCAAGCAATGCAGCCAAAGCAAAGAATCACAGATTGAACTAGCTACATTATTTGCTTTAGAAAAGAACTCAGAAGTGAATATAATTGACCAAATAAATCATCGGAATTCATTTAGAAGACTGCAAAGAATAATAAGTTATATGCTACGTTTCAGACAGTTAGCCAAGGGTCAGAAGAGGTCTACCTCAGAGCATCTATCGGCCGCAGAACTAGAGCGATCCCTTCAAAGCATCATTAAGTTGATGCAAGCTGAAGAATTCAAAGAAGAAATACGGTATTTAAAAAATAAGAGTCAGTTACCAATGAAGAGTGCTCTCATTGGGCTTACACCATTCTGGACAGTTGCGAAGTGCTACGAGTTGGAGGGCGGCTAGAAGCGTCACAATTATCATATGATGCCAAACATCCAGCACTTCTACCATATTCACACCCCTTAACCAAACTACTAATGGAGGCGCTGCATTGAGAGAATTTACATATCGGACCGCAAGGTCTTTTGTCAACAACAAGACAACAGTTCTGGCCCATCAAGGGAAAAATACTTGCTCGATCAATTGTGCAACGTTGTATGCGTTGCGCCAGAGCTAAGCCAAAGATGCTAAATCAAATAATGGGAAATTTACCAACACGCAGAGTTCAGCCAGCGCGTCCATTTGTGAATGCAGGTATAGATTTTTGTGGGCCTATTTGGATCCATTATCGTCTCAGAGGAAAACGACCCCAAAAAAGCTACGTCGCACTATTCTGTTTTGCTACTAAGGCAATACATTTAGAAATAGTAAGCGATTTGTCAACGGAAGCTTTTATTGCTGCCCTAAGAAGATTCATTTTGCGTCGCGGTCATTGCAGCCACTTATATTGTGATAATGCCACAAACTTTGTTGGCGCAAGAAACCGACTAGATGAATTGACTGAAAACATTTTCTCAAAAAGAGAAAGGGAAATGGTACAAAATGAATGTAGCTCAAGGATGATGGAGTTTCACTTCATACCACCAAGAGCACCCCACTTCGGTGGATTGTGGGAGGCTGCGGTCAAGTCAGCCAAGCATTTGATGCACAGAAGTATCGAAACTGCATCTCTAACCTACGAGGAATTGGAAACCTTGATAATAGAAATCGAAGCTATCTTGAATTCTAGACCACTAACCGCCATGTCAGACAACCCAAATGATTTAACGGCATTGACTCCTGGTCATTTTTTGATAGGAGAGCCTTTAACAGCCAGCATACATCCAAATGCAGAAATAAATCAACAAGGTTTATTATCACGATGCAAATTGGTTAATTACATCAAAAATGAATTTTGGAGAAGATGGTCAGTAGAATATCTCCACGAGTTGCAAAATCGATGTAAGTGGAAGGTGCCGTGCAGCAATATTGAACCAAATACCATAGTTATAATTCAAGATGACTGCAAACCTGTGATGAAATGGCCCTTGGGAAGAATTATAAAGACTATTAAGGGGCAAGATGGTTTCGTACGTGTAGCAGATATCCAAACTTCAAAGGGAATTATTCGAAGACCCATCAGCACACTATCACCACTTCCTTGCAAGCAAGATAATACGTTTACCAAAGGTAATCTAGCACAGCCAAATGAAACAAACATCGCTTATGGTGATAAGACAGTACAACACGCCGAGAAACACAAAGCCAGCACCACATCATCAAATGATGACAAAATTGTCTCTAAAAAAAGGAAACCTAACTCATTTGCAACATCCATGGTGACGTTATTATTAACCTGCCTCATCGTACCGTTTTCTAAGGGAACACCTATCAACATTACACAATTTCCATCGCAGCCTAGAATACACTTTGACAATTTGGGAAATTCGAAATTAATATCAGATGAATGGAACCTAGTTGTTTATTATGACTTAAACCAGTATTGGAATGAATTTGAGATGTTAAACAATGGCACAAACCTTCTACAGCACTTATGTAGCCAAATAAATCAGAAGAGTAGTTGTTTATCGCTGATCGATCAAATTCAGTACTCCATTTCTGAAATAGTTGAAGACAACGGATTGCTTGCACGTCGTCCTGTGGCCGTCAGAGCAAGACAAGGAGCTGTAGATTTTGTGGGCAACATAGCCAATTAACTTTTTGGAGTACTAGACAATCAGTATGCAGAGGAGATGTCAAGGAAATTAATACAATTTTCAAGCAATGATGAGTTTATTTTAAATTTGTTTAAACACCAGACATCTGTCATAGACTCAACGATTAACATCATCAAAACAGATCAAAAGAATGCAGAGAAGAAATTCGAAAGTTTAGATATTCAGATCACCGAAACCATCAACCGAATAAACAATAATACAGAAGAACTATATCAGCACAGAAAACAACAATTGTTCTCATCATGGTCAATGCATTTACTTCTAATTATAAGGAAACTTCAGCGCATCCAATCCTCCATTATTGATGTTATCACTGATACTCATCATGGAAAAATAAGCCATCTTCTTCTATCTCCACAGCAACTAAGGCAAGAAATAACAAAAATCAAGACTCACCTGCCGCCAACCCCTCGCCTTCCAGCCGAAAACATAGTTCAAATATACAAATTAATGTCTGTTGAAGGAACTATCGTAAATAACCACGCAATATTCAGACTTAAGCTGCCACTAGTTTTTCAAGACAAGTTCGAAATTTTTAAGTTATTCCCCGTGCCAGCCACAGTCAATAATACCCGCGTTTCCATAGAAATTTCCACGAATTTCCTGGCCATAAATTTGCATCGAGATAAATTTTACCCAATGACCGAAACTGAGGTCTCAACATGCGTCAAAATTGAAGAAACTGAGTTCTTGTGCAACCAAGTTCAGCCGATATTTTCAAGAGTGACGAACGGAGATATTTGCGAAGTACATAAATGTATTCAACAACAAATCAAACACTGAATGCATATTAACAACAGTCTCAGACAACCCTATCTGGATACATTTATCACACGGTAGCCAATGGATGTACGCAGTGACAAAAAAGACCATGTTTAACGCAGTGTGTAACGAAACAACCTTTTCAGTTACGATTGATGGATCCGGAATAATATCAATACCACCAGGATGTACCCTAAGTCATGAGCTGTTAACAATCAGAGATCATCACGAATATGTTAGTCAGATACGTTCATCATACACTGTTCTGAGAGAACCAACTACTTTCGAACTACCAGCAACCGATGAACCCGTACAAACCCATTTGCTTCACTACAAAACTCAACAAGCAAAATTAAATGAATTAATACATCAACTCGCATCGCAAACCTTAGAGCTTCCGACAACCGACAATAACAATAATGCTCATCATTTTATTGTGAATTACGTAATTTTGGGGCTCGCAGTCATCATCATAGCATTTCTGATACTACTAACATGGAAGATGAAAGTAACACATAACAGCCGTAAACCGACTGAGCGGCCTATTCCATTGCCACGACGATTTCAGAATTTGGACTTCTCTGTTAATGCCTGAATACAGATTGTTGAGCTCAAGGCTCAACGAGGGGGAGAATGTCTGTAACCAGCCACAACAACAACAACAAAAAAAAAGTCGCAACAAAAGACACCGGTGTCATATTCTCCACACGACAACGGCACTGCATTTTTGGCCGCAACTTGGCATTGAAATTGTTTAACTGCAAAAAGAATAAAAAAAACTGCAAGTAAACAGTTATTTCTGAGGAGTCAACGACATGGCCTTGGACAAGTGCTTGAGCTGCTGAGTGCTTTTGTTGTTACTTTATATATTTTTTGGCTTTTGTTGTTACTTTATATATTTATATTTTAATACTAGTGTAGTTATATTGTAATTGTGCATAGTGTATATAAATTTACATAATTGGTAATAATCAACTGTTAAAGTAAGAATCTTATTCAATAAAGTTCAGTTATCTTTTACTAGTGAACGAGGGTAGTTTCTCAGTTTGTTTAAACCCAAAATTGTGCACAAGTACCAAGAGATTGGGCACAAAACAGGTAACAAGTACAAGGAATTAAAGGATTCAATTGTCTAGGTAACAAGAGCCTGGATACAGCGGTGGACCAAGTAGTCCATCGTGTTCAATAAAAAACATTTGTGCACAAGTACCAAGAGCTTGGGCACAAAAGGGTGTCTAAGGTAACAAGAAACTAGACATGCAGCGGTGAACAAAACAGTTCATCGTGTTCAATAGAAAACATTTGGTGACCCCGACGTGATCACGCCAAGGTGATTAACGATTCTACTAAAGACCAGTTGCAGACTTACCAACAGCGACCATGGCCAATTTCCTCAAGTTTGTGCAGGAGCAGACTCAAACGGGTACCGAGATTCAACAGCTCATCAGAAATGTCAAAAGGGACTCGTCGGAGAGAAAAACTTTGGCCTACTTTCAAGAACGGGCAAGGCGCCTTGAACAAGCCTGGTTGAAATTTGAAGACGTGGATAACCAAATTCGTCTTCTAGATAAGCCACCCTTAGACCATGAATATTTTACGTCTGAATATTACAACCAAATAGAGAATTTGGTACGGCAATATCAGAAACTATTTTCGACAGAAATAGCAAGGGCAGCACCTGAAAAAGGTGATGCCGACACCGATAATCCCATACCAACAAGAAGTGTATCAAAAGGTGCACAAGAAAAAGCACAAGCGCTCGATGATGACATCATAAGATTGCTACGCCGGCAATCTGTGACATTTGCCTCAATTCGCCGATTTGTGTCAACATTACCAGCAATAACCGAAAATCAGCCAGCTCAATATTTCGATGTCAAATTAAAAACATTAAGTCATCTCTGGCAACAATGCGAAGACGGAAATCTCGCTATATGGGAAATGTGTGAAAACCCAGAAACATCAGGGTATAATGTTCACGAATATCTGGAGATGGAGGACTTGGTTCAAGAACACACAATTCATTTATCAATTCAGGCAAAGGAGCGACATAGCCATTGCATAATGAATGTACCAGACTCAATGTCAGCCGAAAACCACGTGCAATTACCAAGAATCACTATACCAAAATTTGATGGTAAATTGTCCATAAAAAAGCAATGCCAAACATACAAAAGTTTTGGTACCTTAAAATGAATGTAACTGGCGAAGCAGACAGACTTATACGTCATCTCACGTTATCCAGCGAGAATTACGAGACAGCATGGAAAATGTTACAGGATAGATACAACAATCAACGACTCCTGTCCTCCAGCCTTATACAACAAATTGTAGGACAACCTGGTTACTCAACAAGAACTGCATCAGCATTTGATCTAAAAACATGCACGATACGACACAAGAAGGATTATTGGCACTGGAAAATCTAGGTGTAAATATAACATCTTGGGACCCACTATTGTTACACTTATTAATAAAAAAATTGGACAATCAAACCCACATTTTATACGAACAATCATTAGATGATCCTAAAGAAATTTCAGACAATAAAATCCTTTTTAAAATTCTTAGAAAATCGTTTTCAATTTTTGGAAGCCATAGGTAATAAGCCAAAACAAACCTTTGAACAAAAGGGTCATTCCAATCCAAGAAGGCTGACTACGCTCACAACAACTGTTGCTCGATGTGCAGTTTGCCAAGAAAATTATCCACTTTACGCATGCAAGGGATTCATCCAGCTATCACCAGAAGAGAGATTAAAATTGGTGCAAAAAAATAAATTATGTGTAAACTGTATGAAGGGCGGACACGGCAGTAAACAATGCACTCTAAGAGGCTCCACAGTATGCGGGCGAAAACACAATAGTTTAGTTCACCTGAACAATGAACCACTGAAAACCTCAAGAGGTTCATCAGGACAAGGCCATCAAAATCAACCACAATCAAGCAAATGCACGCATTCACCTCCGAACACGTATCGGATGACTAAGTTGTCATTAACAACCTTTAGTAATGTCAGCCCTAAGAGCTATGTAATGTTGAGAACCGCCATGGTAAAACTAAGTCTAGACAATGAAAGAGTTGTAGAATGCCGTGCATTATTGGATTCCGGATCCCAAGTAAACATAATAACAACGAATCTCATAAAGAAACTCGGACTCCACCCCAAGGGCAATTCCACAACAATTCAAGGCATCGAAAATGGACGTTTAAAAATTGAAGGTAGAGTTAACTTCATTTTAGCATCAAGAGAAAACAATTACACTATTAGAATGGAAGCTTTCGTGCTTCCCCAAATTACATCTATGCAACCATCTTAATAAAAATTGCGCCATGGCGCATCCCTAAAAACATTAACCTTGCTGATCCAGAGTTCAACACACCAGGTCCCATTGACTTACTGATTGAAGCAGAATTTTATCATCAATTAATTTTTGTTGGACAAATAAAATTAAGTAAAAACTTGCCAACTCTCCAAAATACGGTCTTTGGATGGGTAGTGTCAGGGAAAATAGTTGGAACACAACAACAGATTTCAACCTGTAATGTAATAACCACAAACAAGTCTCTTAATGAAGCTTTAAAAAAATTCTGGGAGATAGAAGATGCAGATGAAATAAAGACGACCTTGACTCCAAAAGAAGAACTATGTGAAATCCATTTTGAGAATACTATCCAAAGACGAGGAGATGGACGATTCATTGTTCGCCTTCCATTTTCAGAGAATACAGATAAGTTGGGAGTATCTAAGGACATTGCTTTGCGCCGATTCTTGTCACTCGAAAAAAGATTATGAAAAGACAATGATCTACGAGAGCAAAACACCAGTTTTATGGATGAATATTTGGCATTAGGCCATATGGAAGAAGTAAGGGAAATCGACATTCGAATACCCAATTATTATTTGCCACATCATTGCATTTTAAAACCAAATAGTAGCACGACTAAATTAAGAGTGGTTTTTGATGCGTCATCGAAAACTTCTTCTAACGTATCACTGAACAATCTTCTCCTGGCAGGGCCGACACTACAGGATGATTTATTCACAATACTACTCCTATTCAGAATGCCACGGTTCGTGTTCACGGCAGATATTGAAAAAATGTATCGCCAGATCCTCATTCATAAGGAAGATCAGAATTTTCAGCTCATCTTTTGGAGGGATACTCCAAATAAGCCGCTGAAAACATACCGGTTGGCCACCGTAACGTTTGGGACAACGTCAGCCCCATATTTAGCAATTAAATGCTTACAAACATTAGCAGACCAAGGAAGAAAACAGTATCTCCTAGGTGCAGAAATATTAAAGCAAAACTTTCACGTCGATGACTGCATGGCAGGTTCAAATAGTCTTGTTATCGCAAGGGACTATCAACAACAAATCAGTTCATTGTTGGAGTCGGCACGGTTCAAATTAAGGAAATGGTGCGCAAATAATCAGAAGTTATTGGAAGACATAGCTCCAGAAGATCAGGAAATTGAATTAGACTTCGACAAAGATGAAGAAACCCAAATTAAAACATTAGGCCTAATGTGGCTCCCAAAGTCTGATTTGTTTCGTATCAAATGCAACCAAGCAGAAAATGGTAAGGTAACTAAGAGAATAGTGGCTTCAGATATAGGTCGACTTTTCGACCCATTGGGAATAATGGCACCCATTGTGATAACCGCAGAAATCTTCTTGCAGCGTTTGTGGCAACTTAAATTAGATTGGGATGCAGCGCTTCCACTGGAAATGCATACTCGATGGATCAAGTTTCGTGAAAACATGAATGCGCTCAATGAAATCCACATCCCACGACATGTATATGCAGATGATATTCCTAAGGAGGTGCAACTACATGCATTTGCGGATGCCTCTGAGAAGGCTTACGGAGCTGCAGTCTACATTCGGTCGATCAATCAAAGCGGAATAGTAATAGCAAGATTACTTTGCGATAAGACACGCGTAGCTCCGCTGAAAAAATGTACTATTCCACGGCTGGAACTTTGTGCTGCCAAGCTTGCAGCAGAATTTACCGGACGTGTTAAGGCGGCACTAAAGTTAACCAATGTAAAGGTATATGTTTGGTCGGACTCCGAAATAGTATTAATTAATCAATTCTACATCCACAAACATACCTTTGTAGCAAATCGAATTACGTCAATTTAAAATATTTCTGTAGCACACCAATGGCGACATGTAAGCAGTAAGGAAAACCCAGCCGACATTCTATCAAGAGGCATTTCACCAGATAAATTAATCTCATGCAACCTTTGGTTTTACGGCTCTTCCTGCATGGCAATGAATCCTTGTGGCCACCACCATTTCAAAAAAACACTAGCCCCGAATTGGAACGAAGACAAGGCACCATTTATAACTCAGAGGAAGAACTGGAAAGGGAATCAAACACTCAATGCAGCCAAGGCAGAGAACCACAGGTGGAACCAATCACACTACTTGAAGAATTAGGAAGTGAATCAATCAAGCAATGCAGCCAAAGCAAAGAATCACAGATTGAACTAGCTACATTATTTGCTTTAGAAAAGAACTCAGAAGTGAATATAATTGACCAAATAAATCATCGGAATTCATTTAGAAGACTGCAAAGAATAATAAGTTATATGCTACGTTTCAGACAGTTAGCCAAGGGTCAGAAGAGGTCTACCTCAGAGCATCTATCGGCCGCAGAACTAGAGCGATCCCTTCAAAGCATCATTAAGTTGATGCAAGCTGAAGAATTCAAAGAAGAAATACGGTATTTAAAAAATAAGAGTCAGTTACCAATGAAGAGTGCTCTCATTGGGCTTACACCATTCTGGACAGTTGCGAAGTGCTACGAGTTGGAGGGCGGCTAGAAGCGTCACAATTATCATATGATGCCAAACATCCAGCACTTCTACCATATTCACACCCCTTAACCAAACTACTAATGGAGGCGCTGCATTGAGAGAATTTACATATCGGACCGCAAGGTCTTTTGTCAACAACAAGACAACAGTTCTGGCCCATCAAGGGAAAAATACTTGCTCGATCAATTGTGCAACGTTGTATGCGTTGCGCCAGAGCTAAGCCAAAGATGCTAAATCAAATAATGGGAAATTTACCAACACGCAGAGTTCAGCCAGCGCGTCCATTTGTGAATGCAGGTATAGATTTTTGTGGGCCTATTTGGATCCATTATCGTCTCAGAGGAAAACGACCCCAAAAAAGCTACGTCGCACTATTCTGTTTTGCTACTAAGGCAATACATTTAGAAATAGTAAGCGATTTGTCAACGGAAGCTTTTATTGCTGCCCTAAGAAGATTCATTTTGCGTCGCGGTCATTGCAGCCACTTATATTGTGATAATGCCACAAACTTTGTTGGCGCAAGAAACCGACTAGATGAATTGACTGAAAACATTTTCTCAAAAAGAGAAAGGGAAATGGTACAAAATGAATGTAGCTCAAGGATGATGGAGTTTCACTTCATACCACCAAGAGCACCCCACTTCGGTGGATTGTGGGAGGCTGCGGTCAAGTCAGCCAAGCATTTGATGCACAGAAGTATCGAAACTGCATCTCTAACCTACGAGGAATTGGAAACCTTGATAATAGAAATCGAAGCTATCTTGAATTCTAGACCACTAACCGCCATGTCAGACAACCCAAATGATTTAACGGCATTGACTCCTGGTCATTTTTTGATAGGAGAGCCTTTAACAGCCAGCATACATCCAAATGCAGAAATAAATCAACAAGGTTTATTATCACGATGCAAATTGGTTAATTACATCAAAAATGAATTTTGGAGAAGATGGTCAGTAGAATATCTCCACGAGTTGCAAAATCGATGTAAGTGGAAGGTGCCGTGCAGCAATATTGAACCAAATACCATAGTTATAATTCAAGATGACTGCAAACCTGTGATGAAATGGCCCTTGGGAAGAATTATAAAGACTATTAAGGGGCAAGATGGTTTCGTACGTGTAGCAGATATCCAAACTTCAAAGGGAATTATTCGAAGACCCATCAGCACACTATCACCACTTCCTTGCAAGCAAGATAATACGTTTACCAAAGGTAATCTAGCACAGCCAAATGAAAAAAAAAAAAAAAACATCGCTTATGGTGATAAGACAGTACAACACGCCGAGAAACACAAAGCCAGCACCACATCATCAAATGATGACAAAATTGTCTCTAAAAAAAGGAAACCTAACTCATTTGCAACATCCATGGTGACGTTATTATTAACCTGCCTCATCGTACCGTTTTCTAAGGGAACACCTATCAACATTACACAATTTCCATCGCAGCCTAGAATACACTTTGACAATTTGGGAAATTCGAAATTAATATCAGATGAATGGAACCTAGTTGTTTATTATGACTTAAACCAGTATTGGAATGAATTTGAGATGTTAAACAATGGCACAAACCTTCTACAGCACTTATGTAGCCAAATAAATCAGAAGAGTAGTTGTTTATCGCTGATCGATCAAATTCAGTACTCCATTTCTGAAATAGTTGAAGACAACGGATTGCTTGCACGTCGTCCTGTGGCCGTCAGAGCAAGACAAGGAGCTGTAGATTTTGTGGGCAACATAGCCAATTCACTTTTTGGAGTACTAGACAATCAGTATGCAGAGGAGATGTCAAGGAAATTAATACAATTTTCAAGCAATGATGAGTTTATTTTAAATTTGTTTAAACACCAGACATCTGTCATAGACTCAACGATTAACATCATCAAAACAGATCAAAAGAATGCAGAGAAGAAATTCGAAAGTTTAGATATTCAGATCACCGAAACCATCAACCGAATAAACAATAATACAGAAGAACTATATCAGCACAGAAAACAACAATTGTTCTCATCATGGTCAATGCATTTACTTCTAATTATAAGGAAACTTCAGCGCATCCAATCCTCCATTATTGATGTTATCACTGATACTCATCATGGAAAAATAAGCCATCTTCTTCTATCTCCACAGCAACTAAGGCAAGAAATAACAAAAATCAAGACTCACCTGCCGCCAACCCCTCGCCTTCCAGCCGAAAACATAGTTCAAATATACAAATTAATGTCTGTTGAAGGAACTATCGTAAATAACCACGCAATATTCAGACTTAAGCTGCCACTAGTTTTTCAAGACAAGTTCGAAATTTTTAAGTTATTCCCCGTGCCAGCCACAGTCAATAATACCCGCGTTTCCATAGAAATTTCCACGAATTTCCTGGCCATAAATTTGCATCGAGATAAATTTTACCCAATGACCGAAACTGAGGTCTCAACATGCGTCAAAATTGAAGAAACTGAGTTCTTGTGCAACCAAGTTCAGCCGATATTTTCAAGAGTGACGAACGGAGATATTTGCGAAGTACATAAATGTATTCAACAACAAATCAAACACTGAATGCATATTAACAACAGTCTCAGACAACCCTATCTGGATACATTTATCACACGGTAGCCAATGGATGTACGCAGTGACAAAAAAGACCATGTTTAACGCAGTGTGTAACGAAACAACCTTTTCAGTTACGATTGATGGATCCGGAATAATATCAATACCACCAGTATGTACCCTAAGCCATGAGCTGTTAACAATCAGAGATCATCACGAATATGTTAGTCAGATACGTTCATTATACACTGTTCTGAGAGAACCAACTACTTTCGAACTACCAGCAACCGATGAACCCGTACAAACCCATTTGCTTCACTACAAAACTCAACAAGCAAAATTAAATGAATTAATACATCAACTCGCATCGCAAACCTTAGAGCTTCCGACAACCGACAATAACAATAATGCTCATCATTTTATTGTGAATTACGTAATTTTGGGGCTCGCAGTCATCATCATAGCATTTCTGATACTACTAACATGGAAGATGAAAGTAACACATAACAGCCGTAAACCGACTGAGCGGCCTATTCCATTGCCACGACGATTTCAGAATTTGGACTTCTCTGTTAATGCCTGAATACAGATTGTTGAGCTCAAGGCTCAACGAGGGGGAGAATGTCTGTAACCAGCCACAACAATAACAACAAAAAAAAAGTCGCAACAAAAGACACCGGTGTCATATTCTCCACACGACAACGGCACTGCATTTTTGGCCGCAACTTGGCATTGAAATTGTTTAACTGCAAAAAGAATAAAAAAAACTGCAAGTAAACAGCTATTTCTGAGGAGTCAACGACATGGCCTTGGACAAGTGCTTGAGCTGCTGAGTGCTTTTGTTGTTACTTTATATATTTTTTGGCTTTTGTTGTTACTTTATATATTTATATTTTAATACTAGTGTAGTTATATTGTAATTGTGCATAGTGTATATAAATTTACATAATTGGTAATAATCAACTGTTAAAGTAAGAATCTTATTCAATAAAGTTCAGTTATCTTTTACTAGTGAACGAGGGTAGTTTCTCAGTTTGTTTAAACCCAAAATTGTGCACAAGTACCAAGAGCTTGGGCACAAAACAGGTAACAAGTACAAGGAATTAAAGGATTCAATTGTTTAGGTAACAAGAGCCTGGATACAGCGGCGGACCAAGTAGTCCATCGTGTTCAATAAAAAACATTTGTGCACAAGTACCAAGAGCTTGGGCACAAAAGCGTGTCTAAGGTAACAAGAAACTAGACACGCAGCGGTGAACAAAACAGTTCATCGTGTTCAATAGAAAACAATTGCTTCCACTAAGGCGATTCCATTTTCGTTTGAATTTGATTTCGATTTCATTTTTTTCAGTCGAAACTTTCGATAATTTTATTTTTGCTTTCACTTAGGCGATTTCAACCTTCGGTTTGGATTTTGATTTCGATTCCAACTTCCCCATTTAAAATTATCGACGATCTTACATTTCTGCTTCCACTTGTTTGATTTAAATTCTCGATGGGAATTTAAATATCGGTTACATTTAGATATTTTTAAATTCTCTATAACTCTACTTGTCTATGCTTACATTTTCATTTTTTTCTGTCGAAACTTTCGATAATTTTATTTCCGCTTTCACTTAGGCGATTTCAACCTTCGGTTTGGATTTTGATTTCGATTCCAACTTCTGCATTTAAAATTATCGACGATCTTACATTTCTGCTTCCACTTCTTTGATTTAAATTCTCGATTGGAATTTAAATATCGGTTACATTTAGTTATTTTTAAATTCTCGATAACTCTACTTGTCTATGCTAAGATTTTCTGACTTTTCATTTCGGTTAATAATTCCTCGGTCTCATCGTACTCTATTTCAATTGCAGATTTAGATTCGCAATTTTAAATTTATCTTCGTCCATTCTGTGGCATATGGTCCCATCTCTGCTTAACTTTTTCCTACTTTTCTGCTGTGCCTTTCTTTTTACAATGACTTATATCTCTCACAACTTACTAAATAAGAAAACCAACATTGCTCGTTTTTGCTTAACTTTTATTGTCTAAGGTTTTAACAGAAGTTTCTTTAAAAGTTGTAACATGATAATCTTATGTTCCATTAACGGTTCAATGCATTATGTGTAATGTTAGATATAAGAGATATTTTAGATTTATATAATCAGAGACGAAATATGTTGCATATACAGTAGACTAATGCCCTGTTTAGGTAAACCGAAGCCTTCGTGACAAGTTTCGTTCGTTTTCCGACGTGATCGTCCAAAATTGGGTCTTCGTATTTTTTTCTTGCGTCATCGTCCAACATTACGTTGCTTACGTTTCTCAAATACTCCCAACGTGAGTACTTGTCAAAAACCTTATTACCAGATTGTAAAAGTTGAGCCTTTAGCGTAAAACTGACAAAAATCTTGAAAATTGTATGATTATTACTGGAATTTTTTAAGAGGTGGCAATACTTTTTGCATCAGCTGTTTTGGTTGTTGACTTTTGGAGGAAATTAAACTGTTTCTAAATTGATTGCAAAAGTTTGAGACAATTTATGCGAAAAATGTTGTCAGTAATTGCCTTCTATAATTTTAATGAGGACACAAGTGATAGTGAGTTTTTTTAGCATCTATTTCCAGAACGATAATAATTTTGCTCTAGTCAAATATTGACGTTTCGTTCGGATTTTTTTTTTTTTTTACAAAGACCCAACTTCACACTGAGGTTACGTCTTCGCTCGTTTCTGAGTCAGCTGTCTTCGTTTGTGTCTGACATTCTTCATACATGGATTCAAAACAGCTGATTTTCGCCTGTTTGACGATGATTTCGTGAAAACCACGCATCGTTTGTTTTACCTAAGCAGGGCATAAAATAATTGTGTTTGCCTTTACAGTAGAGTGCAATGATGTTGCACTAAATTCATTATGATACACTACATTTTCCCCTTTTTTTTTTTAATTTACATTTATGCAATTATTGAGAATAAAGATTATAATAATAATAATAAATTCAATTTTTATCAAGAAATTGATATATACTTTAAACCATAAGTAATTATACATATTAATTTTAGTTATTTCATTAATTCATCTTTAAATATTCAAATATAATTATTATATACATAATCTTAATTCATTTTTTTAACGTATATTGCGTTTAGATTCATGCAATACTGGTCGAATCCTTTTTTTTTCTTAATATGATTTTTGCAATTATTTTCAGTGCTGTTTTCATTATTAATTTCACAACTTTTATTAGATTAATTTTGTAGTAAAGGATAATATTTATCCTTTAGATAAATATAAACTTAACAAATAAGAATATCTTATTTGATTTTTATGAACAAATTTGATAGAATTTTTAATATTTATTAAATAGGTTGTTAAATCCTAATTTGGAATGTTGTAGGTTGGTTGCAGCCCAAGCACTTTAACTTGGACTGACAAAATAGATGATGTGCAAAACGGCACTTGAACCGTTCGCATATGTAATTCTGCAATAATAAAGTAATAATCCACTAATTGCACAGAGCGGCACTTGAACCGTCTGAGCCTTAAATTAAAACACTATTGAGGTTATTACGATGAACTCTAGAATACGAGTGATTTATTTATTATTAATTTCCACCTAAGACAATCAAATTGCCTTTTAATATACATAATATTAATAATTTGCTTACTAAATACATACATTGCCTTTTAATATAATATTAATATTTTGCTTACTACATAAATACATACATACAAATATAAGTCAACAGCAAACAACCTTGGCACTGCACTAAGCTCAACATAAATCAACAAAAAAGTGCAATGACTACAAAAAGAGAATATGACTCCGCTTGCTTGGCCGCCGTTAGCTGGAGTTGAATGTTGGTCGAAAAATGCTGACGCTGGAATTGCAATGCCCAGGTTGTTTGTGATAAAAAGTGTAAGAATGGTCTTGAAATCGGTTAATTTCAATGACCATGAAATCGTACATTCTCCCCCCCGGTAAGGTCTGAGGCTATAATGACCTTACAATAAATTTACGTTACAGTGACGACAAAATCTGATGTTGCTGATCTTTGACGTGGAATGGGCTGAGGAGTCCTTGCTTCTGTTGATTGGAAATTGATTTGATGTGACCTTGCCTTCCAGATGATGTAAATCGTGATGGTGATCGACAAAGCAAGTGCTGTATAGCCTACTGTTGAGTAGTGATAATTTATAGTTTGGATTTGAGTAGGCAAATCTAAAGCCTTTTGGCGTTTCAAAGAATTTTGAAGTTCGGTGAGATTACTTAGGTGCGTATCGTAATGATATGGTTCATGAATTAGTGGGCCAAGCTGAGTGAGCCTTATAATTTCTGTGAAATTTCCTGGGCTGGTATACGAAGTATGGCTGCTGCTGGAATATGCCTGGTGTCCTTGAATAGTGATAAAACAATCTTTGATAACACATTGAGGCTGAAGCGATGGTATTCCTGATCCCTTCAGGATAAGTTGTTGACTCTGAGTATCACATACGGCAGTTATTCGCTTAGGGGTGGTGACAGTATACATCCATTGGGTCTTGTTGGACAGTTGGGTCCACGTAAAATTTGTTTTTACTAACTCTACCTTGCAATCTGAACGGGTTTCATTGTTGAAGAGTTTTGTCTCGCAGGAACATATTTCTGAGTCCTTGTTATATTTAGGCTGGATGTTTGAGCATAAATATGATTCGGTTCCTGTAAGAATGCACGAGTTTAGTTTGGTTGTGATCATGGGAAAGTACTAATCTCGATGAGCGTTAGGTAGCGATTAGGTCATCACAAGGTTCTATTGCAATGATACTATTGTTAACACTGGCGGGCACCGGAAAAAGTTTGTATAGTTCAAATGTGTCTTGATCACATAAGGGTATTAAAATTTTAAATATGACGTGATTTTCTGTTAATCTTTCTTCTGCGGTCACTAATTTATACAGTTCTATGTCGTTATCGTGCTCGACAGGTAGTTGCAAGGATGGTGGTAAGAAATTTCGAATTTTTACCAACTCCTCCTGAAGTTGATTGGGTGATAGTAAACTCGGGCTTATTTTTCCATGATGTGTGTCCGTAAGTACGTCTATGATAGATGATTGTATTCGTTGTAATTTTGTCTCTATAATTGGGAGCTGCATGGCTAGTGAAATAAAGATTTGAAACAAGGTAGACTGGTAATCGATTTCCTCAAGCACATGTATTCACGACCATATCTCATTCACTTGAACATCCAGATCATTGAACTTTTTCTGAATTGCCATTTGATCTTGCTTAAAGATGTTGATCGTTGCATCAAGAATTGATGTTTGATTTTTAAGCAAACTCTGGAGATGACCTTCATTTTGTTTAACGTTTTCTATTGTCTTGACCATTTGTTCGGCATATTCAGAGTCCAGTACTCCAAACTGGGAAAAAGCGACGTTTTCGACAATATTTAGAACACCTCTTCTAACTCTGTTGGCTGCAAGAAGACTGTCAGCTAGCCTGAATCCTTTCTCAAGGTGGTCCAAGGTGTTTACGACAACCTTGTAAATACTCTTTTGTTGTAGCTCTTGGCACATGTTCCGTAATGCTGAAGTCACATTTGCGAAGGACTCTCTTCTGTCCTATAAGGTTTAAGGTCATAGTAAATAATGAGTCGCCAATCGGTTCTGGAAGGCCTAATTGATCCGATTCCTTCAAAGTGAATTCCGGGGTTAGACTCGAACTCAATGTTTTTGACACCTGTAGCTAATGCTACAGGTAACATGATCAAACTAATAAGTAAGACAGGTAAAAGGCTGAGTGAAGTAGTCCTGCTTTTCTTGTGTGGTATTTCTCGTGTATAGTCGTCTTCTTGTTCTTCCATTTGCAGTGGGGCCAAACGGTGAATAGGACGTTTAAAGATGCCATTTTTCGTTTTGACATCGATTACTCGAACCTTTCCGTCAGTGCCAGGATATGTATTAATAATTCGCCCCATTGGCCACTGCAGAGGAGCGGTATTGTCTTCTTTTAATAACACCAATATTCCATCCTTTACATTATCAGATTGATCTTTCCACTTACTGCGATACTGTAGTTCATTCAGTAGCGGGATTCCCAAACATCTTAACTTCGATTACGTTAACGTTAACTGGTCTTAGCTACAAAAATTGTTAACTCGTATTCCCAAACTCAACCTTAGATATTTTTGTAGATAGCTTTGACAGTTCGTTAACAATATCTTAACGTATCTGTAGCTAGCTTAACAACGTATTTTAAGACGTTGTTAACCATACAAATATCAACGATAAGCGTAAAATAAGGTTTTTTTTTGTGAAGTTGTGAAGAATACAAATATATTAAAAAGTACAGCCAACTTTTTTATTTTTTAAGATATGTTTATGTTTTTGGTGTCATTGAAAAGAAAATTGAACAAATTACAAAATTGATCTTAATAAAAAATTCATTTATTACGCGAAATTCTGAGAAATTCGCACTCACAGTTGAAATTTGGTAGTTTCAATCGATTGATTTCATCTTCACACGACCACAACTCGGTAACGGTTAAGTTGGTGGGGTTTATTGACATGCCATTAGAAAGGTGTTTTATTGCCTTTATAAAGAAAATGCAACCGTAAATAATTAAATATAAATATAAAGTAAAAGAATGTCAAAACAAGAACAAAAACAAAAAAACCCCAAAAACAAACCAACGAAATATATAATGAAAGATTAAATTCAAATAAATCGACTTCATTGCTTTTATATTATAAACATATTCACATAAGCTGCACTTGGGAGACAGTAACAGCAGCAGAGGTAGCAGCAGCAGCCTGTTAGAGAGATCTCGCAACACACACTAGCTGCTTAATCACAACGATATCCCTGGCTATCCTTACCACCTCTTCATCACTACCCTTTTGGCAGCATCGGCTCACGAAAAAGTCCAGCATCAGCTTGTATTGCTCAGCTGTTGCACGGCTGCTTCTTTTTTTTGCTGCTTGCATTTTTATTTTTGTTTGATTCTTCTTTATTTTTTCTATTCTTTTTCAATCTTTCACCAATTTAAGCTGTCAAATGCCAATGATGCCATATTTTCAATATTTGTTAACAATGATTACGCTAACTTTATTAATGCAACTCGTAGCAAATATTGCAGTTAAGTATAGGTTTGGGAATACGGCAGTTGTTACTGCAAGCTATAATCGTTGTTAGTTAACGTTAACGTAATAGAAGTTAAGATGTTTGGGAACCCCGCTACAGGTACTCTATAGTCCATCTGATCCAAAACTCATCCTTTAAATGGTTTACTAGTTTAAATCGCGCTTGAAGCGATGGGTTCGAGGTATTCTTATTGCCACTAGGAAGCGCTGTTAACGGCTCGCCTATGAGAAAATGTCCTGGTGTCACTGCTGAAAGGTCATTTGGATCAGATGACAATGGCGTTAGAGGTCTGTAGCGGGATTCCCAAACATCTTAACTTCGATTACGTTAACGTTAACTAACAACGATTATAGCTTGCAGTAACAACTGCCGTATTCCCAAACCTATGCTTAACTGCAATATTTGCTACGAGTTGCATTAATAAAGTTAGCGTAATCATTGTTAACAAATATTGAAAATATGGCAGTATTGGTATTTGACAGCTTAAATTGGTGAAAGATTAAAGAATAGAAAAAATAAAAAAGAATCAAACAAAAATAAAAATGCAAGCAGCAAAAAAAAGAAGCAGCCGTGCAACAGCTGAGCAATACAAGCTGATGCTGGACTTTTTCGTGAGCCGTTGCTGCCAAAAGGGTAGTGATGAAGAGGTGGTAAGGATAGCCAGGGATATCGTTGTGATTAAGCAGCTAGTGTGTGTTGCGAGATCTCTCTAACAGGCTGCTGCTGCTACCTCTGCTGCTGTTACTGTCTCCCAAGTGCAGCTTATGTGAATATGTTTATAATATAAAAGCAATGAAGTCGATTTATTTGAATTTAATCTTTCATTATATATTTCGTTGGTTTGTTTTTGGGGTTTTTTTGTTTTTGTTCTTGTTTTGACATTCTTTTACTTTATATTTATATTTAATTATTTACGGTTGCATTTTCTTTATAAAGGCAATAAAACACCTTTCTAATGGCATGTCAATAAACCCCACCAACCTAACCGTTACCGAGTTGTGGTCGTGTGAAGATGAAATCAATCGATTGAAACTACCAAATTTCAACTTTGAGTGCAAATTTCTCAGAATTTCGCGTAATAAATGAAAATTTTTTTTTAGATCAATTTTGTAATTTGTTCAATTTTCTTTTCAATGACACCAAAAACATATCTTAAAAAATAAAATAGTTGGCTGTACTTTTTAAAATATTTGTATTCATCTCAACTTCACAAAAAAAACCTTATTTTACGCTTAACGTTGATATTTGTATGGTTAACAACGTCTTAAAATACGTTGTTAAGCTAGCTACAGATACGTTAAGATATTGTTAACGAACTGTCAAAGCTATCTACAAAAATATCTAAGGTTGAGTTTGGGAATACGAGTTAACAATTTTTGTAGCTAAGACCAGTTAACGTTAACGTAATCGAAGTTAAGATGTTTGGGAATCCCGCTACTGGAGTTCAATATTGCTTCGATTTGAATTACTACTGTCTCTAGTTCTTCATAAGTGAGGGAGCAGTTTGTGAAACTCCTTACCAAGAGATATTTTGCTGATTTAACAGCCGCTTCCCACAGTCCTCCGAAATGTGGTGATCTTGGAGGAATAAAATGAAGGGTGGTACCCAAATCCGTAGATGACTTAATAATTGTGTCTTGAGCAAGACTGCTGTGAATGGTGTGTTTCAGCTCTTCGATCTGGTTTTTGGCTCCGACAAAATTGGTGGCGTTGTCGCACTAGATATTTTGGCATCTTCCTCTTCGTGAAGTAAAGCGCTTGAGTGCTCCAATAAATGCTTCAGTGGAAAGATCAGTCACAATTTCCATGTGCACTGCCTTTGTACTGAAAGAACAAAACACGGCAATATAAGCCTTGCATGGTCGTTTTCCTCTGATTTTGTAGTGTATCCAAATTGGACCGCAAAAATCGACACCTGAATTGAGGAACGGACGCTCTGGATGCACTCTGTCATGTGGAAGGTTGCCCATGATTTGTTTGAACGTATGAGGACGGGCATGTGTGCAACGTACGCAGTGATGAACTATAGATCTAGCCATAATTTTGCCTTTTATGGGCCAGAACCGCTGACTTGTTTGAGCAAAAAGTGCTTGTGGACCGCAGTGAAGGTTTTTGGTGTGCAACTCCTTCATTATTAACTTTGTGATTGGATCATTGGTAGTACCATTGGATGTTTAGCATTATATTGAAGATTTGATTCAACAAGTCGTCCTCCCACTCTGATGATTCCTTGATTGTCGAGAAAAGCTGATTGTCCGTGAAGCACACTTGTCTTCATTACTTCTTGCTTCTGTGATAATTGTTGTATTTCTTCACGAAAATCGCTAAGTTGTACTGTTTTGATTATGACAATTAATGCTTCATTAAGTTCTTCGGGTTAAAGTGTCACATTAATTGCTCTGTTACCTTGAGGTATATGCCTGATAAATCGCAGCACATATCCAACTACTCGTTGCCATGTTGGAAATGAGTTACGATGATTTATCTTGTAAACCATGTCACTTATATCTTCATTAGTTGATACAGCAAGAACATTAATCCTTCTTTTCAGCTCCGTCTGATCTGGTATGGTGAGTTTCTTGCTGAATGGTTTGAATCCTCCTTTGCATGAAGAAAGAGAGGACCACAAAACCATATTGAGCAACTTTTTATGTTAGTTGGCTCAACTCCTCTGGACAGTAAATCTGCAGGGTTGATTTTAGAACTAACATGCCGCCATTGTTCCACTAATGTGAGTTCCTGAATCTTGCTGATGCGATTGGATACAAATGTTTCGAACTATGATGGCTCCGAATTTATCCAGTGCAGGACAATTTCAGAATCAGTCCACAAAAAGGTTGTGTAATCTTCAACAGACATGTCCTGCTTTACCTTGGAGATCCTGCCCCTAATAAGGCAGCACGCAGCTCTAGCCGAGGAATTGTTTGAGTTTTTAGTGGTGCGACGCGTGACTTTGAACACAATAAGTTGACTGTTATTGTTCCATCGTGTATTAGAGATCTGATGAATACCGCAGCTTCATATGCTTGCTCTGAAGCGTCGGTGAATAAGTGCATTTGAGAGTATCTGGCCTCTCTGTGAGCTGTGATATGTCGAGGAAGTCTTATATCATTGAGAGCCTTAAGGTTTTGTCGAAATTTTTCCCATGAAGTGTCCATTTCAATTGGAAGTGATTCATCCCATGATATTTTTAGTTGCCACAATCTTTGCACGAAAATCTTTGCTTTAACAACTACTGAAGCCATTAGTCCAAGCGGGTCAAAAATGTGTGCTACATCGGATGTTACAGACCGCTTCGTAAATTTTGTATTCGTGGATTCATTAGTTCTTATACAAAATTCATCTGATTTTGGGAGCCAAGTGACCCCAAGTGTTTTGATGCTCTTGTCGGAATCGTTATCGAAGTCCAGGTCTACTTCTTGATCGTCAGTGGGTATTCCTTGCAGTAATTTAGCGTGATTGGCGCACCATTTTAGAAGTTTCATACCAGCCGAATCCAATATTTTAATGAGTTGCTGCTTCATCACTAAGGCGTCGTTCAATTTGTTTGCACCGCATAAGCCATCGTCCACATAAAATTCCCTTTCTAATGCAGCTGCACCAAGTGGATATTGATGTTTATGTGCCCTTGCTATCGTTTGAAGGCATTTTGTAGCCAAATATGGCGCAGCTCTTGTGACATAAGTGACCGTCTTAAGTTGATAGAACTGTAACTTGTCGCTGCAGTTTTCTCTCCAAATTATGATCTGGAATGTTTCATCTTGTGGATGTATACGAATCTGGCGATATATCTTCTCAATGTCGGTGGTAAACACAAAGCGTGGAGATCTAGAGCGCATTAGTATAGATGTAACATCACTTTGTACCACAAGACCATTATACATTATATCGTTTAGTGATGCTCCACTAGATGTTTTAGCCGAAGCGTCAAATACGACTCTTAATTTAGTCGTGCTGCTGTCTGGTTTGAGGACACAGTGATGCGGTATTACATAGTGTGGATACACCATGTTTTCCTCGTTGATCTTTTCCATGTGCCCAAGTGCTTCATAGTCCTGCATAAATTTTGTGTATGATGATTTGATATCTGGATTTTTATTCAGCCTTCGTTCTAAAGAAAAGAATCGATTCATTGACATCTGCTTCGATTCCCCTAAGTTTGACGGGTCATCCTTGAATGGGATTCTTACAATAAATTGTCCGTTTTTATCACGCCGAGTATGCTGAACAAAAGATGATTTGCATTTTTGTTCTGCTGCTGTGAGGTTAGTTTCTGGAGCCTTCACATCATCAAGTTGCCAGAATTTTTCCAGAGCGTTGTTAAGATCTTCATCTGTTGAATGTACTCCACATGACAGTATGTTGTCATCACCACCTTCTATCTTACCGATGCAAAGCCATCCAAACACAGTTTTTTGAAGGCTTGGTAAGTTGTTTGCCAGCTTGATTTGACCAACGGACAAGAAAGAGTAATAGTATTCAGCACCTATTAGTAAATTAATTTGTCCTGGTGTACCAAATTCTGGGTCTGCTAATTGAATGTTTTGTGGAATAGGCCATTTTGACATATCTAACATTCTAGTGGGTTGAGCTGAAATTATTGTAGGAACCACAAATGCCTTAAGACACATGCTACAATTGTTTATTCGTGATTGTATTTTTGTGTTGACACTATACTGTGAACTCTTTTGCCCTCTAGAGACGCCTTCTATCCATATGGGATTTGGTTCCTGCTGCAATTTTAGCCTTTTGACCAATTTTTCAGTTATAAGGATCACCTGTGAACCTGAATCAAGAATTGCTGTGCATTCGATAATCTGTCCGTTTATTGATGATATTTTTATTTTTACAGTACCAAGTAATACATAACCACTGTTTGATGTAGTGATTAATAAAGCTTGATCTGACTGATTTAATGTGGCTGCCATTCATCTCAACTTCACAAAAAAAACCTTATTTTACGCTTAACGTTGATATTTGTATGGTTAACAACGTCTTCAAATACGTTGTTAAGCTAGCTACAGATACGTTAAGATATTGTTAACGAACTGTCAAAGCTATCTACAAAAATATCTAAGGTTGAGTTTGGGAATACGAGTTAACAATTTTTGTAGCTAAGACCAGTTAACGTTAACGTAATCGAAGTTAAGATGTTTGGGAATCCCGCTACTGGAGTTCAATATTGCTTCGATTTGAATTACTACTGTCTCTAGTTCTTCATAAGTGAGGGAGCAGTTTGTGAAACTCCTTACCAAGAGATATTTTGCTGATTTAACAGCCGCTTCCCACAGTCCTCCGAAATGTGGTGATCTTGGAGGAATAAAATGAAAGGTGGTACCCAAATCCGTAGATGACTTAATAATTGTGTCTTGAGCAAGACTGCTGTGAATGGTGTGTTTCAGCTCTTCGATCTGGTTTTTGGCTCCGACAAAATTGGTGGCGTTGTCGCACTAGATATTTTGGCATCTTCCTCTTCGTGAAGTAAAGCGCTTGAGTGCTCCAATAAATGCTTCAGTGGAAAGATCAGTCACAATTTCCATGTGCACTGCCTTTGTACTGAAAGAACAAAACACGGCAATATAAGCCTTGCATGGTCGTTTTCCTCTGATTTTGTAGTGTATCCAAATTGGACCGCAAAAATCGACACCTGAATTGAGGAACGGACGCTCTGGATGCACTCTGTCATGTGGAAGGTTGCCCATGATTTGTTTGAACGTATGAGGACGGGCATGTGTGCAACGTACGCAGTGATGAACTATAGATCTAGCCATAATTTTGCCTTTTATGGGCCAGAACCGCTGACTTGTTTGAGCAAAAAGTGCTTGTGGACCGCAGTGAAGGTTTTTGGTGTGCAACTCCTTCATTATTAACTTTGTGATTGGATCATTGGTAGTACCATTGGATGTTTAGCATTATATTGAAGATTTGATTCAACAAGTCGTCCTCCCACTCTGATGATTCCTTGATTGTCGAGAAAAGCTGATTGTCCGTGAAGCACACTTGTCTTCATTACTTCTTGCTTCTGTGATAATTGTTGTATTTCTTCACGAAAATCGCTAAGTTGTACTGTTTTGATTATGACAATTAATGCTTCATTAAGTTCTTCGGGTTAAAGTGTCACATTAATTGCTCTGTTACCTTGAGGTATATGCCTGATAAATCGCAGCACATATCCAACTACTCGTTGCCATGTTGGAAATGAGTTACGATGATTTATCTTGTAAACCATGTCACTTATATCTTCATTAGTTGATACAGCAAGAACATTAATCCTTCTTTTCAGCTCCGTCTGATCTGGTATGGTGAGTTTCTTGCTGAATGGTTTGAATCCTCCTTTGCATGAAGAAAGAGAGGACCACAAAACCATATTGAGCAACTTTTTATGTTAGTTGGCTCAACTCCTCTGGACAGTAAATCTGCAGGGTTGATTTTAGAACTAACATGCCGCCATTGTTCCACTAATGTGAGTTCCTGAATCTTGCTGATGCGATTGGATACAAATGTTTCGAACTATGATGGCTCCGAATTTATCCAGTGCAGGACAATTTCAGAATCAGTCCACAAAAAGGTTGTGTAATCTTCAACAGACATGTCCTGCTTTACCTTGGAGATCCTGCCCCTAATAAGGCAGCACGCAGCTCTAGCCGAGGAATTGTTTGAGTTTTTAGTGGTGCGACGCGTGACTTTGAACACAATAAGTTGACTGTTATTGTTCCATCGTGTATTAGAGATCTGATGAATACCGCAGCTTCATATGCTTGCTCTGAAGCGTCGGTGAATAAGTGCATTTGAGAGTATCTGGCCTCTCTGTGAGCTGTGATATGTCGAGGAAGTCTTATATCATTGAGAGCCTTAAGGTTTTGTCGAAATTTTGCCCATGAAGTGTCCATTTCAATTGGAAGTGATTCATCCCATGATATTTTTAGTTGCCACAATCTTTGCACGAAAATCTTTGCTTTAACAACTACTGAAGCCATTAGTCCAAGCGGGTCAAAAATGTGTGCTACATCGGATGTTACAGACCGCTTCGTAAATTTTGTATTCGTGGATTCATTAGTTCTTATACAAAATTCATCTGATTTTGGGAGCCAAGTGACCCCAAGTGTTTTGATGCTCTTGTCGGAATCGTTATCGAAGTCCAGGTCTACTTCTTGATCGTCAGTGGGTATTCCTTGCAGTAATTTAGCGTGATTGGCGCACCATTTTAGAAGTTTCATACCAGCCGAATCCAATATTTTAATGAGTTGCTGCTTCATCACTAAGGCGTCGTTCAATTTGTTTGCACCGCATAAGCCATCGTCCACATAAAATTCCCTTTCTAATGCAGCTGCACCAAGTGGATATTGATGTTTATGTGCCCTTGCTATCGTTTGAAGGCATTTTGTAGCCAAATATGGCGCAGCTCTTGTGACATAAGTGACCGTCTTAAGTTGATAGAACTGTAACTTGTCGCTGCAGTTTTCTCTCCAAATTATGATCTGGAATGTTTCATCTTGTGGATGTATACGAATCTGGCGATATATCTTCTCAATGTCGGTGGTAAACACAAAGCGTGGAGATCTAGAGCGCATTAGTATAGATGTAACATCACTTTGTACCACAAGACCATTATACATTATATCGTTTAGTGATGCTCCACTAGATGTTTTAGCCGAAGCGTCAAATACGACTCTTAATTTAGTCGTGCTGCTGTCTGGTTTGAGGACACAGTGATGCGGTATTACATAGTGTGGATACACCATGTTTTCCTCGTTGATCTTTTCCATGTGCCCAAGTGCTTCATAGTCCTGCATAAATTTTGTGTATGATGATTTGATATCTGGATTTTTATTCAGCCTTCGTTCTAAAGAAAAGAATCGATTCATTGACATCTGCTTCGATTCCCCTAAGTTTGACGGGTCATCCTTGAATGGGATTCTTACAATAAATTGTCCGTTTTTATCACGCCGAGTATGCTGAACAAAAGATGATTTGCATTTTTGTTCTGCTGCTGTGAGGTTAGTTTCTGGAGCCTTCACATCATCAAGTTGCCAGAATTTTTCCAGAGCGTTGTTAAGATCTTCATCTGTTGAATGTACTCCACATGACAGTATGTTGTCATCACCACCTTCTATCTTACCGATGCAAAGCCATCCAAACACAGTTTTTTGAAGGCTTGGTAAGTTGTTTGCCAGCTTGATTTGACCAACGGACAAGAAAGAGTAATAGTATTCAGCACCTATTAGTAAATTAATTTGTCCTGGTGTACCAAATTCTGGGTCTGCTAATTGAATGTTTTGTGGAATAGGCCATTTTGACATATCTAACATTCTAGTGGGTTGAGCTGAAATTATTGTAGGAACCACAAATGCCTTAAGACACATGCTACAATTGTTTATTCGTGATTGTATTTTTGTGTTGACACTATACTGTGAACTCTTTTGCCCTCTAGAGACGCCTTCTATCCATATGGGATTTGGTTCCTGCTGCAATTTTAGCCTTTTGACCAATTTTTCAGTTATAAGGATCACCTGTGAACCTGAATCAAGAATTGCTGTGCATTCGATAATCTGTCCGTTTATTGATGATATTTTTATTTTTACAGTACCAAGTAATACATAACCACTGTTTGATGTAGTGATTAATAAAGCTTGATCTGACTGATTTAATGTGGCTGCCACTGGAATGTCACTCGTTTGTGGTTCCATGCAGCGCGATGGTTTGGCTGAAGTTGATAGTTTTTTCACGTGAAGCAACGAATTGTGATTTTTGTTGCATATGTTGCAGTGGCGACTTCTGCATTCTTGAGCCATCTGTCCAGACCGGAGACAATTCATGCACCGTTTAAGTTTCTGCACGGACCTTATGCAATCTTGAATGTTAGATTGTAGAAAGGCCTTACAATGATATAGAGGATGTGGTTCTTTGTTGCAAAACGCACACTTGTTTGATTGCGTTTGGGCCACAGTTGTTGTTATTGTTTTAATTGGGCAAAATTTGTTGCCCACTGCCTCCAATGATTGGAATCTGTTTTCCAGGAATTTCAGGAATTTATTAACTTGTTGAATCTCTCTAGAGTTTTCCAGTCATTGTTCATACAGCAATCGAGTTTGCTTATCGAGCTTAGCCAATAAAATGTGAAGTAGCAATGGACCCCAAGAATTTGTTTCAATTCCCAAATTGCTTTGAGCCAGAAGTGTGTAGAATCGTGTAAGGACCTTACATCTGCCGCTGATGGATTGTTCGGCACTCCAGACTGATTTAACAATTTTTGAATTACTGTTGATACAATGACCCTTTTGTTATTATATCTGACTTGCAGTAGTTTCCATGCTGTGGCATAATTTTCAATAATCAACGCAAGATGTCGAATAAGATTCTCTGCTTCGCCGGTAACACTTGTCTTAAGGTACCACATTTTTTGCGATGGTGGTACCTGCCGCTTATGAATAACTTCTGAAAACAAGTCGTGAAACTGTGTCTTTAGCAGATAATCACCGCTGAATTTTGGAATTGTGATTTTTGGCAAATGAAGTGGGCTCATGGCCATTTGTGTAATCGGTGTGGTAACTGGCTGGACCTCAATTGATGGGTGTGCGGTCAACTTGATTGACAGTTGGACGAGCACCTGCTGAACTGTATCTTCCATATTATAATATTCATCTATATTATATACTTGAGAGCTCGGAGTCTCACAATGTTGCCAAATCGTAGCATTAATGGTCTCGATTTGGCGCCACAAACGATTGATTGTGTTTATTTTTAATTCATAGAACTGTGGTGGCTGGTCTTCATTGTTGTCAATCAGACCCTCACAAGTTCTACTTAGTGAGATATGGCTGCGACTTGCTTCCGTATAATTCCAGAAACGTTCACTAAACTAAAGTTGCCAGCGCCTTTATCAGTGGTTGCGGTTGCCATACGTAGAGTTGCTTCTGGGGCGGCTTTTGTTGAAAGGGTTATCATCTGTTGTTAAAATTCTTCCTTAAAAGTGTCCACTACAGCCATGATTTCATTATAATAGTTTGCAGTGAAGTAATCGTGGTGTAATTTTAATCCGGGTACTACTCTGAGCTTGTTGTCTTGATCCTCAAACCGTGCCCAGGCTTCGTCTAAACGATGAATACATTTTTCGAAGTAGGATGCTGTTTTTTTTTCGATCGGCTGGATCCTTTTTGTAGTTTCTAATGACAGCTTGTATTTCGCTGCCAGTTTGCTGTTGGAGCTCTACCAATTCGTCAAAGGTAGACATTGTTTTTCTTGCCACAGACTCCTGCTGTTGTTCTGATGGCTGCTTCTGTTTGGCCGTAGGCTGCTTCTATTGTCCTGACGGCTGCGGTTGATACGTGATTCTTGCTGAATCACGTCGGGGTCACCAAATGTTAAATCCTAATTTGAAATGTTGTAGGTTGGTTGCAGCCCAAGCACTTTAACTTGGACTGACAAAATTGATGATGTGCAAAACGGCACTTGAACCGTTTGCACATGTAATTCTGCAATAATAAAGTAATAATCCATTAATTGCACAGAGCGGCACTTGAACCGCCTGAGCCTTAAATTAAAACACTATTGCGGTTATTACGATGAACTCTAAAATACTAGTGATGTATTTATTATTAATTTTCCTCCTTATAAAGACAATCAAATTGCCTTTTCATATACATAATATTTTGCTTACTAGATAAATACATACATACAAATATTCCTCAACAGCAAACAACCTTGGCACTGCACTAAGCTCAACATAAAAACAGCAAAAGTGCAATGACTACAAAAAGAGAATATGACTCCGCTTGCTTGGCCGCCGTTAGCTGGAGTTGAATGTTGGTCAAAAAATGCTGACGCTGCAATTGCAATGCCCAGGTTGTTTGTGATAAAAAGTGTAAGCAATCATGGCCTTGATATCGGTTAATTTCAATGACCATGAAATCGTACATAGGTGTTTGGACTGATATTTTTATATACTCTTGCAGGTATCCATTTTACAAAACTTTTAAAATGATTTCTATATTGCATTTTTTCCCGTTTTTATACCCCAATGCGTACTGGTTAAGGGGTATATTAACTTTGTCATTCCGTTTGTAACGCCAAGAAGGAGGCGTGGCAGGCATAGAAAAATATATATATTTTTGATAAGCATCATCTCCTGAGTCGATTTCCGTGTGTCCGTCTGTCTGTCCGTCTGTCGACACGATTACAGCCGCAATTTTGAAGCTATCGCGATGAAATTCAAAATATACGTTTATTTGTAAAAAAGGAAGATCAAGTTCGAAAATGGGCCAAATACTTCCCATACAAAGTGACGTCATCAAAATAGGAAAACTTTAGTTAATATATAAAACTGAATGTCATCGTGTGTGTCGTGGCTAAAGACTTAGAAAATACTTCAATATGGCCGCGGGAGGTATTTTAGCTTCGGTACCTTGCCGAAGCTCCACCCTTACTAGTTTAAAAAGTGGTTAATTTAAAATTGATTTATGTGTTTTAATTTTATTAGGATTGTCTATATTTTTCCTTCTTAGATAAATAATTTATAATTGTTCTTGGTTCATACGAAAAAATAATGCTTGCTGGACTCTTATTTGTTGTTGTACAAGGTGTATTGTTGTAACACATCAAAATTTTATTTAATTTCGTTTGTATTGGGAGAAATTTTAACTTTTCATTGGTAATATATTTTTTTTTAACTATTTTTTATGGTTTGTACACCGAGTTTTCCCAAGCCATTACTTTGCGGATGGTACGCAGGTGACTTAGTTAATACAATATTTAAATTTTTTGTAAATTGTTCGAATTGTGATGATGAAAATGGTTGACCATTATCTGACACTATTTCTGTTGGATATCCAAATATTCTGAAAATTGGCATTAAACTATTACCCAAACTCAGTGCGTCCGTCTTTGTAAAATACTTAACAATAATATATTTACTATATGAATCAATATAAATTAAAAACGTTTTTGAATCAAAATAAAAAAAAAAAATCTATGTGTACTCTTTGAAACGGGTGTTCAGAGAAGGGCCAATGACTAACGATTTTTCCTCTTGGTATTTTTTGTGTCGACTAGCAAGTGAAGCAATTCAAAACAAATTTTTCCATACTTTTATCTATTTTGGGCCACCAAACTGAACTTCTGGAAAGCATTTTTAATCTTACAATACCGTCATGGTTTTCATGTAGTACGGTTAGTATTTCATCACGTAGTTTTGTAGGTATTACTAATCTTTCCCTGTAGTAAACATAATCGTTATCCGACGATAGACTATTACGATATTTGTACCATTCTCTTAGGTAAAGTGGCAAATTTACATTCCAATTATCTTTTACATATTTTTTTATTTTTGACAAAATAGGGTCATTTTGAGTATAAACTTTTACTTTGTGAATGCTAATTGGCAGTTCAATTTGATCTGAAAGATTATTAATCAAATCAATTTGAGCTTTGATTGCTAATGGTAAACGCGACATTGCGTCAGCTGCCGTGTTAAGTTTTGCAGGCCGATATTTAAACTAGTAATCGTATATCGATAACATTACAGCCCATCTTTGTAATCTTGATGCTATTATACTAGACGTGTCTCTATTCGGATTAAAAATTTCTTTGAGAGCTTCGTTGTCGCTGCATAACGTAAACTTGTGGCCATATACGTACTTGTGAAATTTTTTTAATTCGAACATTATTGCAAGAGCCTCTCTACTCTAATTTGAGAGTAATTTTTTTCTGATGGAGACAGCGTGCTTGATACGAATAATACCGGTTTTTCAACATCCTTTACTAAATGAGCCAACACTGCTCCCACTCCGTACTGACTAGCATCGCAAGTAACTATTATAGGTTTGTTTTGATCGTATAATTCTAATAAATTATTATTTAGTAGCAACTTTTTTGATTGGAGGAAACAATTTTTGGTTTGATGTGTCCAAACAAACTTAGTGTCTTTACGTAACAGTTTATATAATTCTGATAATTGACATGATAAATGTGGTATAAAGCTACTGTAATAGTTGATCATACCTAAGTACGATTGTAATTCAGTTAAATTTTTTGGACTTGGGGCATTAGAAGTTTCCACTATTTTTTCATTGTTTGGCCTTAACCCATTACGCGAAATTGTGTGGCCAAGGTAATTAATTTCTTCTTGGAAAAAGGAACATTTATCAATGCCTATTTTAATATTAAATGCGTTAAGCTGTCAAGCACTAAAAAGAGACGATTTTTGCATGCATTTAAGGTTGATCCACCAATTAGGATGTAATCTAAGTAACATTATGTGCCAGGTATTCCTAAAAGCACTTGATCCATTACAGATTGGAAAAGAGACACTGGCAATACCAAAAGGAAGTCGGGTATACTGATAAAGGCATTGTTTATTGTTACATAATCTCGTGAAGATTCAGAAATTTAAAGTTGCTGGTAAGTTCCAGATAAATCAAGTACACAAAAATAATAACAATTAGATAAACTAGCAAAAATGTCGTTTATCCGGGGTAAAGGATAATGTGTTTCTAAAGGGTGGTTAAATTTTAAGGGCCGATGTTGAATGTGAACCACATCTAAACCTTAAGTTTTTTTTTGCATTTCATTTGACATTTATCAATTTCAGACTAACTTAATTTGAACCATGGAAAGATATACAATCGAGCAACGCGTTAAAGTTATTCAGGCTTATTATGAAAATGGGCGTTCCAAATATGCGTACAATCGGAAAAATAGTGCAAAAATTTGAGCAAACCGGGTCTGTAGGAGATGTGAAAACACCAGTGCATGCTCGTACAGCTCGTACTGCAGAAAATATTGCTGCTGTTCGCGAAAGTGTGGCTGAAGAGCCGTCCACCTCAACTCGTCGTCGTGCCCAACAAGGCTCGTCGCCTTTCACGCTCGTCGTTGATGAACATTATGCATAAAGACTTGCATTTACAAGCTTACAAGGTGCAATTGACTCAAGAACTAAAGCCTCTTGACCATTTCAAGCGTCGTCAATAGTCAGTATGGTGGCTAGAAATGGCAACAGTGGATTATCAATTTTTGAAGAAAATCATCTTCAGTGATGAGGCACATTTTCATCTCAGTGGATTCGTCAATAAGCAAAATTGCCGCATTTGGGCGAATGATAATCCAAGAGTGATTGTCGAAAAACCAATGCATCCACAAAAAGTGACTGTTTGGTGCGGTTTATGGGCTGGCAGCATCATCGGGCCGTATTTTTTCCAAAATGAGGCAGGTCAGGCAGTTACTGTGAATGGTACTCGCTATCGTGAGATGATAACGAACTTTTTATGGCCCGAATTGAAAGATATGAATGTGGCCGATATGTGGTTTCAACAGGACGGTGCTACTTTCCACACAGCTAACGAAACAATGGCTCTTTTGCGACGTGTTATCTCACGTGGTGGCGATGTCAATTGGCCACCAAGGTCATGTGATTTGACACCGTTGGACTTCTTTCTTTGGGGTTATTTGTAAAAAAAGGTATACGTCGATAAGCCAGCAACAATTCAAGAGCTAAAGGATGACATTATTAGGCACATTAACGGCATATAACCTCACTTATGCCTCAGCGTCATCGAAAATTTTGACCATCGGATGGAGGTGTGCTGCCGAGGTCGCGGCGGCCATTTATTATATATTTTGTTCCACACATAATTGAACCATACCAATATTCTCATAATAAAAGGAAATGACAATAATTTGTGTTTTATTCAAAATCAACATCGGCCCTTAAAATTTAACCACCCTTTATATATCTATTTATCGTTACTTTGCAATCTATGCAGATTCTTATCTTCTTTCCCGGTTTGGAAACTATTACTATTGGAGAAGCATATTTACTAAATGTAACAGGAATTAAAATTCCTTGAGTGCATAATCGATCTAACTCCTCTTCGACTTGTTTTCGCAATTTGAAAGGCACATCATATGCTTTTCGAAATATAGGACTCGCATCTGGTTTAAGCACTATTTCAGCGGTATAATGCTAAATGCATTGATTGGTATCACCTTTTACTGTTCTAGGAAATTTACTATTTATCTCATTTACTATACTGCTTTCTGTACTCATTACTTTATTGAGAATATGACAACTAAATACATTTCTTCAGTTAGGAAACTATATTGAGCCAATTTCTTCCAATAAGTGTCTTAAATTTCATTCAGACTGTATAACAATTAACTCTAAATCATGTTGCTCGTTACAATGCACCTTGCTTACAACAACACTTAATTTTCCAGCACATTTTAGTGGATTTCCTGTAACAGCAAGAAATTTTCTTTGTACAGAATCTAAATTAGTACTTTTAAAATTTTCCAAATACATGACATTTGAAATAATAGAAACACATGCCCCCGTATCCACCACCATTTCTATTACCTTGCCACCAATAACCAACTCCACGATCTCTGCACTAACTATAGCAACAGCAGCGACTTCATTTACCTCAGTAGGGTACTCCTCACTTATTATGCCCATAATTCTCGCTCCTTCCATCATTTTTTCGACGTTTTTCGACTCCAATTATGGATTCCGAAAGTAAAAAAACGAAGTCATTAAAACGATCATCCACAAGTGTAAAGTATGTATAATCTACAAGAAAAAGGTTCAAGGTCAACTTATGAGTGCCTTGCCTGCAGAAATAACTTTCACGTCAATTTGCCAATACGGGCATGGATTTTGCTGGCCCATTTGATATTAAAAATTATAGTGGAAGAGCGGTCCTTATTACCAAAGGATATGTTTGCGTCTTTGTGTGTTTCTCAACCAAAGCAATACATCTTGAAGCGATAAAAGTTTGTCTACTCCTGCATTCCTAGCTGCTTTTAACAGATTTATTTCTAGACGTGGCTGTCCACTCTACGTCTACTCCGACAATGGAACCAATTTTGTCGGCGCTTCCAAAGCATTAACGAATGACTTCAACAGAGCTGCTCGTGAAGCGCTTATATCTTCTTATAGCAGTCAAAATCTGTCATGGCATTTCATTCCACCTGGTGGTCCTTACATGGGTGGATTATGGGAAGCCGGCGTTAAAAGTTTTAAAACGCATTTCCGCAAAATAGCCGGTTCCTTTAAATATACCTTTGAGAAGCTTTCCACACTTCCCTGCAAAATTGAAGCGTGTTTAAACTCGACCATTATCTCCAATGCCAGAGAATCCAAATGGCCTTACTTCACTGACTCCAGGTCACTTCCTTATCGGTGCTCCAATTCTAGCTCCTCTAGAACCCGAGATTCAGGAACAGCCTAGATCGATTATTAATCGATGGCAACGTTTAAAAGCACTTCATTAATTTCTTTCTCTCACTTCATTCATGCTCTCAATGGAAGCATGAATACCAAAAAGAGCTCCAAAAACGAAACAAATGGAAGAAACCTGAACGTAATTTGGATAAAAATGTTATGGTAGTTATAAAATATGAAAATCTACCTCCGAACGAATGGCAACTTGGTCGTGTTACGAAAACTTATTACGGTTACGATAAACGAGTTCGAGTAGCAGACATTTTAACTGAACGAGGCATCAGTACACGTCCAATAGTAAAACTTGTCGTTCTTCCAGTCAGTTGGCACGTTTAACGTATTGCTATTATTCGTATTCATAAGAATTTCATACCATTTATCGTCTTTCATCATCATTCCTCACAATTCTTTTTCCCTTTATTTTATAGACATTATAGTTAGTGAATCTAAAAGCAAACGATTCGGTGGTCGAACCTCCAAGATTCATCACTCTAAACATCCAAAAGTGGTTAGTCGCAATGACAAAAAGAAATTTCCGTGCCGTATCTGTGACGAGAACCATGCTCTCCGTTTTTGCACCAGATTCCTCGCAATGAACACGGAAAAAAGAATGCTCGTCGTACTTCTCCATAAGTATTGTGCAAATTGCTTAGCTCTTAAGCATTCCGATGGATCATGTCGCAGCAAGCGCCGACAATCGCATAACCATGTGAAATCCATCGACGAATCTATCAAGGACAAGTATCACAACGTTGTTCCCGCCGATCCTAAATTTTACAAGTCAGCACACTTATCCCTAACTTTAGATGCTGATCTCTCTCTGAAGATAATTTTACATGGGACTTCCTGTTCAAGCGGACTTCCTGTGGATCAAAACACCGTATTCGGGTGGATCCTATCAGGATCGTGCGCACTTTAAATAATTAATTTATATGCTCTATTTTTTTTTTTTGCCTCTTTTAAATGAATTACGTTTTATAAATTTGAAGTGAACAGCAAAAAAGCAACTTGGAAATATTTAACCACCTTATATTATCGTATATCTAACTTTGTTTTCTAAATTATATTATCGTGTGTATAACAATTCATTCATATTATATTATATTCGTTTATTTTTGGCTATGAGTTCCCCCATATATTAAATAAACTATGAATTAAGCTTTCTAAAAAAAAAAATCTTACATTTTAATTAACTTGAATATCCTTGTTTCTGCATAGTCCATTCATCTTTTTTTTAACCGAACAATGATTTCTTTTTTTTTTAATTTCATGCCGAGCGGTCAACCAGAAACATTATTTTTGCAGCCATACTGCAAGGTGGGCGGCGATGCTTATGCCAAAAGGCACATCAAGGATCGTCACCAGCATGGCAACCATGGTAGCTGGAGCTTCAGCTCGATTAATGTTAAGGCTAATGTTAAGTTATCTATTTGTATTTCGTTAAGTCCATAAGCTTAGTTTTAGTTTATGTTAGTCACTTATCCCTGTGCGCTCTTTGTGCTAAATTGACATCAAAATCTGATATTAAAAATCCTTATACTAATTCTTCCGTCCTGATGATATATTTCTTTCCATAATTCGGATTTTCCGCAAATTATTCAAACGCTTTATTTAAACAGCATTTCAGCGTATTTAGTAAGTATTGCGATGTATAAAAATATTTTTCATAAATTTTTAAATTGTATCCTGGTTTGCGATCATTACACGAAAATCCGATGCTTTGATGCCAGGCACCCGGGGTCAAGCCATGTTGCACTCATGAAATTCCAGCGAGCTCAAGCACTATTTGAAATCCAAATATGATACTGGCGAGAAAAATTCTTGGTTACTGGGTACACGTTATTACATTTTTAAAATTGTTATACTCATTTTTAAAACAGTCTGCAAAAAGCAATACAAATTGGGAATGCTTGTGCAGCTTTATATAACATATGCATCCATCATTGTGTGCCGATAGTATTGAAAGTGATAGTGCTTTAGGTGTTAACATCAGAAAGAAGATCATGAACTCTATCGTAGATGCACAGAATTTATAAATAAATAAAAAACTACGCAACAAATTAAAATGTATTTTAATTCATTGAAAAAATGTAAGGCAAATAATTTCTTTTTACTATTTTCTAATTCTAATTTTTCCCCCCCAATTCAGTGCCTTTGACATCATTCCCTTTTTCTTTGGATTTCGTTTTTACTCTAGTTATTTTTAGCTTTATTTTTTCATCTCTTTTCCTGTCGTACCTTTCACATTTCTTAAGGTGGCATTCAATGCGCTTCTAGCTTGCTGCAACTTCATTGAAAAGCTTCTCTTTAATGATATTCTGCTTCGCGAGGAGATCAATTTTTTGTGGGTTTGGCTGTAATGTTTTACCTATTCGAGGTCTGTTGCAATCCATGGCAATTAAATTATTTCCTCCGTTTGCCTCGGTAGCTGCAAATTCTGTTGGCGTCAAAGTGGAAGCTGCCTCTGGCTCATCATCGAACAAAGGTGCTTATGTGTTTGGGAGTGGCTCGAGATTAACCGCTACTGTAAACGAACGGTCGCACTTATTGGATTCGATTGGCACAAAACTTAGAAAATTGCCCTGTGGGCTGATGACCTTCGCAAAATTTAGCAAATTTTCCACAGTTTCATCCAGCGGTGAAAGCTGTTGCTTGTAAACTCCTTCACCCGTGGCTGTTACTTCATTATTGTTCTGAAGTAATTTTTTCTTAACCTTAAATTTTAAGTCATTCAAAACCTAATACTACGTTTACATTGCAGCCATATCTGGGGATTAATGCCCATGTGAAATATCTTAGCTATGCAAAGTGAAAGAACAATAAAAATGTTGATGCAGGAATTTCGAGCTTTTTTGGACCTTTTAAATAATATTTTCGAGCTCTTTCAAAAATTTTTCATTTTCCGGAAAAAACGAAAAAAAATTGCATGAATTTGCATTTGCACAGGAGTTCCGAGCTATTTTCGAGCTCTTCAATAATATTTTCAAGCTCGCAAAAAATTATCCATTTTCCGAAAAAACAAAAAAATCCAATTTTTTAACATAGGGTTATATGTGAAGTATCATTAATCCTTACCGTATCGTTATCGTATTAAAAAAAATAACGCTTTAATTTCAAACTTTTTTCGAGCTCCTCAAAAATAATTTCGAGCTTTTTATAAACGTAGCAGTTTCCCGGAAAATCGAGAAAATGTCATTTCATATAAAGGCTAAATAGCAAGTATTTCAAATTTTTTTGAAATTAAAAAAAAAACGAGTTCCTTATAAACGCACTAGTTTTCTCGGAATTGCTTACTTGGAATCTTTATCGTTTTAAGGGAAACAATGCTATAATTTCGAACTATGTGGACACGAACTAGATAAAAAAAAGCTTAATCAGCAACAACAAAAAAGTCAAAAAAGGCTAAATGGCTTGAAAAATTAAGTTAAAAAGGGCCACATTTTTTCATTCAATTTAAGGTTTTCATTTTATTTTTAACTATATATAGATATAACTATATATAAATATACTATAACTATATTTAAATATATAGGTACAAAATTGTGATAAAGTGAAAAAATTAATATATTCTTATAAAAATAAAAGGTTGGAAATAGTTATCATTCTTGCACTAGCAACTTATATTATTCCACCATGGATTGATTACATTTCAGATATATTTAATTCTTCTTCATCACATGAATCGGATGAACTGCAGCTTGCATAAGCACTACGTGAATCTAACAAACTTATGAGACCTTCCATAAGTTCGAAGTCATGACGAAATTGTTGTAATCTTTTTGGTGAACATCGAATATTAAGCAACGAGTGAAGCATTTTATTGTTAAGCAATTTTCATTGCAATTCCATAATTATTGACGTACAAAAGTGCCAATACTATTAAATACTTGGAAAAAATGTTTAAAACATTAAAGAAAATATTTCGTAAAAGGGCAATTATTATTTTCCTTGCACGAAAGAAATAAAGTTTAAAAATTTACGAAAACATTCAAATATTTCGCAGAAGGGAAATAATCATTCTTTAAAAACCTTCTTAATTTTTTATTTCCGGGAAAATAATAAAGATTAAACATTTTCAAATAATTATTTTCCTTTTACGAAATGTTTATATTTTCGTTCAATTTTCCACATAAGTTCCTACATTTTCCGGGAAAACTGAAATACTTGCTATTTAGCCTGTATATAAGAAGACGTTTTCTCGATTTTTCGGGAAAACTGTTGCGTTTCTAGGGAGCTCGTAATTATTTTTGAGGAGCTCGAAAATGGCTCGAAATTACAGCGTTGTTTTTTTTTTAATTTTAAAAAATTAAAATACTTGCTATTTAGTCTGTATATGAAAAGACGTTTTGTCGATTTTCTGGGAAAACTGTTGCGTTTCTAGGGAGCTCGTAATTATTTTTGAGGAGCTCGAAAATAGCAATTTGGCGTTTGACCTCTAAAATTAAATCGTGTTCATTTCTCAAAAATTTTGACCTGGAAAGTATAAAGAATGCAGTATTTTTGCACTCTCAAGATCGACAGCTTCAGAATTCTGCCCTCAAATGCAAAAATATTGAAATTGTATTGTCATTTTATTAAAAAGAGAGCTTTTTCTTTATAAATTACAAAAATTTATTATAATGAAACATAAAATGGTTGATATTAACGAAATAGCCACATCAGTAGTTTTAACGATATTACCGAAAATATTACAAATAAGTTAATTTACCTTCAACAAACTTTCGTCGCCAGACGTTTTGAATTTAATTTTGTGTTTTGCTATTTCACGGACAACATGGATTTATTTGGCGTTTTTCTATATATGAGGGTAGCCAACACAACATAGAAAAGAAAAATGTTGCATTTTTATGTTCTTTTCTCGACTAAGAACAGGTAGGCATTTTTTGAGTTCAGTTAAAAATTTAAAAATATTCTACACTCGGAGGGCAGAATTTTTTGACGAGAGAAAAACTCCAATAGCTTGCGAGTCTAATTGTTCGCCGCAGATTCAATGCTGCCAAAGCATAAAAACATAAAAGTTAACAAAATTTTGTCAAAAAATTTAATTTCGAAGAAAAAACTCCATTCGTTAGTGTTTTCTTACTCTAGTTAATAGTAAAACAAAAAGTTGTAAGCATTTTTGAGTAATTTTTGGATCAATTGTGAAGCGAAACTAAATATTTTCCAAGGAAATTTATACCCTGCTCCAATAGCAGCTACACCATTTCAAGGAATTGCTGAGTGTAGGTGTTTTTGTAACGCACATATTACTGTAAAATTATAAAGATTAGCTTAAAAATAAATGCATTTAATGTGAAATGATAATAAAAAACGATAAAATTAATTTTCTTCAGCACAAAAGAAATCCTGCATTCGCCGGTCATTCACAAAGTTTCTCATTCGCCTGCTTTTGACATTTAGGTCGAATGATATTTGGAGGTTCGCACACTATGATACCGTCTCCGCGAATTCGATTAGTTTTTTATTCGACTTGCTGACAATGATAGGAGCAACAACCGGCAAGAGAATTTTTGACTGAAAAGAATGTTGGCTTTTGTGTTGTGTATTTTTTTTCTTTTTAAAAAGTAGTTTCACATACATATGTTTATGCATACAAAAAAAAAAAACAGCATAATTTTACCTTAGGGCTTGGGCACGAATATTTATTTTCTTTTTTCTTGCTAAATGTATTTTTTGCCTCCTTATCCCAAACATGCAAAAAAAAAATTGATGCTCGCGAATGGTGCTCACACATATATTTTATTAATTTTAACTTCGAACAATGTCATAAACGCTGCACTTGACCTAATCTTCTGTTTTGTTTATATTTGTTCTTAGTCGCATCAGCAGTTGTAACTTAACTTGAACTATGCATCGCACTCAATATTTTGTCTGTTACTAGGAAGTAAAATTGCCATGTGTAGCGTAAGCAGTTTGCTTGTTACTCACAATATAGTAAAATTGTAACTTATAATAGCGTAAGCATTTTTGCTTGCATTCTTTTTATTGTTAGTCACACTACTTATTTTAACATAAATATAGGCAAATTTAAGTAATAAAACAGAATAATTTCAACAACTTAACTGTGCGTTATTATTTTCGTCGTTGTGAGTCACGGTTCAAGTGCCGTAGATTCACTGCAGCAATATTCGCGAAGGAATTTACAGTTTATGTGCTGTTGAGTTCAAAGAAGTGTTACTCATTAACATTTTGGGGCCCTCGACGTGATCCTTCAAGTGAAGCACTTCACCTGAAGGAAGCACTTCAAGTGAAGCACTTGAAGGATAATATACTTTAACCGTGTAAAATTTAAAGTCGTTGAGCAGTGTGACCGCGCGAGTCCGTCGCGACTTTAATTCGTAAAAACAAAACAATCGAAACTCAACCTAACGCATTGCAACACAGGAGCACCAGTTAAACCTCCAAAGCAATGGATTTCGAACAACTGGTCCAGGCCCAATACAGTGTGGGGCGGGACATTGAGAATCTGGCAACCAACTTTACCAAGGATTCAAAGGATCGGAAAACGTCCACCTACTATTCGAAGCGGCTAGAAAAATTAAATAGCTGGGGAAATGAGTTTTTCCATAATCATGAAGCAATTCTGGCGTTGGAAAGTAAGCCGGAAAATGACGAATATTTCACAAGGAACTATTTTCAGAGGATTCAAGCAGTTGTGACTAAGTATACAAAATTATTTGAAACCAACGCCATGGAATTGCTAAATTTAGACGACGGTGCTGCCAGTCAACCCAAAGGAATACTGAAACCACCACAAGCAGGGGCAAGGAGTCAGTCAATTGAGAGCACTGGGCGTAGTGCGGAAAGGCGGAAACTCCTACGAAACCAACGCGCTTTGATACACGCTCTTGGACAAAACCTGAATGAAGTGATGACACAAACTAACATGGACCATCCTCAATCATATTACACCATTAAATCAGCTATAATTGAGAAACATATGATGGATATGGCGAAGAACAATGCGGCTGTGTGGGACTCAACAGAGGACGACGTCATCGAAGACTACACTTTGCAGACTTTTTACGAACTCGAAGCGAGGGCAGAAGAAGCACTGATCAAACTCCATCAACACATGACTCTGGAGCAGAACTTCCAATCGCTGAGAAGATCAACGTCAATAGACACAGACGTTTCCTTACCAAAGATTACATTACCAAAGTTTAATGGCAATTACATGCAATTGGTGACATTCAAGGATTTGTACACAGAACTAATCCACAATGGGGCTATAAGTGATGAAAAAAAAATGCATTATTTAACAACATCCCTGGAAAGCGAACCCAAAAATTTGATAAAACACCTTCCAGCAACAGGAAGTAACTATCCAATTGCATGGGCAATACTCACTAGTCGTTACGACAACAAACGACTTCTAGTGACAACATTGCTCAATAAATTAATGTCGCAGTCAGTGATTCGAAAGGAGTCATCATCCGCGTTGAAGTCACTTCATGACATAACGAAGGAATGCGTTCATGGACTCCAGGCACAAGGACTTCCAGTTCAACATTTGGATGCAGTATTAACTCATTTATTGTTACAAAAATTGGATCAGGACTCTCAAACTGCATTTGAGCAAGGCTTGGATAACAATAAGCGACTGGTAACTCTTGATAAATTTCTGATGTTTGTAGAACGCAGGTTCCAGTCCTTCGAAGCCCGAGGAAAATGAGAAACATCGTCAACACGGACGTATGCTGCCGTTACGAATTTGCCAACAAGCGAACAAAGGTGCGTGATTTGCAAACAAGTTGATTCCAAAATCTACGCATGCAAAATGTTTTTGAATGCAGACATCAAACAAAAATGGAATTGGGTCAAAACCCACAATCTCTGTGTAAATTGCCTTAAATCTGGTCTTCGTGCTAACGACTGCAAGTTACGAAATTGCACTCGATGCTCCAAAAACACAACACATTGATGCATTATCCAAACGAGAATCCGGCTCCTAGGCTCAAGGTAGCAATGACGCAGGCATATCAGCAAGCGCCTTCACAAGAATCAATCAACAAAGTAAATCTTATGGCCAACAACTCTAACACCCACACAAGTTATGTGCTGTTGGGAACGGCACGTATTAGGCTTATTGCAGTAAATGGAATGCATGTTGAGTGTCGAGCAGTTTTAGACTCTGACTCTCAACTCAATCTTATAACAGACAGACTATTCAAAAGGCTGGGTGGGAGGTTCAAAATAATTTCAATGAATATAGAAGGCGTGGGAGCCAACGAAACAAAAATGATACACCAGACATCAATTCAATCGAAATCAATGTATAATAACTTCAGCAAGGAAGTCGAAGCGCATATAATACCAAAAATTGTCTCAGATCAACCAGGTCATCACATGAATATAGAAGGCTGGGAACTACCAGAGGATATTAATCTCGCCGATCCTGAATTTAACAAGCCAGGCCGAATCGACTATTTGTTGGGAGCAGAAATCTTCTTTGAGCTACTCACTGATGGAAAAATTAAATTGCCAGGCAATCTTTCAAGTTTGCAGAACTCAGAACTTGGATGGATTGTGGCTGGTAATGTGGACACTGCGGATTCAAAGTATGCAATATGTGGCATTTGTTCAACCAAGGAATTAGAAGAAGCCATTTTAAAATTTTGGGAATCAGAAGAAATACCGGATTCAGAAACGACGCTCACAGAAGACGAACTGCTGTGTGAATCACATTTTTTGCAGCATACTACTCGAGCAACCGACGGAAGATTTGTTGTAAAATTACCCTTAAAAAATCATCCATCAACAGTGGCAGATTCAATGGGGTTAGCCTACAAGAGATTTACGAACATTGAGCAACGTCTGGCCAGGGATCGGGCTTTAAAGGAGCAATACGTTTCATTCATGAGAGAGTATGAGGCATTAGGATATATGTCCCAAGTGAACGCCGAAGAAATTAAATCACCTCACTACTTCATACCTCACCACTGTGTGTTAAGACCAGACAGTTCAACCACGAAACTACGGGTAGTGTTCGATGCATCAGTACACAATCAGTCAGGACCATCATTAAACGACATAATTGTCCCAAGGTTCAAAGTGAATTATTTTCAATTTTATTGCGTTTTAGAATGCATAAGTATGTTCTTAAAACTGATGTAGAAAAGATGTATCGTCAAATTTGGATCAACAAGGACGATAGAAATTTACAACTAATTTTTTGGCGAGAAAATCCTACAGATAAACTAAAGGTTTATCAATTAAATACAGTAACATATTTCACCAGAGCTGCTCCATATTTAGCAACGCGTTGTTTGACGAAACTGGCAGATGAATATCAAAATAAGTTTCAATATTAAGCAACATCTCTGAGGAACGATTTCTACGTAGATGATGGCTTGATCGGTGCAGATACATTATATGAAGCTCTACAAATTCAGCAACAACTACTTACAATTCTTAGCGAAGCCGGAATGAACCTTAAAAAATGGTGCGCAAATCATCCAAAACTTTTGCAAGGGATAGCTCCAGGAGATCAAGAAGTCAACCTCAACTTTGAATCAGGAGAAAGACAATCGACGAAAACATTGGGTCTGTTGTGGTTGCCAAAATCGGATTCATTTTGCATTAAAGCCAACGTGCGCGAACAAACCAACACAACAAAAAGAAACATGAGCTCTGATCTGGCGCACATCTACGATCCTTTAGGCATCATTGGTCCAGTATTAGTTACTGGAAAAATTCAGCTACAAAGGGCTTGGCAACTAGAGCTTGATTGGGATGAGGAATTGCCAGCAGACATAAGAATTCGGTGGGCACAGTATCGAGGAAGATTTATCCAAATTGGACAATACAACCGTTACCAGACATGTATTTTGTAACCAAGACTGCAAAGATGTTCAGCTACACGCATTTTCGGACGCATCAGAAAAGGCATATGGAGCAGCATTGTATATTAGAACGGTCCAGAAGGATAACACAATTAGACTTAATTTGTTATGCGCAAGGTCACGGGTAGCACCAATCAAACAACAAACAATTCCTAGACTGGAACTATGCGCAGCATTGTTAGCAGCCGAACTCATGGCTAGAGTAAAGCTTGACCTTGGTTATCAGGATAAGGCGTCGTATTTTTGGACAGATTCTCAAATTGTAATTTCTTGGATACAAAATCATCCGGGCAAACTACCAGCTTATGTGGCTCATCGTATAGCCAAGATCCTTCGACTGACGTTACCAGATCAATGGCGTCATGTCCCATCCAAACAAAATCCTGCTGACATCCTGTCAAGAGGAATAAAACCACGTGAATTTTCAACATGCAGCATGTGGTTTTACGGTCAAATGTTCCTCTATCAACCAAAAGCACTGTGGCCAATTCATTTCAAAGGGAAATTAGAAATCGAAGACGAAGTCAAAGATGAATGTGAAAACAACGCAGTCATTGCGGTAGCTACCCAAGAGAATCCATGGGTCTACACAATTGACTCAAAAATTCGTTTTCACATGTACAACGAGTCATGGGGTATGTGCTACGATTTGCAAGACACGCAAAACAACATAATATATATCTTCAACTTTCACCACTGGAACTTGATGCAGCTCTAAAGGTTATATACGACAAATTCAGGCATCTGATTTTCAGGAGTTAAAAAGGATTTTAATAAAGGAACAATTTGTACCTAAGACAAATAATTTTAGCTCTCTGACACCATTTCTCGACGAAGAAGGCATAATTCGCGTAGGAGGACGGATAAGTTCATCATCACAGCAATTTGATGCAAAACATCTAATGATTTTACCAGGCAGCGATCCACTTGTAAAGCTTTTTATAGAAAAAATACACAAGAATAACTACCATTGTGGCCCCCAAGCCTTACTGGCGCAAGTCAGACAACGCTTTTGGCCTCTGAAGGGCAAAAGTATAGCCAGAGCCGTAGTCCAGCAGTGCGTAAAATGCACACGAGCAAGGCCAACACTGTACCAACAAGTAATGGGAAATCTTCCAGCGACACGCGTTAATCCGGCCCGACCATTTTTAAACTCTGGCGTTGATTATTGCGGACCATTTTGGGTTCATTTTAAAACACGTGGAAAGTGACCTCAGAAAGCGTATCTTACTGTGTTTTGCTGCTTTGCAACAAAGGCAGTTCATTTGGAACTCGTAACTGAATTAACAACAGATGCTTTCATTGGGGCATTAAAGAGATTTGTCGCAAGAAGGGGGCACTGCAAGGCATTATATTGTGATAATGCACCGAATTTTGTTGGTGCAAAAAACCAGCTTGAAGAATTAAAGAACATCATTCAAGAAAACTCATCCAAAGAAGCAGTTATTGGGGCTTGCAGTGAGAAGGGAATTGAATTTAATTTCATTCCACCAAGGTCTCCACATTTTGGAGGTTTATGGGAAGCTGCAGTAAAATCTCCAAAATATTTATTAGTCAGAAATGTATCCACAGCTTCTCTCACGTACTAGGAACTTGAAACGATTATCATAGAAATTGAAGCCATATTAAATTCACGACCTCTGACGTCCAGCTCATCCAACCCAAATGATTTAAATGCGATCACTCCAGGACATTTCCTCATCGGAGAAGAATTGACATCAAAAGTTGACGTTTACGCCCAGGCCCCAAAAATACAGATGTCTGAAAGATGGCAAAGAGATTCAGAGCAAAAACATAACTTCTGGCAACGATGGTCCAAGCAATATCTATCTGAATTGCAACAAAAACACAAGTGGCAAGGTCCTGTCAGAAATATACAAATCAACACGATGGTCATCATTAACGATAACCTTCCAGTGTTAAAATGGCCACTTGGTCGAATCATAAAAATTTATACGCGCGACGACGGGTTAGTTCGAGTTTGCGACGTGAAAACTCAAAACGGTATATTCAAACGGGCGGTTCATCGATTAGCTCAGGTTTATTGGTCACCATTTTGACCTTACTTCTGATGCCTATTGCGTTATGCAGCCCTATCAACACTACACGGTTCACAAACAAACCAGGAATCTATTTTGAACAACTCAGCACCATTAAACGTAGGACGGCCAATTGGAACATAGTAGTTTACTATGACCTCAAACCATATCAGGACGAACTAAACATTCTACATGACGGCACAGTAACTTTGCAGAAACTGTGCAACAATGCATCAGATAACACCAAATGCCAACCAATGCTGAACTTCTTTGATCAGATAAGGGATAAACTGGACAAAAAACTAAACATCCTATCGTTTCGAAGATCTAAAAGAGGTGCCATCAACATAGTTGGAAATATTGCTCACTCACTATTTGGAGTGCTGGACTCAAACTATGAAACAACTATGTCCGAAACCATAAACGGACTCAAGAGAAACGACATACATTTGGAAAGACTCATGAAAAATCAAACATCGCTGATTGATTCTACAATCAATATTATTAAAACAAATCAACTAAGCACACAAGCGAAGTTTCACGAAATCGACAACCAAATCCACTCCTTTCTCTATGGAAACAATGCAACTGGGCCATTTAATGAAATACACGTAGCGCAGGCGATTCTCATGATTTCGGTTCAGTTGGTCATCATCGCATCTAATTTGCAACGCACGCACGATGCGGTTATGGACGTTCTAGTAGACAGCCATCATGGAAAAGTCAACCCTCTGTTGCTCACTCCACAACAACTGCATGATGAAATATTGAAGATTAAGGCTCATCTTCCTTTACACTTACATCTGCCGATGCGTCAGGATGATTTGCTCAAGTTCTACCAGCTAATAAAGATTACAGGAGTAGTTGCAAAGGACCACGTTGTTTTTAGCATGGATCTTCCGTTAGCAGATCCCAGAGAATTTCAGCAACTTCATCTCATCCCAATCGTGGCTACGTTAAACGGCTCACTATCAGCAGTAAAATTATCCACAGACTATTTATCAATCAGCCCGCACCATGACGAGTATTTTCCGTTGCTTCAATCTGAAGTAGATGCTTGCCTAGCAATGAGCAACAACGAACTTCTGTGCACAGTTAAACAGGCAACATACAATACTTTATCTGAAGTCAGCAAATGTGAACTAGACCTGTTTACTAACCAAGACAATCCTAGATGCATCTTGTACAAAATTGACGAGACAACTCTATGGTTCCAGTTGAATCATCCAAAAAAATGGATATATGCCACAGTAAATGTCAGTAGACTGAACGCAGTATGCGGTGATGAACCATTTCAACTATCTTTAGAAGACAGCGGCTTGATTGAACTTCGTCCTGATGGCACACTCAAAACCAATCAGATACGAATACAAGGCAACCAAAAGCTCTTCACATCACGCAAATATGACAGCACCACCTTAGGAATGTCCAGTGGGTGGACAAAACAATATTCCAGCGATAATCTCAGCAAGTTATCATTTACACCAAGCATACATGAGCTTGACCTTATTCAACGACAACTAGCCAAAATCAACTCGACAACGTTACCAGATGACATCAGAAGCACAAATACACACCACCTGATCATTAGTTACGCTTTGTGCAATCCGTAGCCGTTTGTGCAATCGTCTGCATCATGACCTGGGGACTATGGAAGACGAAAGGTCAAAAGAAGACATCACCCAACCCTACGCCAATGCCAAGATATTCAACCCACGACACGGAGTGCTAATCAACAATCATAGTCTTGAAATTTAAATATTATTACATGTAGAATTGCTAAATTGAATTATCAATTCAAGGCCGGCAGCATGTTCACACATATATTTTATTAATTTTAACTTCGAACAATGTCATAAACGCTGCACTTGACCTAATTTTCCGTTTTGTTTATATTTGTTCTTAGTCGCATCAGCAGTTGTAATTTAACTTGAACTATGCATCGCACTCAATATTTTGTCTGTTACTAGGAAGTAAAATTGTCATGTGTAGCGTAAGCAGTTTGTTTGTTACTCACAAAATAGTAAAATTGTAACTTATAATAGCGTAAACATTTTTGCTTGCATTCTTTTTTATTGTTAGTCACACTACTTATTTTAACATAAATATAGGCAAATTTAAGTAATAAAACAGAATAATTTCAACAACTTAACTGTGCGTTTTTATTTTCGTCGTTGTGAGTCACGGTTCAAGTGCCGTAGATTCACTGCAGCAATATTCGCGAAGGAATTCACAGTTTATGTGCTGTTGAGTTCAAAGAAGTGTTACTCATTAACAAATGGCTTAGGAGAAAAAATTTGCCAAAGTTTGGAAATTCTGTACAATTTTTTAAGTGTGTGTAGAAGCTGAAAAGAAGATTGATAATATTAATATAATCAACTTCACGAGGAAAACACTTAGACATTTCCTAGGAAAATACAAAAACTTTTACACTCGTGTTAGAAAACTAGAAAAGGTTTCTTTTTGAAAATTTCCAGGAATTTTATCTTTTAGTATTTCAGCATTGGATTAAAGAGCTCCAAATACATATATTGAAAAATAAAAAAAATTGGAAAAGAATTCCCTTTTTATAATGGAAATAATTTTACTTTATGGACCGGACTCGAATATTTGTTTTCTTAGTTTTGTTAAGTGTATTAAGGCCTCCTAAGCCCAAATATAAAAAAAAACTGTAGCTCGCGAATGGCTTAAGAGATAAAATTCGCAAAAGTTTGAAAATTCAGTGCTATTTTTTAAGTCTGGGGAAGATGGAAGAAATCGTAACAAAATGGCCAAAATAGTATTTTTTGTGATAAAATTGCTTGCCCTGTTCAATGTTGTTTTGAGCATTCCGTCCAAGGGCTAATTATCCTAAAAAAAAACACAGTTTTGACCATTTCGCTGCGAGTTTTTCAGTTCCCACACATAGAAAATTGCACTAAATTATAAAACTTTCCGGAATTGTATCTTCTAAGCCATTCGCGAGCGACAGTTTTTTTTTTTGCATATTTATGCTTAGGATGCCCAAATACACTTAACAAAAATTAGAAAAGGCCTAATCATTGTAAAAAAAAAACACAATATTGACCATGTCGCTGCGAGTTTTTCAGTTTCCACACATAGAAAATTGCACTGGATGTTTTGCTTAAACTTCAGAATTTTAAGTACAACTGAATAACGACATAAGAATCCATAATGAATGTAAAATTGATTTATAAATACAATTTTTAATTCATGTTTAATTTTAAAAAATTGATTAATTATTCATTTCAAATATTAATTTTCTATTATAAATAATAATGCATTTATAATAATGAACTCTTTTTTTTATTTTGAATGCTATTGACAAAGAATGCAATTCTCAAATAATTTCAAAATTTTCAATTATTCTCTTTTTATTAATAATTTATTTTTATTCATTATTCATTTGTTATTCATTATTAATTTTTAATTCATTTGCACCGAGGCCATGAATAAGAAACCAGTCATTTGCACCAAAGCCATTAATTAAAATAATCATTTGCACCGCAGCCATGAATAAAATATTAATGATTTTTTAAAAAATGAATAATGAATTAAAAGTGAATAATGATTAAACAATGAATAATGGATAAATGTTTTTTCATACCACCTTGCTCAAAAAGAAAGGTTCATTCACACTGTGATCCGGACTTAACTGTCCGATTCGAACATTTTTTAGTAGGTTGCCACATGTGTCTATGACAAGGCTGTCATATCAATATCAGCGTTTCTCGTTGACATTTGGTAAAGTGACAGTGTTTTACTTACAACTTTTTTCGTGTCTTCGATTTTTTCGATGGAAGAAAAAATTGAGTAACGAGTTTGTATCAAATTTTGTGTGAAAAATGGTTTCAACTGCGCAGATACGCGTAAAATGTTGGTGAAATGTTACGGTGACTCTGTTCTATCGTATCAGAAGGCAAACAATTGTTTTAACTGATTTGTGAGTGGCCAAGACGAAGTAGAAGACGACCCTCGTACGGGGCGGTTATTCGTGTTCGACTACCGAAGAAAACGTTGAAAAAATCAAAGAAATGTTGGTCAAAAATCGCAAATTGATGATTGGAGAGATAGCAGAGGACGTCGGCGTTTCAGTTGGATCCGTTCAGAACATTTTGAAGAATCAATTGGGCTTGAGACGAAGTCGCTGCGAAGTTGGTACCGAAAGAACTCAATTTCATGCAAAAAAGAGACCGAGTTGCTATCGCGAAAGACATGCTGGAAATGGTCGAAAACGACGAATCATTCATCGAATCCACCATTACTGGTGATGAGACATGGGTATACGAGTATGAAACGCAAGCCAGGCATCAGGTGAGTGAATCAGGCTCAATTTTTTACTGATATCATATTACTGAAATCGTTGGTGGAGCTAATGCTGGATCCGTGGTTGACGAAGTCCTTCACAACCTCGAAAGAGGTGTTGTCAACAGTGGCGTGGGTGCCAAGACGCTGGGACTGTTTGTTGAGACCAGATATTTTGTCTTATCTGCGTTCACTGCAAGACCCATGCGACTAGGCTCTTTTTCTAATTTGGAGAATGCTGCACTGACTTCGCGTGTATTATAGCCAATGATATCGATATCATCAGCATACGCTAGCAGCCTAACACTCTTAAAGAATATGGTGCCGCTTTGCCTCAGATCAGCAGCTCAAATGATCTCCATAATAAGATTAAAAAGTCGCACGATAAGGAATTAAATAACCTTGTCTGAAACCTCGTTTGGTAACAAATGGGGGGAGAGGTCTTTCCCGATTTTAAAATTCAGGTTAACTGAATTCAGACATGGTGGAGTATAGGTGATTCCTTATTGGACTGTAGAAATCGGTTTTGTAACCGATAAAAAGATGGTGGATGTCGATTTGTTTCTCTAGGGTCTTTTTTAAGATTTTACAGGACCTTATATGCGATATTTGAGAGGCTTATCCTACGGTGGTTGGTACAAATAGTGAGATCGCCTTTCTTGTGGATTGGGCAGAGAACACTGAGGTTCCAATCGTTCGGAATGCATTCTTCCGACCATATTCTGCATAGAAGCTCGTGAATGCACTTAAGCAAAGCTTCGCCTCCGTTCTTTAACAGCTAAGCGGGTAGACCATCGGCTCCCACGGCTTTGTTGTGTTTAAGCCAAGTTACGGCTGTCAAGACTTCATTATATTCGGACAGCGGAACTTCAACGCTATAATCCATAATGGGGTTTCCGGGATATCATCTCTATTGGCGGGATTGTTGTCACCATCGCCATTCAGAAGACTAGAGAAGTGTTTACTCCATAACGTCAGTGTACTCTGGATATCCGTCACTAAATTCCTGTTTCCATCTAATGGCTAACTTCTTTGGCAGTCGCTCGCATAGAGCGAGAGATGTGTGCCACTGTGCGCATATATCGTCGATCGGAGGAGTGCTTTCTTGAAGAAGGAGTGAGAGTCGAGTGGCGAAGGCTTCGGCTGTCCGTTTTGACTGCAGCTTGTCGTCGTCTAGCTTTCTCTGTGTAGGGTTGCGATCATTCTTTGCTGCGCACAGACGAGAACGGATCTTAGCTGCGACTAGATAATGATCCGAGTCTATGTTAGCACCACAGATCGTGCGTACATTTCCGTAAAAATCTGCACCCAAATGCATGCTTTTCCATTTGGATTGTGCAATGCAATTAGTAAATTACCCTGAATTGAGGTACGAGAATACAAATGATATGAAAGCAGCTTAAAGTTCTTCTAATTTGTGAAGCATACTTTCAGGAAATGTATGTTCTATTATTCGAACATGGATCAAAGCTTTTCTAAATACTGCATTCGTGAAACAAGTAGAAAATTAAGAGCTTAGTGGATCACAGCAAGAATCACGAAAAAAGGCTACTGATGAGTTGGTGTAGCGGCCAACGAAACAGCTGTTTAGTCTGCTATGTGATTGATACTCTATATAGGGTATTGTTGTTGTTAGTTGTTATTCCTTCAGTTGTTTTCTTCGGAAAGCAACATTGACCTTGAGCTCGATAAAATATAACCTTTAATAATTGAAAAATTATTGGAGTTATACAAACACATAACTTAAAACTTATGAAAGAAGGTCGTAATTAATTTACAAATAAAAAAAAGAAAATTAATTTTAATTTTTTCAATATTATTTTACATTAAATTCATTTATTTCTAACCTTCATATGGAAACGTGTCTGACTGCCTCAACCTGGCGAGGCCAGCCTTATCCATGTCGAAATCGTCCCAAGTGAACTCAAATCTCCTCGTGGCTTACGGATATGCACCTAGAATGTCCGGATCCTTTATAGGGAAGGTGCCATTATCCAACTGGCGGAAGCCCTCAAAACAATAAAAGCAGATATCACCGCTATCCAGGAAATGCGATGGAAAGGGCAAGGCTGCTCAAAATCATCAGACTGCGATATCTACTACAGCTGACATGGGGAGAAACGCGAATTCGGATGGACTCGTAATTAGCCAGAAACTACGCCACCTTGTTTCCCGGTTCACACCTGTGATTGAAAGATTGGCCATGATCCGCATCAAGGCGAAATTTTTTTTATTAGCCTTATTTGCGCACACGCCCCATCGAAGGAAAAAGACGGAGCCATCAATGATGCTTTCTACGCTAGTCTTGAGGACGTATACGACCACCTTCCGGTCCATGACGTGAAAATAGTCCTCGGCGATTTCAATGCGAAAGTCGGAAGGGAAGGCATCTTTGGCCCCACTGTCGGTCAGTTCAGTCTTCATGAAACCTCCACGAAAAACGGTCTAAGACTGATCTAATTCGCCGCGGCACGAAACATGGTAGTTAGTAGCACCAGATTTAAACACCTCGACATCCACAAGGCCACTTGGCTGTCCCTGGATCAAAAAACGCAAAACCAAATTGATAATGTTGTAATCGGCGGAAGGCATGCCTCTGGTGTTCTAGATGTGCATACATTTCGGGGGATCAACATTGACTCCGACCATTATCTTGTTGCAGCCAAGATCCGCATGCGATTATGCAATGTGAAGAACATACGCACAGGAATGCAATGAAAGCTAGATGTCGCTAAGCTGCAAGTGCAACGGACTGCCGAGGCCTACTCCACTCAATTCTCGGTTAAGCTCAACCAACCAACCTCTGGACACGACGACGCCGGCGAACTTTGGGCGCATATATCCCACTCCATGCGTGCTGCCGCTGAAGAAGTCATTGGTTTCCGGCGCCCTCAACCTCGGAACCAATGATAGGATGAGGAGTGTCGCATCGCGACAGCAGTAAAAAACGCCGCTTATAGAAAAACGCTGCAGTCAGCTGCAACGCGAGCCGCATGAGAAAACTACCGTAAAAAGAGGAAGGAAGAGAGGGGTCTTTTCAGACGCAAGAAAAGAGAGCGGGAAAAGCGTGAGCGTGAGGAACTAGAGGTATACCAGGACAAGAAGGATGCACGAAAATTCTATCAACAAGTTAAGCGTCTAACCCAAGGTTTCAAGACCGGAGCATCCACTTGTAGAGACGAAAATGGAGATCTGAATACGGATACACAGTATGTGCTGAGATTGTGGAGACAGCACTAGTCCAAATTACTTACTGGCGACGATTCCACCAATGCCGCTCGCGGAGAGCGTAGTTCAGTGCCACCAATCAACGATGACGGAGTACCACCACCTAGCTATGAAGAGATTCAAGTTGCTATCAAACAACTCAAAAATAATAAAGCAGCGGGTGCTGATGGCCTGTCAGCTGAATTGATAAGGCGCATGCATCAGCTCATCAGCAAAATATGGATAGCAGAAATCATGCCCGATAATTAGAACCTCAGCGTACTGTGCCCTATACATAAGAAAGGAGACCCAACAATATGCGCCAACTATCGAGGTGTCAGTCTTATTTTCATCGCATATAAGGTTCTCTCAAGCGTACTGTGTGAAAGATTAAAGCCGATTATAAAAACACTGGTTGGACCTTATTAGTGTGGTTTTCGACCAGGAAAATCTAATATAGACCAGATTTTCACGTTAGGACAAATCCTGGAAAAAACCCACAAAAATCAAATTGATACACACCATCTCTTTGTCGATTTTGAAGCTGCGTTTGATAGCCCGAGAAGGGATTGCCCATACGCAACAATTGCAAAGTTGGTAAGACTTTGTAGGATGACGTTTAGGAACACATGCAGCTCCGTCAAAGTAGAAAATAACCTCTCTGAAACCTTCAATACTGGAAGAGGTTTCAGACAAGGCAATCCACTGTTTGCGATCTCTTCAACATCATCATGGAGGGGATCGTACGAAAGGTCGGTGTGCATCGTAATGGCACCATTTTCTACAAAGGTGTCCAGCTCCTTGCGTACGCTGATGATGTTGACATGGTCCGCAGAACCAAGAGAGATGTTACCGCTGCTTTCGCCGCTATCGAAAAGGAATCAGCCAAAGTGGGTTTGACTATAAATGAGGGTAAATCAAAGTATATGCTGTCTACAAACAAGGGAGCGCGGCCATTAATACCAACAACGAAATCAGCCTGGAGATAAAACGAAGAACAATAATTCCTAATAGGTGCTACTACGGGCTAAGTTCCAGAGCCTTCTCTCGATCGACAAAACTAACACTCTACAAGACGCTCCTTCTTCTTTATTTCTTCTTTATGGCGCTGAGGCATGGGTAGTTTCGCAAACTGACGCATCTGCTCTGGGGGTGTTCGAGAGAAAAATTCTTCACAAAATTTTCGGTCCTGTCCGAGTCGGCGATGACTATCGCAACCGAATGAACCACGATCTGTATGAGCTCTACGAAGACATTGACGTCGTTCGGCGTATAACTGTTCAGTGACTGCGTTGTCTGGGTCATGTCATGCGCTGTCTGGGTCATCGTATGAACGACGAAGCTCCAGCGAAGAAGGTGCTCGAGGCGAGGGTCGTTATTCAACGACCCTGAAAAGTGAGACCATGCCTCCATGGACCATGCCTGCAAATGGACCAGGCCGAGGAAGCCCTAACCCCACTTGGTGTATCCGATTGGAGAAGGCGCGCGCAAAGCAGAGGCGCCTGGCGAGAGCTGAGAGGTCGGCCGAAACCCGAACACGGGTCGTTATGGCCAACTAAAAAAGTTAGTAAGTAATCATAAAAATTTTTTAAAAAAACACTAACACTCAGCAGTTCCATGAAATTGTGCAGCTGCTATTGAAGCAGGGCATAAATGTTCCTTGGAAAATATTTGAAAAATTCAGTCTCACTTGATAAACGCAAAATTAATCCAAAAATTACTAGACCAAAAATTTATCCCAAAATTAGTCGAAGATGCTTACAATTTTTTGTTTTTCTATTTACTAAAGAAAAAACACGAACGAATTGAATTTATTTCGTCGAAATTTAATTTCTTGACGTGACTTTGCTTACTTTTGTTTTTATGCTTTGGCTGCATTGAATCTGCGGCGAGCAAAAGACTCGCCAACTATGATGCGGCAGAATTGAAAGTTCGCCAACTGAGTCGACTGGAGTAGAAAATTCGTTTCACGCACTGTGATACGTGCATAAAAAGCTATTTTTCTTAACGTTTAAGAAACAACTCAATAGTGTCCTCTGTTTCCTTTATGCAAAATTTTTTGACGTGTTTATATAATGCATTCATTATGTACTTACATACCTTTATTTTACTTAAGATTCCAACCTTATTAAACCTTTGTTTTTTTATTCTACTTTAGTTTCCACTGTTTTGCATATTTACAGGTTTGTTTTGTTTTGGCAGCTGAACAAGTATTTTTCGGAACTTCATTAGCACGCTTTCAAAAATGGGATTTTTTTGAAAAGTGAAGGCTATGTGGTTCAGACCAATTCCTGTTGCATCTGATTCGCAGTTTTCCACAATCAGGAGGATAAACTGACAACGATACTCAAAAGTTTCTTTCACTCTTCTTCTTCAAAATGATAAAATAACGTGAGCGAGCCTTGCTCATTTAGTTAGTACTACATGGGAAATTTGGGAAGTTAGTGAATTTTTTAATTTTCCTCCTAGTAACTTTAAATGCAACACTGATCCTGTCAAGTACCATATGTTAATACTCTAGTGTTAAAATTTAAGCTCGCTCCATTTCTCGTTGCAAAAATTATAAGTTTTGAAGAAATTGAGATATCTCTATGATTTTTTTGCTATGGACAGAACATATATAATTCTATAGAATTGCTAAGTTATTCATTGTCAAAGTTAGACTTTCTAATATATGTACAATTAATGAATATGAAGTTTTCCATATGAGTGTTTTTTTAGAAAAAAAATTATTTATAACATGAATTCTGGTTAATTTATCGTTGCTGAGAGCAAATCCATAGTTAATTAAAATTTTTAAAGTTCAACTTTTTTTCTACACTGAAAAAGTATTCTAAAACTTTAAAAACATTGGAAATGGAAATCTTTGATCTTCTAAACGAATTGAGGTATCTCGATATTTTTTTTTTATAGACTAAAAAATAAGACAGCTCAACATTTAAAATTTTCATTTAAATATACATAAATTTTCTGGAACAGTTGCTTTCTCGCTGCTGTGATGTTATTATATTCTGGAAGTATATCCACGTTGTTTCGCATCAAAGACTTTCGGAGTAGATTGTACTTTTCCTTCGAAAGCTCCATCGCATAAAATTTTGTTAACACTTGCTTTTTGTTTTCCACACTCTTCTGGTGTACCTCTTGGATGCTTTTTCTGACAACTAGCACATCGCTTCCGTCGCTGCGGTTTTGTACACTCGTTTGAAAAGTGTCCCTTTTCGTTACAATTATAGCACGTAACGTTTTTGCGTTTCAAATTGTCCATTTTTAAACCACTCATTTCACTTTTTGTTTCGTTTTTTTGTTTATTTCTTTTTGATTTTAAACTTTCGTTTACTGTACTACTTTGAATATTTTCTAAATATTCTTCGGATGTTTCGCGTATTTGTTTTACCGATTGAAACTTCATTTGTACAAGTGCAGCTTGCAACGTGTGATGCCTTAAGCCTTCGCTTAATATACTTAGGGCCACTTTCTCAATGTCCGGTTAAGCACTAATCAGAACTTTAACCAGCGGTTAGTTAAAAAGCTCTTTCTCAATATCTGGTTAAGACTTACCTGTTGGTTAAGTTCTGATTGAAGAACTTCTCTGCTCTTCTGTCAAAGAAAGATAAATACTTTCTTCATTTCAACTAAAATAAGGCAGTCCAATGCGTTTTTTCTTTTTATATAATAACTAACAATCAAAACTACAAACAATTTCACAAAAAAAAGTAAACAAATGACAGCTTATACGCAGTTTTTGCGTATTCACAATTGAAAAATTCATAATTAGTCATGTAACCGACGGTTAGCTATCGTATGATTAGCTACCTCCTGGTAAGGAGCTATACTAACCGGACATTGAGAAATCGGTGCTTAATCACAACACTTTCAGTTATATTATACCGATGACCCAAAGCACTCATTCTAAAAGTGTAGTCACTGGTTCGCTTACGAGTTGCGGCAACCATTTTAAAGCGAACATCAGCTTCATTGTAAGATAGTTAAAATTCACTTATTAATTTTTGCGAAAACTTAACCCAATTCGTCGACAAGGCTTGGGTAGCATCGAGCATTAATTTTGCAGTAGGGAAGCGGGGGCTAGTTGTAACACTTTTTAGAAAATATGATGGGATAACAAAACTACACAATATTTCTTGGTTTCAAAAACATGAGTTGAAAGATTAAATGTCTGCTCATATTTGCATAAAAAAAAAGTTTTGAAATAAGATGTATTTTTTAACTGGGGGACATTTAAAAAAAAATTGCTGGTGTTACAACTTACCCCGTGTATGGGGCTAGCTGTAACAGCCTTGGGCATGTTGTAACAATATATAGCACTGAATTTTTTTTGCTTTAAGTACTCATTTATTTGTATTTCATATAACTAAAAATTATTCAAGTATTTAACAACATTAAATTGAACTAATATAATTTATAGTTAATTTACAAAATAAGAATTTAGTTCCAGTTTTTTTCCAATTGATTGACTTTTAGAAAAATTATCTTCATAATATTAATAAGGCCATATTTAAAACAATATTAACAAAAAAAAATTTAAATTATTTTATGTACTTTATTTCAAAAGTATTGCAAAATAAATTTAATTTAACTTTTTCGCTTTTTCTTTTCTTCTTCAGTCCGCTTTTGTTTATTTTTGAAATGTATGCTTGATTTTCTTTCTCTCTTCGTTTTCTTTTAGCAGAGCTTCCATTTCCGGTTCGTCTGTTAAAACGCAGGATTTTCTTTTGCGCGCCTTCCGGTTTGTACTTTTTTTTTTTGAGCTTTATGGAAAGGCTTTATTTTTTAAGGTGAAAAAGTAGATGTGCTGCCTGATGGACTTTCACTATTTTCGATAAAGTATTCTTTCACATTGTTTATTTCCACGACGCTAATATTTTTGGGGCTGGGATCCGTGAAATAAAATGGAGCAAAGTCTGAGTCCAAATCCCCGTTGCGTGAAATCCGCTCATTATATTTGCAGGATTTAATGCCAATGGTAAAGAATTCTTGACAATACCTGGAATATCGTGAATTGTCATGGTTTTTCCGGGATTGCTATGCATCCAGGACGTTTGTTTAAGGTTTAAAAAATTTTTGAACGGACCGTAAACTCCTACATCTAGTGGTTGCACGCGATGTGAGCAATGAGGTGGAAAAGAAAGCATAACAATGTTAGTTTCTCTGGCTTTGGTTACGACATCGATATTGACATGAGAGCAGTGGTTGTCGAGCAACAGCAATACTTACAGCAATAAAAAAATTAGAATAGTCTTCAAAATGTTAAAGTCGCTTTCAAAAAGCAAAAAATAAAAAAAAAATATTTATTTAATATTACCTGCTAGAAATTGAAATTGAATTGAGAAATTGAAGGCCGACGAGACACTAACGGGCCTCGTTTGAAAGAACGCGTAATATAGGATGAAAAAAAGAGAGACTTGTAAAAAAAACTTTCGTGTTACAGGCAAGAATTGAGTGTTACAACTTACCTCTGCTACAACTAGCCCCCTCTCCCCTACCTTTCATACGACTATACAAGGTTTTGAATATCATCAAATAGTACTTATCATCAAATAAGTAGGCACTCCTAACATTGTTCACGCGCGCCACGAACTGTTACGCTGATAGAGATCCTTCGTTGGTAGGATCATACTCCTGAATTGTTTCAAGTATTTCTTTGACCGAAAAATGATTTGGACCTGATATTGAGTTTGGAATTGGAGATTGGTTACTTATTGGTATTGAACCGAATCCCAATAAGTCCGCTTGGTTGTCTCTAGATGTATTTATTTCATCTCCACTCACGGGTGGAGTACAAGAGCTTTGCACTATTGTCATCACATTTAGCATCATTTCACGCAATTCGGCTACTTGTGTCTGTAAAGTTTCTTATAAATAATTCTATTTCCACTTCATCACTGTTCAGTACACCACTAAGCCGTTGCAGCAGTTCTGCCTTCGACCCGGTTGGCACTAGTCCGGTTATTTTGTTTGAATATTATTTTGACGTTTCGTTTGTCCTCTTACGTTATTATTTTTCTTTGTTTGGCACGTTATTTTTTTCCCCCCTTTTGTAACTCGTTATCAATTTTCTTTGCTCGTTACTGTTTTCATTTTTGTGTTTTTACCCGACGCGTTCGTTAAATTAAGGGGAAATTGATGCCGAAACTTTTTGAAGACCCGTTGCCTACGCTTGCTTAGCCTTGAAATCTTGTCGCGGGAGTCTTACTTTCCATGGAAGTCTCACTTTTATGAATGTTTCACTTTTATGAATGTCTCACTTTCATGCTTCTTTTCAATGGCACATTTTTGGATGAAATTGATCCCGCTTCTGAATTATAAAGAGACAATAAATTCTTTTGAGTGTTTTGTTTATTTTTTTGTAGGTTTTGATTTATTGAAGTCCAGTATGTTCAGAGTATTGTTAAATTATTTCAAATTCTCATTTATTTATGTTTTCTTTTCAAAAACTGAAATTATAATTGACAGAGGTTATTATTTAAGGGGAAGTGACACCTAAAAAATAAATTTTTTTAATGGTTTAAAATGTGTTTATGTTGAATAAAAACTAAGATATTATTTTGAAAAGTACGCACACATTTTGAGGTAAAAATACTACACAAACAAATTTTTTTAATAACATTTGTGGCTACTGGAATTTTTTTAAAAAAACTTTAAAAAAATCATTGCGGGCGTGATAAAACAAAAACTACTCGACCGATCGTACTGAAATTCTAATGTCATTTTTTACACTTGCACATACAAAGAATGAACTACGGACAAAAACATTAGTAAAATAGTTTTTGAGTTTTTGGTCGATTTTGGCCCCAAAAAATTACCATTTTCGAAAAAACGCCGCCATTGTGTTATTTGTCGACCAAAATTCTGTTTTAGTTCATTCTATGACGGGTTTGATGCTGATTAAGACTTATTTTGATAGCTCATTTGATAGGTATTGAAATCATCTTTCCAACGGTATATCAACAAACCCCACCAACTTAACCGTTACCGAGCTGTGATCGTGTGAAGATGAAATCAATCAGTTGAAACTACCAAATTTCAATTTAGAGTGCAAATTTCTCAGAATTTCGCGTAATAAATGAATTAAGGATAATTTTTTTTTTAAAATGCCACCAAAAACATAAACATATCTTAAAAAATAAAAAAGTTGGCTGTACTAAAAAAATAGTACTTATTAGAAAACAATGATATTATCAACTGCATAACTAATGGTAATGATATTATTGCCTTTGAAATGAGCTGTCAAAATAAGTTTTATGTAAGTTAGTTTTTCTGCTAGAAAGCATAACGGAAACCAAAGTCGTGAAATATTAATTAGCCGTGTAGCTACCAAGAGTGTGAAAATAGACCCTCCCTCCCATACGATTTTTTGCTCAGCTCGACACAATCTTTCAGCTCCGTAAATAGTTGCACTCAGCGGCGGGGCACCCTATAAATATGACGCCACTGCGAAATATGAATATATTTTTGTAACTGAAAGTTTAAACAATAGATAATGTTTAGCGAATTTGGTCATCTATGCACAACATCAATAGTCAGCAAAAGTGAACTCTTTTCTAATAACGGTACATTGTTTATTGCTCAATATCACTTTTGATGCTGTCTCATATTTATAACGCCATTTCAAAATTTTTAATAAAAACGATTTTTATTGAATTTATAAAAAAAAAAATATATTAAATTACTGTTCCATTGGCTCCAATAATATTGTAAATACGATTTGGCATACTTGCAATTAATTTTTTTAATGTGTTTGAATCAATTCTATTCTATTCTTCGAAAAATACTGATTTCCGTTCTTTCACGTTGCCAAATTGTCTGTTATTTTTATACGCCTGGCGTACTTCTCCTCATAAATTCTCGATGGGATTACAATCTGAAGAGTACGCCGGCTACTCCAATAAATCAATGTTATTGGCCTGAAACCATCTCGATTTACGTAGATTGCCGTATTATCTTGCTGGAAAACTAGTTGTGTCTGTCCGTTTTTTCCCAAATTGAAGTCAAACTGCTCTCCAGCACACGAGTGTAGTCAGCTTGAATTTTCATGCCATGCTTGAACTTTCAATTTCAGAAAAACCACTCCACACCATCACTTTCTCTCCACCAAAACTTCTTTTTGAAAACGGAAGTGGTTCGCAGCGTATGTCGTATTAATAATGTCAAAATCCATCCTGGCCATCAAGATTCCGTTTTTTCTCATCAGAAAAAATCACACGTCAAAATTAAACTTCAACGTGGGACCCTTTTTAAAACATTATTGAAAAGCTGACTGGTAGTCAATTTGTTCCTATGTTCCTTCTTGCAAATTCCAAGCTCGTTCTCTTATGTTTGCTAGCAAGAGTAGAAGCACACTTCATAAGTTCACTACGGATATGATTATACTGATGTAGCACTTTCCATACCAATGTTCAGGAAACTTTTTCAGCAACAAAACTCCGCAACTCTTTTAAACTGTGAGTAGTGTTGCTCGCAGCTCGGACTATTTTCCGCTCGCGGTAGGAGGATTAATTTTTGCCCGAACATTTTGTTTAGCCGTAATTTTGAGGTTTGTTAAAAAAATTTTTTTGATCAAATTCGCAAAACATTCTCTTTTGTTGAAGCTGGCCGTTACAAAAATATTTAAAATTTCGAAGTGGCGTTACATATATGAAACACACCTTATACGAAGTGATACCTTACACATTCATAAATTTTTTTTTTGTGAATGTTAAACTATCGTCTGATTTCCTTGGACTTCCTCTTGCAGATTTTGAAGTACTTGCCGATTCGTCGGATATGTCTTCTTCTTCCTCTTCTTCTTCCATAGTGGATATCGGTACTTTCCTGTAGCCAATTCATATTTTACTCCATTGAATACTCCATGAATTCTTTTTACCCGAATTTTTCATCAGTGATGTTAAGAAGTTTTTGTAATACTGCATCAAAATCTTAATCAGCTTATGAACTTTTGAATATTTCATATATGAAACAATTTGAAATAGACATTTTTACAGGTGCTTCGTTATAGAACTAATTGAAACGCTCTGTTTTCAGCTTTTTTAAGAACTGATAAAATAACTTATAGAATGTTACTATTTATACCATTCAAATGAATATATTTCTATTAATTTTCTTTGAAATAAGTTGAAAGAAAACATAAGTTTTATTACCCCAAATATAACTTTTTAAACTAAATTTCTTAGGTAATCGAATTCCTTAAGTTTTTCTACTTGTTAAAGAAAGCATAATATTCTTACAGCCAAGGATACGAACTGCGTACGAACTCATTAGGTGCCGAGTTTTTCAATTTTTTTTACCTTTAGAATTATAGCCTGTATAAAAACAAGTCTAGAAAAAAACTCCTTTACCTTTCTTTTTAACCTGCTGTGTAAATCATTATCAGAATATCTTCACTTATTGCCTAGTAAAAAATGTGAACTTCAGGAATATATTCGTGGTACCCAGTGTTGCCAGGTTATAATACCTCACAAATTCTCTATTTCTCGCATTGAATTCTCGGAAATTACCATTAGTTTCCTGTGAGAATTTATTTATTGTTCAGGTTAGCAAAATAATAAAAATGAAACACAAAGATAATTTTGCACGTTATCATTCCGACGAAATGTTAATAAAAAAGCTTATTAATACGAAGAGTTATCATTGTAAGTCGTCACTTCGAAAAAAATCGAAATGGCCATTTCAGCCCTTGAAAGGACTTTGACCGTGCTTCTTATGATCAACTGTGATGTTGTGAAATGTTTGAACACAAATGATTGAGATCTTTACCTAAAAGTTTTATGCCGACTCCGAACAGTTTATGTTCTCAAAGGTTTGCCATTGTCTGCAGCTTTCTGTGCTGTTCTGAACCAGGGCTCTCTGGCATATGGGTCACGCATTCTACCTACTGCGTCACGGTCGCAACACAGTCGTCACTTTACTGAACTAAAATATCAAAGAATTGTCCAATGTACAACTCATTAGCTGCATTACTGCAAAAAGTATATATAGTGAAGAGAATGCATGAGGGTGGCGAAGTTACGATAGTGAATCGCTGCTGGTGTATAGTTTAGGTTCGAAGCAGCGAGAATTGAAGGTACTACGGTGAATGGCAGTGGCCAGCTTCGGCGACATTTCCAAAACTACAAATTCCATGCATGCAAGCCAAAATCCGCTCAAAACAGGTTTTGAGAGAAAAAAAATAGCTCTTTGATACAATTATTATTTGCATGTGTTTTGTTTGCTATTATTATTTGCATATGTGTAGGTATGTGTGTTTTGTTTCTAGCTGAGCGCTGCGTTTTGTTCAGGTTTTAGATATTAAGAATTTATTGAAATTTATTCGATCTTAACTTCGTTCAAACATTTCTCTTTTAATTTTGAAGAAAAATTTTTTTTTTTTGGAAATGACTTATTTTTTCAAAAGTTTTCTTCCGAAATTTAAGAAATATTTTTGGCTATAATATAGCAGTGAAAACACTGCTAAAAAATGATTTTGAAGAAAAATGTTTGCTCCATAAATTTTAAGCTGCTATGGAAATTATATTTTTTTTCAAAAGTTTTCTTCCAATTTTGAAGAAATATTTTAGCTCCATAAATTTTTAGCTGCTAAAGAAATTATATTTTTTTTGAAAAAATCTTCTTCGGGTTTTGAAGAAATATTTTTAGTTAATAAATTTTTAGCTGCTAAAAAAATGCTACATATTTTCTTTCTAAATAATTTTTCCTCTGATTTTGTAGAAAAATGTTTGCTTCATATATTTTTAGCTGCTAAAGAAATGATATATTTTTTTTTAAAAGTTTTCTTCTGAAATAGAAGAAATATTTTTGTGTATATATTTTTCGCTGCTAAAAATTACCGGTTTTTTCTTGTTAAAAAATGTTTCCTCTGATTTTGAAGAAAGATTTTTGCTCCATAAATATTTAGCTGCTTGACAAATGATATTTTTATACCCCAACGCGTACTGCGTAAGGGGTATATTACCTTTGTCATTCCGTTTGTAACGCCAATAAGGAGGCGTGGCAGGTATAGAAAAATATATATATTTTTGATCAGCATCATCTCCTGAGTCGATTTCCGTGTGTCCGTCTGTCTGTCCGTCTGTCGACACGATTACAGCCGCAATTTTTAAGCTATCGCGGTGAAATTCAAAATATAAGTTTATTTTTAAAAAAGGAAGATCAAGTTCGAAAATGGTCACATACAAAGTGACATTTTATTAACCGAAAAATGTCTTTAAAATCTACTAAAATTAAAGAAATGCTATGAAATTTGACAGGTGAGCTTTGCTCTTCAGTCTTAATTCTGGCTATGAAATTTGGAAAAATCGGATGAAAACCACGCCTACCTGCCATACAAAGTGGCTTAATTTTAAAAGTAAAATCTCTTAAAAATCTGCTCAAATTAAAGAAATGCCTTGAAATTTTGCATATAGGCTTTGATATATAACATAGACCACCAGTATTATATTTGGAAAAATCGAATGAAAACCACGCCTACCTCCCATACAAATTGGCTTTATTTTAAACGTTAAATCTCTTAAAAATCCACAAAAATTAATGAAATGTCTCCAAATTTTGCACTTTAGCTTTGATATATAATATGAACCACCTCTATGATAAATGGAAAAATCGGATCAAAACCACGCCTACTTCCCATACAAAGTGACGTCATCAAAATAGGAAAACTTTCGTTAATATATAAAACTGAATGTCATCGAATATGTCGTGACTAAAGACTTCGAATATACTTCAATATGGCCGCGGGGGGGTATTTTAGCTTCGGTACCCTGCCGAAGCTCCACCCTTACTAGTTTTTAAAAAGGTTTTCATCCGAAAATGAAGAAATATTTTTGGTTTATAAAATTTCAGCTGCTAATGGAATGAAATGATGAATTTTTTAAAAAAATTTTCCTCCAATTTTGAAGAAAATTGTTTTATTTATAATTTTTTAGCTACTTATGAAATTCTTAATGCAAATGTGTTCATTAACCGTTAATTAAAGCTGCGAGGATTAAAGGAAAATAACATATAACAGGTGAAAACATTTTTTAATTTATTGACACCATTTCACAGAAATTTTAGATTTTCATAACAATTTCATTAATTATTTTAATTAAATTTGTAATAACTACAATTGTACCGTTCAAACATAACTTTATTTCAGTTACATTTAGTTGAAGGTTTTTTATGTTTTGAATGATCATTGCCCTAGAAAACTCACAAAAAATTTAAGCGTAAGTACGTATAACAGCTTAAAATTTATGGAGCAAAAATATTTCTTTAAAATCGGAAGAAAACTTTTGAAAAAAAATATAGTTTCCATAGCAGCTTAAAATTTATGAGGCAAACATTTTTCTTCAAAATCATTTTTTAGCAGTGAAAAATTTATAGCCAAAAATATTGTCAAAATTTGTATCAAAGAGCTATTTTTATTCTCTCAAAACCTGTTTTGAGCGGATTTTGGCTTGCATGCATGGAATTTGTAGTTTTGGAAATGTCGCCGAAGCTGGCCGCTGCCATTCACCGTAGTACCTTCAATTCTCGCTGCTTCGAACCTAAACTATACACCAGCAGCGATTCACTATCGTAACTTCGCCACCCTCATGCATTCTCTTCACTATATATACTTTTTGATTACTGTGGTCGTTGATCTAGAGCGTGGCTCTATTTTATTCACAATGCATAAACAAAAATTGGAACCAGCTCTTTCCTGGCTCTGTTTCTGATCTTAAAATGCTGCCAAGCTTAAAGCATTTTTTTCAAAATTAACATAGTTGGCAAATTTGAATTACTCTTCGATGAGTTTTTGTCCCACTGCTCGCATTCGTATTTTGACACTTCATCGCCAGTGATGCCAAATTGTAATAAAGTTAAACTAAACTGTTCCAATGAGATTTGATCTGATCCAATGCGATTGAAATGCAGATATTTATTCAATAAAACTCTGTTGACTAGTTCACAGAAATTTTTTTTGATTTAATTTAATTTTTCTTACTCCCAAAGAACGCATTTTTTAAATAATGTACATTACATTGATTTTAATGTATTAACATTAGTTTAGTGAATTCTTTGGAAGTAAGTACTATTTCCTTTATTTAAAGAAATGATTCTTTGGCTTTAAGAAAAATATAAAATTAAAGAACAGATTCATTGAACAATTGAGCTCTTACATGGGACTAATTAATTTAAACTAAGAACTTTCTTCGATTTTATGTACGTTTTTGGTTCAGTGTTCATACTGAACAAAAATGAAAACACCAGGATTTATGCATTTTTCTTTCAATTACCAAATGACAGAATAGTTCAATCCATCAGTTTATGGTCGTCACCTCATTGTCATTCCATAGATTAATTTTAACCTTGTAAGGACTAAAATTGTTATGACCAATTTTACCCTTCATAATTTTACCTTATTTTCAGCCACAGACGCAAATAAGCCACACCCGGTAAACATTACGCAAAAGTCTACACAATCGGTACCCGCTACCCTCCTGTGTGCTAAACAGGATGACCCGTGTTACGTGAGCAGCGAAAATAATTTATGACCAAACTATAAATTATTAAAATAAATCGATTTATATGCTAATGATAATTTATAAGCCCTAATGATGAATGGAAGAACATTTATTTCAAAAACAGATATCTCATACATTTACATTTTATTTGATCACATTTAATTTTCACTTAATTATACTATAATGTTAAATTATAATAACAACCCATATTTATGTCTTATAAATATATACATATATATCTCTCTGGAAGAGAATAATCTGAAAACAACTCTCACGTTCCGTAATCATGAGGCAAGAAATGAGAACACTCTGCATATGCTTGAACAGGTTGTTCCTACTAGGGTAGTTTTCATTTAAAACATTTCACTTAATTCTTCTCATTTGTTTTGCATGTGCCGGAGAACATCATCGCCGTAGCGGGAGAATCATCCGATGTGAAGGCAACCCTTAATAGTTACTTTCTCGCAGTGGAACATTCTAGAAGCGAGCTAACGGGAGAGTCAGGCGATGTCAGCTTTAAAGCTTGTATTGAACCTCTGGGCGTTACAATTATTGTCCAGCAGAGGTATCCTGAGCGGCTGTCCAGGGTTCGTGGTACAAGAATTAGAGGTTGGAAAAGGTCCTTGTGAGAAGGTCCTTTATGATGATTTTGTCTCACCGTATATGTGGCAGCGATGCCTTGTTGGTCGTAGGTGATGACTTAGCCTTGGTGGCTGCCGTAGTTGGATACAAAACGATGCACTCGTTTTCTGATGGATGCAACTTTTGATCCTGGTCACTATATGTTTTAGTTTAGTTTTAGTTTATTTGGAAGTCTTTGAATACAAAAATTCTTACAGACTATATTAGTAAAGAGAAAAATTAAAGTTAAAATTTATAGTAAAAATATAATCTTAAAACTAGGTTAAGTAAATACTATTTACAAAATTCTTAAATTTTTGTTTTGGAGCAAAGAGATCAAAGTCATTAGATTCACTCAGCTCATTGAATAGTAACAAAGCTCTTGTAATTGGCTAATTTAAGGCATAGTTAGTTCTACAATATTTTACATAGAATAATTTGGAATTTCTTAGATTTCTTGATGGAATATGAAAAGGTATAAGCTCCAAGAGAGATTGACAGTCAATTAATCCAGAGATAATATCATGTATAAACATCAGTGATGCAATTTTCCGCCTGGAATCAAGCGATTTAAGACCCAAGAGCATTAAACGAGAGTTATAAGGTGGCAAAGGGTCACAAAAGTTAATTGACCGCAGGGCAAACCTCGTGAAGTTTTTTTGTATTTTTTCCAGTCTAAAAGAGGTAGACATATAGAAAGGGCTCCAAACAATGGACGCGTACTCCAATCTAGACCTCACAAATGCATTAAATAGCATTATTAGAGTGTGTGGATCAGAAAAGTCTTTGCAATTCCTTCGGATAAACGCTAGTAGTGAGTAGGCCTTAGGAATTAAGTAGTTGACATGGTCAAGAAACGAAAACTTAGAATCAAAAATAACACCGAGGTCTCGAAAAGAAGACACAGTTTGAATCTTTGAGTCAGAAAGAAAATAAGAGTTACACAAGGTATTAAGTGATAGTTTGGATAGAGTAAGATGAAAGCATTTAGAAAAGTTTAAAGGAAGGCCATTAGAAACACTCCAAGCCAAAAGCCTGTTAACGTCATCTTGCAAATTAACAATGTCTAAAGAAGATGATATTTTTTTAAATAACTTAAGATCATCTGCATAAAGAAGAAAGTGAGAGTTTAAAATATGTTTAGATATATCATTCATGAAAAGAATGAAGAGCAAAGGTCCAAGGATACTACCTTGAGGGACACCCGAGGAAGCAACAAATTCGTAGGACTTATTATTATTTAGGCAAACAAAAGAGGTTCTATCCGAAAGATAAGACTTAATCCAGCTCAAAAAAGTCGAATGAATTCCCATAAGCGATAATTTACAAAGTAGTAAACTATGAGACACTCTATCAAATGCTTTAGAGAAATCTGTGTATATCACATCTACTTGATATCCCTGCACAAAAGAAGATACAACATACTCAGAAAAAAGAGCTAAATTTGAAAGGGTAGAGCGCCAGGCTATAAAACCATGTTGTTCAAGGCAAATATAGCGTTTTATCAAAAAGCTAAGCTTCACTTTTATAATACTTTCAAAGAGTTTTGAAGTATTGGATAGTTTTGAGATTGGCCTGTAATTCGCGACATTATTTTTAGCACCCGATTTAAAAACAGGAGTAATGGACGCAATTTTCCAACATTTTAAAAATGTTCCTTCAGAAAGAGACTTATTAAAAATAGCACACAGAGGAGCGGCTAACGTATGTGAGCATTTTGTAAAAATAATTGATGCAAACCCATCAATATCTTCTTTAAAAGAAGTTTTCATATCCAAAATGGATTCCCTAACCTCGTTAACTGATACTGATAAAGACCCAATATCAGTAAAGACATCAACAGTGTTCAAAGCATTAACTGATAAATCATCTTCAACAATGAAGTTGGACTTAAAAAAGTCAGCAAACATGTTAACTGTATCAGAAATATTCACCGAGAGCTTTTCATTATAATACATTGAAGTAGGTATCTGCGAGCCACCTCTTTTAGACTGTATAAAATTCCAAAAAGATTTTGGGTTTGATTTGATATTAGTTTCATATCGCAAGATATATTGTTTATATAAAAATTTATTGAGGAAATTAAACTCACGCATATAATGCAAATAGTTTACTTTATAAATAGGCTCATTAGTGGCCTTAAACAGTGTTAAGAACTTATTACGCTGATTTTTAAGCTTTTTAAGACCCTTAGTGTACCAGGGAAGTTTATGACTGATTATAGTTGAACGCGGAACACAAGAATTGCACATAGTTAAGACTTTAGTCTTAAAAAGATTAAAACTTATCTCTGCATTATTGCCACAAAATAAATCATTCCAATTAATATTAGAAAACAAACAATTTAAATCATTAAAGTTACAATTATTAAAATTATACCTTTTTCTTTCTTGATTACTATCATAAAATTCGTAAAATTCAATATTAACTAAGAGTGCTTTATGGTGCATACTAGAATTAGATATAGGATAGAAACATTCAGATATCTCATGTTTAATATTAGAAGATATGTAAATAAGATCCAGCAATTTATTTAAAGTATTGAAAAAATTATTAATTTGATGCAAACCAATACTACAAAGGCTATCAATAAAATGTATTTCAAATGTCTGGTTAACATAAGTTGGGGTTAATTCGCCGGCAATATAAGTCCAGTTAATTTTAGAAAGGTTGAAATCACCCATGACACAAAGATGAGAGTTATGATCCATTAAAGAGCTTATGTTCGTAATATTATCGATATGTGCCAGGTATATTAAATCATCACTATTTGGTGGAATGTATGATGCGCAGATATAAAGAGAACCAGTTCTAGTAACCAATCGAACACAGATTTGGTCGAGCAGAGAATTGGAATCAATAAGCGGCTAAAGAGAAGAGCAATGAATCCTCTTAATGGCAATGAGAACACCACCACCACGAGTTAGCCCAGTTTTAATTGGATCTCTATCCTTCCGGTAGACATTAAATATATTTAAATCAAAAAATTCACCATCGAAAAACTCGGAGTTTAACCAAGTCTCAATTAAGACATAGATATCAAAATCTTCGTGAGATGTAAAATTATGTATAGATTCAGACTTAGTTCTGATTCCAGACATATTCTGGAAATAGCATTTTAAATTTTTATAAAACGTGCGCACTGATTGGATTGTGCGAGTTACTTCACTGGTTTTTTTAATCTGGTTCTCTGAAAATTTGTAAACATTGACACCTTGATATTCTCCTGCCAGAGCGATGGATCAAAAATTACGTCAATGTACTGCTCAACGACTCCGAGTTTAAAAGTGACTCTTTTTAAATTTTCAATGAGAGCATCTTTTTTTATTAGTTTAATACAGCTTAAGTCTTTTTCCTCAATAGGTGAGTGTCTTACAACGTAGTCGATTATATCTTGTTCAGACACAATTGGATTAAAGGCACCAATATGCACATACGCCATTTTTGGGATAACATTTAGTTCATAGCTAACATTCTTACCAACGACATATTTAGCACGCTGAGAAGATTTTTTATTCTGTACTAAATGCCATTCATCATGATTACGTTGTTGAGAGTTACCAGCAACAACATCAGAAAATGATTTTGAAATAATGGAAGCAGAAACCAAAGAAGATTTCGGAGCACCAACACCAACAACATCAGCAGCATCAATATCCACACAAACACCTTGCTTAGAGAGCTCAGAGTTAACAGTGGGAGTATTTTCAGCAGGCACAGAAATAACATTAGCAACAGCATCAGCAGAATTTCTTGAAGCAGCAATCAAAGAAGATTTAGGCGCTACAACACCAACAACATCAGCAGCCTGCATATCCGCAGAATCCGCATTCGCAGAGAGCGCAGAGATGGTAGTAGCCAAAGCCCTTGTGGGTGAAATTTCAGCAGAAACAACAACAACATCAGCATCATCGACAACATCAACAACAATAGCCGGAGAGACAGCCAAAGAGACACCAGAAGAGTCGTTCATAGTATTCACTGGCAATGCACTCCCAGCAAAAACCGGTTTTCGCTGCCGTGAGCGCGTTTGAGTTGCGCCACTTGAGATGACTGCACTATTACCTATTGGTCCCATTGGTTTACGGGCGCGGAGACGAGGCAAATTCAGAGAGGCAGCATTATCATTAGAAGGCGATGAAGAGACAGGGTCATCAACCTTAGCACTGAGCGACTGCATTAGCAGAGCTTTAATATCTTTAACATCATTTATTAACTTATTCATAGTTGATAAAAAGTTAGAACGTTCAATCAAACATTGATCACAAATAAACGAAATGTTTAAGTGACTGTCAATAATTTCACATTGTGATTTATTTAAATTAACACATAGTTTGTGATATGTATTGGTACAAAACTTGCACTCAATAATTTTATCTATTGTTTTTAAACACTTGTTGCATTTCCCGCACTCCATGACAAAAATGTCTGATTAGACTCGCGACTGAACAGAGACAGAGAAGATATGTAGGCGTGACTGTACTTTTCTATTCGTTTTCCTTTGTGAAAAATAGTAGCTGGCTTCTGTGAAACGTTCCGTTATATTTGCTGAACGGACTTCGCACTTATTTTTCACTTCTGGCGGGTTTGAGCCAATTGCATGTGTGTGTTCTGCGTATATTGCTGCTGTTGTTGGGTGACTCGTCTCTCTGGTAGGCTTAGCGGGAGGGGAGAGATGGTGAGTGGGGTTCGTTGAGAACAAAGTGAGTGCGCTCTGAGGTGACTTCCAAAGTCTCCTCGGCGACAGGCCTCAGTGGAAAGATACTCAAAGGTGAGTATCGTTCGTGCAGAACACAGTGAGCGAGTTAGCTCTCAAGTGGGGAAGGGACTCAAGGTTAGTACAGTTCGTAGAGAACGAAGGTGAGTGCGCTCTGAGGTGACTTCCAAAGTCTTCCCCGGCGGCAGGCCTCAGTGGAAAGATACTCAAAGGTGAGTATCGCTCGTGCAGAGCAACGTGAGAGCGAGCAACTGAGAGGGCTTCCAAAGTCACTAGCCTCAGTGTCACAACTCGAAGAAGAGGGAGAGGAAAGCAAAGGATGTGGATGCAGCTGTCCTGTTGGCTGTCCTCAGGTTTTATTTTATGTCCTGATCCTGTTGGCTATCCTGTTTGGTTGGTCACGCTACGACTTCTCTTCTCTGTTGCTGCTACACCACTTTGTACGAGACTAAAAATAATAAAACACGTCCGTTTGGTTTGAAGGCAAAAACACGACTCTCGTTTACTTAATGTGTATGTAAGCACTATGTATGACTACTTTAGGAGTAGTATTATGCACTTAGTATTATAAATATATTAAATTGAACAACGAAACTTAATACTAACTTATAACTAATTTCAATACATTCGGTAAGTGTAGTTGAATTAAATGTAATAATATTATAATGTTAAAATATTTATGTTCATGATAAGTGTGTATAATAAAAGGTGTCATAATATTATTTGCATATGATAGTAGTAGTTAAATTATACTTTAGACCGAATTTAAGTATTGAAATATGCTGCTACGTAAATGTCAGTGAATAATAACATAGTATGTTTGATTATAGTTTAGTAGTAGCTCACTAGAATATCTTATGTTTTAGTAGAAGATAAAATATTAGTAACATTTTGAGTTTATGTATTTTTATACTTAATTACTAGATGAAATATAATGTAAATGGATAATATGAGAAATATAATATATTTATAAAATATAATATATAAAAATATAAAGAATATAAATTTCTTTAATTTATACCCAAGTCGTAGAAAATGAATGTTGTGTGCTATTGTCGTTGTTGTTGGTATAGTTACATTAGCATTACTGTAATTAGCTGCTGCATGATGAACTGTATGTGGTTGTTGTTGTTGATGTAGGTTGTTTATGCATTTTAAGTGATATCGTCCGATTGATGACGCCATACATGTGCGGGCCTATTTCATCAAGAAATAAGGTCGTCACACCCCCCTTTAGTTCGCCGGAAAAGAGGTAACCTTCACATTTCCTGCGCGAGAGATCTGGACGTGATAGCAGATGTCGTCGATGGTGGTCTTGAAGCGTATCGGCTTTCTCCGTTGTCGACATGCTTCAATGTCTAGGATGCGCCACTGAATTCGCATGGGCCATGGTACGCTTGCTGTGCTGCTGCTCGATTGTTCTGGTTGGTCACTCACTTGGCTTTGAGTAACTGCTGCAGTTGCCGTATCTAGCACCTTTCTGACAGGTGTAGGTATCGGCTCTTCTGGTTCGATTAACCATCCGATGCACATTTCAGATGTGTCAGATTCATTGGACTGGTTTCGAGTCAGCTCGTTGCGACTGTTGGTACTGCGGTTGCGTTCGCTGTTGCTGTTGTCGTCGCTGTCGCTGCCGCCTCTGGGACTTCCGTGGTCGTGAGCGGTGTGTGCAGGCATGATCTCTTCTGAGATCTGAGATGAAGAAATATCCGCTGCGTGATGAACGGTGAGTATGTTGTGTGCATGTTTTGGCACTAATGACACCACTGTTGCTGCTGGTAGCGTTTTTAATAGGGCCGGTAAGCCTGCTGATGTCGTCAGTGTGTTTGACATAATCGGTAGTGTGGATATTGCTGGTGTCGCTTGTGATGCGAGCTGGCTGATGTTGCCGGTGAGTGTCGATGATGGTGCGCTGGAGGCATTGCTCGCTGTTTCGTTGATGACCGCTGGCAGCGGTATAGTTGGCAGAGTTCGACCTGCTAACTCCTGAATTAGCTCGCTTATCTGCCTGCGCTTCTGCTGTATTTGGTGTCGTGAGAACCATTTGTTGCAATTAATCGATGTGCGAAAGTCTGGAATTAGCGTGCTCAGAAAAGTTTCTATAAATTGCAGAGCAAATAGGCCACAGTCGGTCAGGTTGTCCTGCTGAGGAACTTCTACGCGGCAGCCTGGCAAATTGCGTTTCGTAAAAATATATTGCGCCTGTGCTCCTCGTTTGGCCTGAAACTCCTGTGAGAGGTAACTTCGTATTGGGCCGAAGACGTGAGAGCGGTTAGTGGTGGCGAGAGAGTTCATTAGTAAGATGAGTTGCTGAGCTATTGGGTGTAGCTGGTCTGGTGGCATCTTCTGTGCTTGTCTATAGAAACGTGATCCTTTCATCGTTGGGAAACAAACGATCGCTACGAACCAATGTTTGGCTTCGTTAATCGGAATAATAATAAAATTCCTGTCTGTGATGTCCTGTCGTCGTGTCCACTTGCTGGCTCCTGCGTGTCTACGCTGCTCCAGAGAAATTGGTGTTTCGCCGGGCGTTGCTCTGAGACGTCTCAAACGTTTATAAAAGAATGGACTGAATATGTAGATATCGTCCGCTTGGTCCTTGGGTATGAAGACACGTTCAATCAATTTGATGTAAAAATCCATTATCTTGTCGTTGAGAAAACGACCAGTAGCGAGTGATGCATAATCTTCAAGGTGTACTGCAATGCCGCCTGGTCCGTGTGGGAACGTAAACAGATATGTTTCAGCCATGTCGTCGTTGTCGTCGTCGCTTGATAAGTCTATCGTGACGTCCATTGGAGTAGCTGCTGTCGGCTGATCGTCGATATGAGATGGCTTAGTCAGACTCTTGTTGTCGTCGATCGCGGCTATGCTGGCCTGCGGCTGCTTAATTGTCATGTAGTCGATAGTTGCTGAGCTGTTGACTGGGTACTCCGGTGCTTGAATAAATCGCACGTGTCCTACAAGCTTTGGTGCACTTGGCTTCGCTTTGTGTGGCGACGTCGTCGGCTTACCTGCGGTGGTAGTGGAGGTTCTTCTGCCAGGAATATCTTACGCTTTTGTGCGGCTGCTATGTCGCGATGTCCTTTAGCAAACATCCTTTTGCTATGTTCAAACTTATCCATCGTGTCTGCTGGTGACTCACTGCACTTTGCTAGTGTTTTGAAAAAAACAATTAGGTGAGCTCACGGTCAGTATAAAACACAATATTAAACTGTAAATGTACACTGCACTTTGTGCACTGTACTTTGCGAGTTTGAAGTTTGCGACTGTTTGAGTGTATCTGTCTGATGGCTTATATAATCATCTTAAATGGAGTGTAGGCGTTGTCGATGTGAGTGATATCTTCTTCTCTTGGATTTTGTGATGATGGACGTAGTAGCTGAAGTCTTTTATGTATGAGGTATAACCAAGTGACTTTTGCTACTGTTGTTGAAATGCTACTGTTGTAGAATTTTGCAGTTATCGGATAGACGAAATGCTGCGGTTGTGCAGTTGGTGACGCAGCTGCGGCTGCAGACGTGCAGTTTGTGATGCAGATGCGGCTGCAGTGCCCAGTTGGTGACGCGGGTGGTGCCGCTCATCCTCAGTTGTTGACGCGGGTGATGCCGCGGATCTCAGTTGTTGACGCGGGTGATGCCGCGGATCTCAGTTGTTGACGCGGGTGATGCCGCGGGTCTCAGTTGTTGACGCGGGTGATGCCGCGGATCTCAGTTGTTAACACGGGTGATACCGCGGGTCGCAGTTGTTGACGCGGGTGGTGCCGCTCATCCTCAGTTGTTGACGCGGGTGATGCCGCGGGTCTCAGTTGTTGACGCGGGTGATGCCGCGTAAGAAAAATTATTAGACTGAGATGTGGTTGGGTTCGTTGTCAGCGTAGAACTTTTTGACTTCGCTCAATTGCACGGTTCTGCGGTGAGAGTCAGCTGACCTTTTGACTTCAATGATGCCTGGATCCCATACGTTACGACGTGGGTAAATTCTTGTGACGGGTCCTTGCAGTTCTGTTCCTGCATTTGGATGGCTGTTGCTTAGGTGGTACGTTTGCTTTCTCAAGTGGCGAATTGTAGTATTTTCCTTAGTAATGCGTGCAGGTATTGGTTGTCTATACCTCGCAACTCTTCGATGGATCTTCTTTTTATTTCTTTTTAATTTCATTGTAACACATACACGTTGTAATTTGGTGGATCTTAGCGTATGTGTGCTTCTCGTTGGGCTGGCTGAACTGCTCTGACGTGGGCTGGAGTATCTGGTGAACTTAGAGATTTTGTTGTAACCGTTGTGGTATCATCCTTTTGCATTAAGCTAACTGGCGTTTTGATGTCGACGACTTCTACTTCATCTTAATCATGCGGTGTATTCTTTGAGATCAGAATACTTGAAGAATTTGTGTGACTGATTGGATGGCCTGGTATGTCATCGTTCTGCGATAAGCCGTCTTCTGTGGAACCTTTGTTATCAGGTGGTTCTGCTTGTTTGAACTGGTGCTCTCCCTGATGTGTAGGCGACGCTGGTGGGTCTGCAATAGGCTGTAATTGAGGTATATTTGTCGTTAATTGCTCTGAATCATCTGGTTGTTGATTTGCGAGTTGTATTAGTGGCTCTGTCGGATGAACTTCGACGCATGTTATGCTTGTTTCGACGTGAGGCGGTGGGTAGTCTGTAACCGACACTATCGGTTCAGCGTTGTGCTGGGCTGACTTGGCGTTGACGGTACCGGCTGCGGTGATCCATCTCTTGTGGGCTGCGCTGGATTTGGTGTCTGTACTACTGATTCGTTGGCGTGCTGTTGAAGACACATGTGTGACGCTGATGGCCGTTCATGATGCTTTTAAGGCGCTGGTGGCCGTTGGTGTTGCTTCTGGGGCGCTGGTGGCCGTTCGTGATGTGGTACTGGCGGTCTCACGTGCTGTTGTTGAAATGTTTGTACCCATTCGTTTTCTTCTTGTTCGCTCAGACGTCTGGCGTGATTTATAGCCGCTGCAAAACTGTTTATTCGATTTCTGGTTTCATTGCTAATTTGTTTTGCTTGAGGTGGTGGCTCTCGTGTAGGCGTGTAGCTTGGAGATGGTGCAAACATGAGTTTTGAGACGTGCTGTGCTGTTGTAGAGGGGTTGGAAATATTTGTGGCCACGCGTACCCCTATTCTTGGCGTGGGCCGTTGAAGTTTTCCGCATTCCTGCAACAGTCCATGGTGCGGCGGTTTCGTCTACCGCAATCCCAGCAGAAGAATATCTGTTGGTTTCGGCATCGATCCGAGCGGTGTCCTTCTCTTCCGCAACGTCGGCAGGCTTGTGCGCTAATTCTGGCGTCTCTTGGTACAACCTGGCGGTGTCGCTCTTCACGAAGTCGTGGCGAGTTGTAATGGTTGGCATATTGATTCACTTGAGGTGTGTTGTCTTGTGATGGTGGCGTGCGTTTTGAAACAAGACATTCGTACTCTTTTGCCAGGGTGGTCAGCTCTTCTAGTGTGTCGAAGTCTTTACGCCGAATGTACAGTTGGTACTCGTTTCGCATATTCCTGTAGACTCGCTCTAACTCTTGAGTTTTTGAGTAGCCAGCTTGGTGCATCATGTTTTGGATGTCTAGCAGGAAATCCTTGAATAGTTCCCGCGGGCGTTGGTCTCTTCGTCTGACGTCATCTTCTAGACGTTCTAAGTAACGGGGTGGGAGAAAGAAATGTAGAAAATTTGATTTAAACGATGGCCAGTCGGTCCACTGACGATGGTTGTTTCGAAACCATACTGCTGCTTTTCCTCTCAGCAGTTCTGGCATAGTTCGTGGCATGAGGTTCAGTGTATGCCATAAACTTCAGCTAACTCCTCAAGTCGCTCGATGAATGATATAGGATCTTCATCGCCTTCATATTTTATGGTCCACTTTCTAACGTACTCTATGGCTGCAGGGTATGGTATTGTTGATGGCGGGCCAGTCCTAAAATATGGTACTTCTTGTTGAGATGCCGTATAGTGAGCTGCTTGTTCAGCGGTGGATACTTTCAGGCGTGTTGGGTCATCTGAATTTTCGTGATTGGGGGGAACTGTCGGTGATACGGCTCGTGTGTATCTTATTTGGAACCCCAAGAGTCGTTCTTTCAGCTTCTCGTCGTATTGGCCTTCATTTGCAAAGGTGGCTAATCGTTTGCGTAGTTCCTCGACATTGCACGTGTCCTCAAGACCGAATTCCTTCAAGTAGGTAAGTAATTCGTCTTTTCTGAGGCTATAAATCCATGATGTCTTCATCATGGTGCTCGATGTGTAGTCTTGTAGATTTTATGTATCGATGTGCAATTATGATTTTGCTGCTTTTGATTGATGATTTAGTATATTTTATTTATTATTTTTTCTTCTTCTGGTCTTCTTCGGTATGACTGATGAATTGATGTGCAGAAATGATTTTGCTGTTTTGGATTGATGATTTAGTTTGTGGGGTTTTTTTTCTTTTTTTTTTAGGCACCTACGATTACACGGACAGATACAACACTTTTCTAGTCTGGTAGCGTGATTAACTTAACTCAGCTGGACTTGAAAATAACAGGCGAGTCAGGAGATCAAGCTACAAGTAGTCATCAAGCTACAAGTCAGGAGATGTACAATAACAGTACAACAACAACATAGGCAAACCAAATTGTCCAGCCACAACACAGGGCAATGCACGCTTGGTGCTCTATATTTTACTTATGGTACAACAACAACATAGGCAAAACAAATTGCAGATACAGGGCAACGCACGCTTGCTGACTTACTTACTTACTTAGGTGGCCGTAACAACCCGTGTCCAGATTTCGACCGACCTCATCAGCTCTCGCCAGGCGCCTCTGCTTTGCGCGCGCCTTCTCCAATCGGATACACCAAGTGCGGTTAGGGCTTCCTCAGCCTGGTCCATCCATCGGAGGCATGGTCTCCCTCGTCGTCGTTTACCAGCGACCCTCGCCTCGAGCACCTTTTTCGCTGGAGCTTCGTCGTCCATACGATGGATATGACCCAGCCAGCGTAGTCGCTGCACAGTTATACGCTGAACTACGTCAATGTCTTCGTAGAGCTCATACAGCTCGTGGTTCATTCGGATGCGATAGTCATCGCCGACTCGAACAGGACCGAAGATTTTACGAAGAACTTTTCTCTCGAACACCCCCAGAGCGGCTGCGTCAGTTTGCGAAACTACCCATGCCTCAGCGCCATAAAGCAGCACAGGTAGAACGACCGTCTTGTAGAGTGTAAGTTTTGTCGATCGAGAGAGGGCTCTGGAACTTAGTTGCTTACTGAGCCCGTAGTAGCACCTATTAGCAATTATTTTTCTTCGCTTTATCTCCAGACTGATTTCGTTGTTAGTGTTAAAGGCGGTGCCAAGGTATAAAAACTCCTTGACTACTTCAAAGATATAGCTGCCGGATGAAACGTGGGAGTCTAAACGCCGCGCTCCCTTGTTTGTAGACAGCATATACTTTGTTTTACCCTCATTTATCGTCAAACCCACTTTGGCTGATTCCTTTCCGATAGCGGCGAAAGCAGCGGTAACATCTCTCTTGGTTCTGCCAACAATATCAATATCATCAGCGTACGCAAGGAGCTGGACACTTTTATAGAAAATGGTGCCATTACGATATACACCGGCCTTTCGTACGATCCCCTCCATGATGATGTTGAAGAGATCGCAAGACAGTGGATCGCCTTGCCTGAAACCTCTTTCGGTATTGAAGGTTTCGGAAAGGTCATTTCCTACCTTGACGGAGCTGCGTGTGTTGCTCAACGTCATTCTGCAAAGTCTAATCAACTTTGCAGGTATACCGAATTCAGACATTGTTGCGTATAGGCAATCCCTTCTCGGGCTATCGAACGCAGCTTTAAAATCGACAAAGGGATGGTGGTGTGTGTCGATTAGATTTTCGTGGGTTTTTTCCAGGATTTGTCGTAGCCTGAAAATCTGGTCTATGGTGGACTTACCAGGTCGAAAGCCACACTGATAAGGTCCAATCAGTGTTTTTATAATCGGCTTTAATCTTTCACACAGTATGCTTGAGAGAACCTTATATGCGATGGAAATAAAACTGATACCTCTATAACTGACTTGCTGTCTTACTTTTTATTGTTATTAAGTTTGTTGTTTATTTTTATTGTGAATTTTTTGCACTTTTTATACATTTATTTTTTACGTTATCAATGCTAAATAAGCAATATTTGACATGAATTAAGATTTTGTCTTTTATTGAAGTTAATGTTAATTAGTCAATATTTAATTTGTTTAACTAAGCAATATGTTTTATATATAAGCAGGTACAAGGAAATAATAAAGTTAGTTATTTATTTTACACTAAACATTAAAGTGCCTTATTTTAACTCTCTCTACGTAAACAATCCAGGTTCAAGTGCCTGTGTTTGTTAATTGTTTAATCCAGAGCAATCCAAGTTCAAGTGCTTGTGTTTGCGCCGCTGGAACAAAACATTTTGGTGACCCTGACCCACACAACCCCGATACACAACATTTTGTGGCCACAAGGGTGCCACAAGGATACGCTACAGCGACCGCCGCAATTAAGGGTGTCACAAGGACACGCCACAGCGATCGCCACAACAAGGGTGCCACAAGGACACGCCACAGCGATCGTCGCAATTCAGGGTGTCACAAGGACACGCCACATCGATCGCCTAAATCAAAAGTACGACTAAGGTGTCACAAGAGGCACACTGCAGCAAACAATGACAACATTCAGCGCGTTATTGGAATTACAAGTCAAAACTGGCGATGAAATACAGGGCCAATGACAACCAGTCAACATCAAGGCCTAATTCGAAAGATTGCAGCACGCATGACAGCTTTATGGCGATTGCTCAATTCACTAGCAGCTGCACAAGAAGAGGAGACACCTCAATTCTACAAGGTCAATATCAAAACCATAAATCAATTATGGAATCAACTTGAAGGCCTTCAGGATGAAGCATTGGAAAAACTGGAGGACCAAGCATCAGTAGGTTTCGACCAAACTGAATTCAATGAATTAGAAGATTTGGTGAGGCAACAACTGGTCAAACTTTCCATTAAGGAAGACCAGCTTCAATCGAGTAACACACCATTATCAACGTCAGGAAGAGAGCATCCTGCTCAGACTACACTACCATTGCCAAAGGTGACAATTCCGAATTTAAACGGCAATTACCTAAAATGGCAAGAATTTTACAACCTATTTTATCAAATGATAGACAAACAACCAGTACCACTAGTCCAAAAAATGTGTTATCTGAAATCAAATGTTTCGGGAGAAGCAAAACAGCTTGGACGCTGTTGTAAGATCGATATAACAACAATCGAATCCAGGTTGGAGCCTTGGTCCAGAAATTATTAGAGCAACCTTTCAGTATATCAACATCTGTGTCGGTAAAAAAAATCTACATGACACAACCAGAGAATGTTTGTTAGCTTTAAATAATCTCGGAGTGGAAACATTTTCCTGGGACCCACTCATATTTCACATATTGATTAAAAAATTATATAGAGCGATGCACATTAGATTTGAGCAATCATTAGCATGACCAAGAGAGCTATTGAAAATCAATGAATTTTTGTCATTTTTGGAACTACAATTCCAAACAATGGAGTCGATCGGTTCCAAGGACAAATCGTCATGTATACAGGCAACGACTAGATCATTCACTACAGTTGCAACAACACAAAGAAATGTAAATGTTTGCAGATAATGCAACATCAGCTTTCATCCATTGTATTTCTGCAAAAAATTTCTGCAATTATCTACACCAGAGAGGCTGAATTGGGTGCAAAGAAATAAACTTTGTGTCAATTGCTTCAAGCAAAATCATATAGCAAAGAACTGCCCATCACGGACCCGCACTAAGTGTGACAAGAGACACAATTCATTGGTGCATCTAGAAAGAAGAGTCGATGTTCCAAACGCGACAAAGGCAACTGATCCAAAAATAGCAGTCACATCAGCTGCAGCTAACACAATGCCAGCACGTAAATGTTATGTCTTACTAGCAACAGCGAAAATAAAAATAACTGCTGCTAATGGAAGATCAGGTGAATTTAGAGCAATATTGGACTCTGGTTCACAAATAAACATTATCTCCGAGCGACTCATCAGAAGGTTGTCCATCATCCCAAGCGACGCTTCACTCTGCATCGAGGGCATCGGAAAAGCACAAAGCAGAGCCACGCAACGGGTCAGTGTCATGCTGGAATCTTTGGACAACAATTTGTAATATAAATTTATCACTGGATGAAATGGTGGAACAGCTGTGAAAAATGGATGAAGTAGAATCAAATGAAAAGGGATTATCTCCGGCGGAGCAGCGATGCGAGGCACATTTCACTCAAAATGTTCGCATCAATGAAGAAAATCGGTTTGTCGTTAGACTGCCGTTCTTCAACCTACATCAGCCTTGGGAGAATCGAAAGAAATGGCTTACAATAAATTTTTAAGTCAACGTTCTAGACTTCTTAAAAATGATATAGTTCAAAATCAGTATGTCCAATTCATGGAAGTGTACAAGCGATTGGGGCATATGAAGGAAGTTAATCTTGATTCTGTACTGGCGCCTAATTATTTCATCCCTCATCATTGTGTACTAAAGCCAGACAGCACAACATCCAAACCACGAGTGGTATTTGACTCATCAGCCAAAACTACGTCTGGCTACTCCTCAAAATGATTTAATGTATACAGGTCCAACAGTCCAAAGTGAATTATTCTCCATACTTCTTCGCTTTCGTTGGCCACGCTTTGTTTTTACTACGGACATTGAAAAAATGTATAGACAAATTTTAATACATTCAGAAGATCAGCAATACCAAATCATTACGTGGAGAGCTCATCCAACGGCACCTATAAGCTATTACCAACTCAACACGGTTACCTATGGAACTCGAGCAGCACCATATCTTGTCACAAAATGCTTGCAACGCATAGCAAACGAATATGTTAATAGTTTTCCACTAGGATCTCAGATTTTGCATAACAATTTCTACGTTGATGATGGGCTTGGTGGATCAGACATCTTGACTACAGCTATCATAGCACAACAACAGCTCATAATCATTTTAAAAAGCATGGCTTCAATTTGCGCAAATGGTGTGCAAATCATCCAAAGCTCCTTCAGAACATTCCTCAAGATGACCAAGACGTAAAATTAGATGTCAACAATACCAACAACGATTCGATAAAGACACTAGGATATCTATGGCTACCAAAAACTGATCAATTTTGTTTTAAAGTAAGATTGGATCCAGTAAAGGTAGTCACAAAACGAGCAATTACATCTTATTTAGCTAGGCTGTTTGATCCATTGGGAATCGTTGCTCCATTGATAGTAACTGCGAAGATGTTTGTTCAGGAACTTTGGCAATTAAAAATTAATTGGGATGATGCCTTATCAGCTGAATTACATACAAAATGGATAAAGTTCCGCAGTGGCCTAAGTGATTTTGACGATTTGAAATTTTCACGACACATTTTTAAAGGAGACATTCCAAAGACAATTCAAATTCACGCATTTGCAGATGCATCAGAGGAGGCATTTGGCGCTGCAGTATATATTCGTTCAGAATCTAGGGATGGCAGAATAATAGTGAAGCTTTTGTGTTCTAAATCACGTTTAGCGTCACTTAAAATACAAACACTACCTAGACTCGAACTATGTGCAGCAGTTCAACTGGCAGCTCAACTGGTCAACCAAGTAAGGAATGAACTTAATCTCAAGGAACATCAAGCATTTGTCTGGACGGACTCAGAGATTGTTCTCTCATGCATTAATGCGCTGTCATCATCATTCCAAACATGTGTGGCAAATAGAGTTGCTACAATTAAAAATTTAACATTGGTAGAACAATGGCGTCATGTCAGCTCAAAAAACAACCCAGCTGACATCCTGTCAAGAGGTCTGCTACCAAGTACTTTAGCCAATTGCAATCTTTGGTTTTCTGGACCACTATTTTTACATGGAAACGAAACTATGTGGCCACCAAGATTCAACTCCGCATTGGCGATTTCAACCAACATGGAAAAGAAAAGGAAACCTTCACCAGTAGCCAGCAAAAACATAGTGATCACATTAACCAAAAACACCGGGCTACCATTTTTAGACGAAATGAACATTCTGCGAGTTGGTGGACGTTTAGAGGCATCGATATTACCATTCGATGCTAAGCAACAAGTGCTGCTGCCATATAACGATCCTATAACAAAGCTAATTTTAGTTATGTTACATAACGATAATATGCACTGCGGTCCAAAGACCTTGCAAGCATTATCTAGGCAGCGATTTTGGATAATCAAAGGAAAATTAATGACAAGGAACGTCGTACAAGGTTGTGTTCGCTGTTCCAGAGCAAAGCCAAGACTTTTTCAACAAATTATGGGCAATCTTGTAACGCGTCAAATTCCGCTCGCGTATCGGAGCTGAGGTTGGCCAACTCAGTGAAGGGGGCCGTGGCTGATATGATGTTAAATAAATTATAATTGGGCGCCACGCGATTCACCAAACTCCGACAAGTTCTAGACATCGCGATCACTAGTAACATTTGCGACTGAACAACAAAACGAGATACTTATTTGTACTTCATCAATTCAATGTATTTCTTTATTAAATACTTTTGTTTATTATAATTATAACCTTTATAATTCATAAATAACCTCAATACAGATTAAAATTTTAGAGAAACAATATAAATCTATTCACCAACTTCTTTTAGATCAACTAAGAAAACAATCGATTATATTCCCTAGGATTACACTGTTAAAGTAAAAAGTCAAAACCTTATCAATTTGTAAATGAATCAAAAAGGAGTTTTTAAGTATATATTATAGGCTCAATAATTCGTTAAATTTATTTCATGTCTACTTAAAGTTAAATTATTTTATTAAGCCAAAAAGTCACTAAAATAAAGTTGTATATTATGTGACAAACGTCTACTTAAGAAAAATACTCGTTCCAAATTAATTAAAGTTAACTAATGAAAATTTCAACCGAAAATAAAATGCTTAGGTAATCACTGGGATTGAACCTGCGACACTAGCGTACAAAGCAAGCCACTACACCACTGCTCCACTGCGGCTCATACTTTACCTTGGCGTAAATTATCTATATATATACCAGAAGCAAAAATGCGTGTATGTGCTTGCTGGTATTTAGGCCAAGTTACTTATTTAACCCAAAACAAATTCCAACAGTGGGAAAACCAATAACTTCCAATTAGTCGGAAAACCAATAACATCCAAATAGTGGGAAACCGATAATGTTCAAATAGTGGGAAAACCTGAGGACGTAGTATAATCTATAAAGAAAATACTAAATTTATTTTTATTCATTAACCACTAGTCCTGGGGTTTTCTTTTAAGATTTCCTACCTTGCACTTTAGACATCCCGTCTTAGAAAATCCTTCTAAATCCAATATCCACGATCATTTAATTTCTGAGATGATAGCTTAGCCTGAAAATATGTGCTTTGATGTTAATATGCTTAAGACACAAATTATTAACTAACTAACCTTAAGAAAAGATAATTACTAAAACAAACAATTTTCGGTGTTTTATCACTTTTCGCTATGCTTAGACCAACTTGTAATTTAAACAATCAACCCAAAAAAACAACTCTTAAGCAAAATTTAAACACACCGAAACCTTTGACATGAGTTTTAATACTCCTCTAGATTTCTGTGCTGTTTAGGCAAACCAGCGAAATTATGTGGCGATCTACCATTAACGGAAGCGCTAAATAGTCTAGATCACCCCATTGTCTAACTAAGTTTGCTAAATGTTTTTATTTAGATTTGCTTTTAACCTTGCATTTATTTATTACAACTGACTTTAACCTTTATATACTACATTTAGCTTACTTAAAAAAAAGAAAAAAAGATATGCATTCACCGGTCCGGGGACTCGAACCCACGATCTCGAGATTGCTGGCCCAACGGCATCACCACTAAGCCAACTCGACTTATGTTTGTTCACCTTCCTCCCCATATGATCGCTTCAACACGCTGTATTTCCCCACAGCTAATTAAACCCACCCTTTGAAGCATTTGCCAAGTTATATTTTTAGATTCAACTATCATTAGATGGTATGAATATTTAACATGGTAATAGTTCTTCATAACTCAGCAGTGACGTGAAAACTGAAACACAAGACCCGTTTACTCTTGCCCTATGTTACAACTCGGTTATAATTATTTATATCATTATTATTAATATTATTATTATTATTATTATTATTATTATTATTATTATTATTATTATTATTATTATTATTATTATTATTATTATTATTATTATTATTATTATTATTATTATTATTATTATTATTATTATTATTATTATTATTATTATTATTATTATTATTATTATTATTATTATTATTATTATTATTATTATTATTATAATTATTATTATTATTATTATTATTATTATTATTATTATTATTTTTATTCTTATTATTATTATTATTATTATTATTATTATTATTATTATTATTATTATTATTATTATTATTATTATTATTATTATTATTATTATTATTATTATTATTATTATTATTATTATTATTATTATTATTATTATTATTATTATTATTATTATTATTATTATTATTATTATTATTATTATTATTATTATTATTATTATTATTATTATTATTATTATTATTATTATTATTATTTTTATTTATTTTAGTCGACCTCTTGTTTATTATTTATTGTTATATTCGGGCTTAAGGTCCAATTGCAAAAACTCTTATTAGTGTTATAAAATTTTTATTATTATAAACACTGTTGTTAGTTGTCAATATTTCGATTCTCACCGAGAATCATCATCAGGACAGAACTAAAAATAAACATTTGTAACACACTATTTTACACATTGTCTTTAAACAGTAAGAACTTACATAAAAACAAAAAACTTTATACACTGAATCTACATTGAAACATTTAACATTAAACCATTTAAAATTAAAATTACAAATAGCTAAAAACCGCGTCCATCAATTCTCCATAAAACTTCAACTGCGTTTGTTTTTCTCCCTCTGCTTCTCGATGCAGCGTCTGTATATGTGAGCACAATTGTCGGTATCAGTTTTAAAGTTGAGTCGTTTATGTGGGTGAACGTTAATAATGTGGAGCATTTCCAGAGTGTATCGACGTGTGTATTTGTTCTCTTGTTGTAAAATCTCAACGTTAGTAAAGTCAGGTGTGTGTTTGTGCTTGGCACAGTGGGCCGCTAGTGCTGTTTTTTGTTCTATGGGTTTGTCTTTTAGTTTCAAGTCAGATTTATGTGAAGAAAGTCTAGTTCGTAATTTATTTTTCGTTGTCCCCACATATGTCTGGTCACATACGTGGGACCCGTCACCATTACATTTTATTTTGTAAACCACATTCGTTTGATCTAATTTGTCAATTTTTGTTTTTGTATTACTGTAAATTTGTTGTAATGCGTTAGCTGACTTAAACGCGATTTTATATTTATCCTTGTCATATATGTTAGAATTTGAGAGTCTTTCAGATAGGCCCGGTATATATGTCATCGATTTGTAGATTTTATCTGGTTTTTTAGTTGTCGTTCTTTCTGTCTCTCTAAAATATTTGCGAATAAGTTCATTGATTGTTTTCTTTGGAAACTCATTTTTATGTAATATTGTCCTTATTTTTTGTAGATTTTCCTTGTGATATTCTTTGTTGCTGATGTCGAGCACTCTCCGTATGAAATTGTTCGCTGTATTAAAAATTATTCTTTTAGGATGTTTGGAGTAAAAGTTGATTAGGCGTCCAGATGCCAAAGGTTTTTGATACCAGTTTGTAGTCAGTTTGTTGTTTTTTATTATTATTACAGTGTCCAAATATGGTAAAAATCCGTCGACTGCTTCCTCCTTCGTAAATTTTATGTTTCCATGAAAATTGTTCAATGTTCTCAGTGTTTCTTCAATTTGGTCCGTTTTAACTATAGCGAAAAGGTCGTCAACATATTTTGTAACTAGTCTTATTTTGTTGTTAAGTGTTTCCAATGACTTGTCTAGTAGCTCTTCCATCACTATGTCTGCAATGACTGGAGACGCTGGTGATCCCATCGGCATTCCTCTGATTTGTGTGTATATTTTGTCTTCATACTTAAAATATCTATTGTCTTTAATGCACAATTTTAATATGTCCATGAATTTGTCTTTGTTTAGTTTGGTATATGTTTTGATTCTGTTCCATTTCGTTTCAATAATTTTTAGTGCATAGTCAACCGGTATACTGGGAAAAAGGGATATCACGTCAAATGAAACTATGGATTCGTCGTCATAAATGTATGTGTTATTTATTCGTTTTTTGAAATCTATTGAATTGTTGATATTGTATTTGGAGTCTATAGTCAAGTTTTTAAGAATGTTGATGGCGTATCTACATAGTCCGTATGATGGTGATCCTATTGATGAACAAATTGGTCTTAAAGGTGTGTTTTCTTTGTGAATTTTAGGCAATCCATATATCCTCGGTGCAGTTGCTGTGTACGTTTTTATGTTTCTTTTTTCTTTTGTTGAGATCTCATTCTTGTTGTATAAGAATTCCGCGAAATCGTTGTTTATCTGCTGTAGTTTTTGTGTAGGGTCCTTATTAATTCTTTTAAAAATTCCAGTGTCTCTTATAAGCGTTTTCATTTTTTCGTTGTAATCTTTTTTGTTCATTGTAACTGTCACATTACCCTTGTCCGAGTTTAATATTAAGATATTTTTATGTTCCTTTAGAAATATTTTCGTCGCTTTTAATGTCTCAATCTCTGCTTGGTCTCTGTTGTTCATCTTGTTGTTTTTCATGTGTCCATCAATGAGTGTTGTAAACTTCGATCGTGCTACGTCCTGTTCTTCTTTTCCTGCTATGGTTTGAATGCACTCTTCACCTTCCGCTATGCAATTAAATAAGGGGAACTGTCTTGTTGTTGATGGTAACGCGTATTTTGGTCCTAGCGAGAGAAGCCATTCTATATTTGTTGGTATTGTAACGTCGGACTTGTTGACAAACCAATCAGTGTTGTGTTTTCTCCTAATTGTATCATCTGATTCTCTTTGGAGTGCTTTGTATTTCTTCATGTGAATGTTCTTTGAGTGAGTGAGTAAATTGTTATAAGTCTTGGTTTCGTTTGAGAAAAAAGCTGTTTTGTGTACGTCGCTCAACCTTTTGTTGATAATTTTTGTTATATTTTTAGCACTTCGTTCGTTGATTTTTAATGTTTCGTGTTTATGTTGTACAAGTAAATTAAGAATTTTGGCATGGAATGTCTGCATGCATTTTGTCAGTATGTGTTTGGTCTTTTTGGGTACTATTCCGTTGATTTCAAAAATGGTGGCAACCGTTGTTGTTGTATTTTTAATGAAGTTCGGTATGATTCCCATCTTCCGACATTTGATTAAAAATGTAATTGCTGTTTTTAAGTTGACGTTCTTTCTCCTGTTGTTCTTGTATTTTCTAATAGTGTTGTTGGTTTCGTTGTTATAGTTTACCTTAAGTTCTTGGTACAGCTTCATTTTGTTGTTATGTTGCTATGTTACGGCGTGCCCTCCGTTGTATAATTTTTATTTATTTTAGTCGACCTCTTGTTTATTATTTATTGTTATATTCGGGCTTAAGGTCCAATTGCAAAAACTCTTATTAGTGTTATAAAATTTTTATTATTATAAACACTGTTGTTAGTTGTCAATATTTCGATTCTCACCGAGAATCATCATCAGGACAGAACTAAAAATAAACATTTGTAACACACTATTTTACACATTGTCTTTAAACAGTAAGAACTTACATAAAAACAAAAAACTTTATGCACTGAATCTACATTGAAACATTTAACATTAAACCATTTAAAATTAAAATTACAAACAGCTAAAAACCGCGTCCATCAATTCTCCATAAAACTTCAACTGCGTTTGTTTTTCTCCCTCTGCTTCTCGATGCAGCGTCTGTATATGTGAGCACAATTGTCGGTATCAGTTTTAAAGTTGAGTCGTTTATGTGGGTGAACGTTAATAATGTGGAGCATTTCCAGAGTGTATCGACGTGTGTATTTGTTCTCTTGCTGTAAAATCTCAACGTTAGTAAAGTCAGGTGTGTGTTTGTGCTTGGCACAGTGGGCCGCTAGTGCTGTTTTTTGTTCTTTGGGTTTGTCTTTTAGTTTCAAGTCAGATTTATGTGAAGAAAGTCTAGTTCGTAATTTATTTTTCGTTGTCCCCACATATGTCTGGTCACATACGTGGGACCCGTCACCATTACATTTTATTTTGTAAACCACATTCGTTTGATCTAATTTGTCAATTTTTGTTTTTGTATTACTGTAAATTTGTTGTAATGCGTTAGCTGACTTAAACGCGATTTTATATTTATCCTTGTCATATATGTTAGAATTTGAGAGTCTTTCAGATAGGCCCGGTATATATGTCATCGATTTGTAGATTTTATCTGGTTTTTTAGTTGTCGTTCTTTCTGTCTCTCTAAAATATTTGCGAATAAGTTCATTGATTGTTTTCTTTGGAAACTCATTTTTATGTAATATTGTCCTTATTTTTTGTAGATTTTCCTTGTGATATTCTTTGTTGCTGATGTCGAGCACTCTCCGTATGAAATTGTTCGCTGTATTAAAAATTATTCTTTTAGGATGTTTGGAGTTTAGGCGTCCAGATGCCAAAGGTTTTTGATACCAGTTTGTAGTCAGTTTGTTGTTTTTTATTATTATTACAGTGTCCAAATATGGTAAAAATCCGTCGACTGCTTCCTCCTTCGTAAATTTTATGTTTCCATGAAAATTGTTCAATGTTCTCAGTGTTTCTTCAATTTGGTCCGTTTTAACTATAGCGAAAAGGTCGTCAACATATTTTGTAACTAGTCTTATTTTGTTGTTAAGTGTTTCCAATGACTTGTCTAGTAGCTCTTCCATCACTATGTCTGCAATGACTGGAGACGCTGGTGATCCCATCGGTATTCCTCTGATTTGTGTGTATATTTTGTCTTCATACTTAAAATATCTATTGTCTTTAATGCACAATTTTAATATGTCCATGAATTTGTCTTTGTTTAGTTTGGTATATGTTTTGATTCTGTTCCATTTCGTTTCAATAATTTTTAGTGCATAGTCAACCGGTATACTGGGAAAAAGGGATATAAGGGATAT
>OU612044.1:91173404-91375904 GCA_914767935.1 Coremacera marginata | reverse complement strand
GCTTTGTGTTCTTAAAAAAAAAAAAAAGAACATACATATGGAAAAATGAAAAGCTAAGCAAGCCAAAAAAAAATAATAAAACAAAGCAACAATTACCAACAGTTTTAACACAAAAATAACAACAACAGCATTACAACGTCACAAATATAACATTGAAAACATTTAAAATTTGCTTTGCTGAGTGCGGCCAGCAGACACAACAACATTAAGCTGCAGTCAACTTTTTTTTAGCTGACCACGCGAAGGGCTTTTCTATGCTCTTCGCCGCTTAAGTAATTGTTGTTTTTTTCGTGTCCGTCAACTCCTCCATCCTCTCCAATTAGTTGCGGCTGTGAGTGAGGTTGCACTGTGGGCAGAGTTGTGCTAAGGTGAAGGCATAACACTGGCATTTGCACATATTTATGTCCACAGAGTTTAATCTCAATTATCTGTTGTAACTAATTACCTGTTTGCCCTATTTATTTAATATTTGCACGGTGCGAGAATGTCGAGTCATTTTCGCATGTATTTTTTCAATATACGTGGACTGAGAGCGATTTTCTTCTCGGTCTATGCACATTGTGCTCTTAATAGGCCTCAAATAATGGCATTAAGTGAGACCCAGGTGAGCGGGGATGCAGATCTACTGGATTTTCATATTCCTGGGTATCACTTACTGCTATTGTTTTCTTCGCATAGAGGCATCGCTCTTTTTATACGTTACGATGTAGCGTATCAGTGCCAACGGGGTCTGTGCCTGACCGATCCGGAATTTAGCTCTATGTGGGTTAGGTTCAGGGTCCGCTCGCACTTGCTACATTTCTGCTATGTCTATAGAAGTCCGAATTTAGGGAGGGAGCCTACCTTTAACAAACTAGACTCTCTTCTGATTCGATATCGCACATTTTGGGGTAGTTCGCTGATAGTGAAATCGTCTTTGCTGGCGATTTCAATGTCCACAACTCGGCTTGGTTATGTCACTCAGGCCGAACAACACCTGAAGGGCAATATGTTGAGCTTTTTGCTGAATCGAACCAATTGAATCAACTAGTAAAGGAACCAACTTTCTTTCCAAGAAGTGATCTGCATAGACATAACATCTTAGACCTCTTTCTGAGTTCGCATTACGAAAAATATGATGTGAGTGTCAACGCACCTCTTGGTAATTCGGACCATTGCACCATCTCCGCTGTTTTTCCATATTCCTCTACGCCTGAAGCCCCGAAAAGGACTGCATGGTTTTATGGAAGAGCAAATTGGACTGCGCTAAATAATTTTTATCGCAACTTCAATTGGAAATTATGTTTCGCTGACAGAAATGTGAATGCCGCGGCGGTTATGGTGCAAAAAATTATCTTATTGGGTATGCGGTCTTTCATCCCCAATAAGATGAGAAGCATCAAACCAAAAGACCACTCATGGTTTAATGAGACTTGCAGGATTGCAGTCAGGTCCAAAGAGGAAGCCTTTCGGAATTGGCGCTCTGATAAGAATGCCGATACGAAAAGACTTTGCATTGAGGCTAGGAATCGCTGTAAAGAAATTTTAAAACGCGAAAAGTTTCTTCACAAAACTCGCATCAGAGAACAGGTTCTTCTCTGCTCCAAAGGGAGCAAAAACTTTTGGTCATTTGTTAAAAGAGTAAAGAATCAGACGTCATCGACTATTTCAACTCTTTTAAAAGATGATCAAATCTTCACGGACTCGGCTGATAAAGCAAACTTGTTGGCCGGATTGTTTGCACATAACTCCACAATCCCAGTAAACAATCAGCCACTACCTTTCGTTGAAAGAACGTCTTCTGTAATGCAGGAGATATATTTTCGTATGAGAGCAGTTAAAAGTTATTGCAAACCTCAACATAAAAAAAGCCTCTGGTCCAGATGGCATACCACCACTTGTGCTTAAAGCGTGGGCTTCTAGTCTGGCTCGGCCTTTGCGTAACCTGTTCAACATCTCCTACAGGACAGGAGTATTTCCATCTTGTTGGAAGGTCGCAAGGGTCCAGCCGGTACCAAAAAATGGCGATGCCACGAACTCTGCAAACTACCGACCCATATCGATATGCTCTACGTTCCCCAAAGTTATGGAGAGCGTAATTAACTTCAACCTAATGAACTATCTGGAGCACAATGGATTGCTTAGTGACCGTCAATATGAACCTTATGGCGTTCTTAACTGAAAAATGGAACCAATGCGTTCACTTATTCGGTGAGAGCAGAGTTGTTGCTCTGGATATTTCAAAGGCATTTGACCGAGTGTGGCATAAAGCGCTCGTGTCTAAACTAATTGCATATGGTGTCGGTGGTAACTTTGCTCGGTGGATCACGTGCTTTCTTATGAATCGAACGATCTATGTTGTAGTCGATGGTATATCGTCCAGAGAGCACGCCATCAACGCAGGTGTACCGCAGGGCTTAGTTCTTTCGCCAACTTTGTTCGTGGTTTCTATCAACGACCTTCTGTCGTTGACTCACAACCCAATTCATTCGTTTGCGGATGACAGCGGCATTTGCCATTCATATTCATTTAAAAAACGCCCGAGCTCTTTGGAAAATGAGAAGATGAGGCAACATATGCATGACACACTTAACAATGACTTAGGAAAAATCACCGAGTGGGGTCTTGCTAATAGAGTAGAGTTTAATGCTATAAAGACCCAGTGTTGTCTTGTAACCCACAAGCGAATCAATTGCCCCTTAGCTCCCCTCTATATGAACGGTGTAGATCTTACGGAGTCAGGTGCTCTTGACGTTCTAGGCATTTCAATACAAGCAGATCTTCGGTGGAATGATCACATTTTTGATGTGTCAAAAGAAGCAGCCAAGTGCCTTGGTTTTTTAAAACGGTGTAAGAAATACTTCACTCCATCTGATCTTCGCTTGATCTATACCTCATATATTAGGCCGAAAATGGAGTACAATTCGCACATTTGGGCAGGGGCTTCAAGATCATATTTGGAGCTTCTGGACCGGATTCAAAGACGTGCGATATATTTGATAGGTGATGGAAATGTTTCATCTCCTCTCGACTCTCTTGGGCATCGTCGCAATGTTAGTAGTCCAAGCCTTCTGTACAGGTACTACCATAGAAAGTGTTCAAGGGAGATACGTGGCCTGACGCCACCAGCTCGTGTGTTTCTTAGGTCCACTCGGGCAGCTCTCCAAGCCCATCCCTTTACCATTGAAACTTTGCCCAATAGAACATCGCATTACCGAGATAATTCGTTTTTCGGTCGATCAGTAAAATTGTGGAACAATCTCCCTGCGAGCGTGTTTCCCGACAGTTTCAATCTGTGTTAATTTAAATCAAATCTTCATCGTCACTACTCCATTTTTCCACCCTCCAACTAACTATCACCCGTCTTCCGAATCAACACAATGCTTTCGCATTTATAGGGGACATCCCCTGAGTGCTGGTTAAGTCTAAAAAAAAAATCCAGCATCGTGACAGTAGGGGCTTGGACCAGGGTGCTCCTCCAAGACCTGGAAGAAAACTTCGGCTAGTGCAGCTTCTACCCATCTCCATTTGTCCCGGGGGAGTGCCCCGTCCGCCCTCCCAGTGTCAATGACGCCCAGCACCCTTCCTTCCCCCTTGACCACTTCGCTAAACGACCTGGCTTCAGTAACCCAACTAAGCGTTTTTGGCCTTTTTGCAGCAGGTATCTCGTCTGCAGATCTTTGCTTTTATTGGCAAGCTCACCCTTAAGGAGAGTAACCTTCAGGGGAGTTCGCTCTTCCTTGTTTTGGCTCTTAAGCAGTTTTGCTTTGGCACACCTTTCGTACCAGGCGACTTTGGACGGCCGATAACGCTTGCTCTTACCGAGCGCGCCTGAGGGCCGATCAGCAACCATACCAGGTTTGGATTTGCTCGAGGCCTTCGCACCCGACGTTCCGTGGCACGAATTTAATCTAGCAGCGGCTTGTGCCGAAGTGCTCGGGCCAAGTTTTTTTCCAGTACCTCAGGCTGCTCCTGTGACCGGCTCTACAGTCCTTTGTGTTTGTGTGACTTCAGGCGGGATCAACCCACCCTCCGAAATTGCGCCGCAGCTTGCAGCTTTGGCTTGTCTTTGCCCAACTTTGCCCAATAGAACATCGCATTACCGAGATAATTCGTTCTTCGGTAGCTCAGTAAAATTGTGGAACAATCTCCCTGCGAGCTTGTTTCCCGGCAGTTTCAATCTGTGTAAATTTAAATCAAATCTTCATCGACTCTACTCCATCTTTCCACCCTCCAACGAACTGCCACCCGTCTTCCGAATCAACGCAATGCTTTCGCATTTATAGGGGGCATCCCCTGAGTGATGGTTAAGTCTAAAAAAAAAATTTACTTGCAGCAAGTGAAAAAATTCACTGCTTAGGAAAATTCCGTGCAAGTAGCGCTGCAAGTAGGCTGCAAGTCCGAATGTGACTTGTATATGTGAGATGTATTGAGTTTTTCGAACATTCACTTGCACCTGTCGACGCTAGGTTAGGTACTTGATTGTAGTAACTTACAAGCTGCTAGAACGTGTTTCCGTATTTTTCTAGCTCAAAAGAGATAGGAAGAACAAGCATAAACGGATTCCCTCGAACAGGCCTGATATGAAAAAAAAAGTAATTTTCGTACTGTAAATTTCGTAATTTTACAACACATTTTTCTTTAATCATAAACATATTTATACATATAGGTTTTAATGAAAAATTAAATAGGACCTTTAAGAGTTCATTCATGTTATTAATATCAAATTAAATAAATATATTAATAAGGTTAAAAAATTATAAGATTTAATTAAATTTGTATTGTATTGTATTATTGTACTTGTTTGTTAATTCTTTCTTTATGTCCAAATTATAACAAGATGGATTCTTCACTCTTAAATCAACGTTTATGTGCTCAAAATGCCTCTGATTTTTGTTTTATATAAGTTTATTTGAGAAAAAATGCAACCAACGTTTGCTGACGAATTAGGCTAGGTCAAAGTTTTAAAAATTAATTTCCGCATAAAAGAAAATGCCAAAGATTAGTCTCCTCTTCTGATTGAATAAACTTTTTTAGTAATATTCAATTTCTACTTATTCTTCTGAATCACTGAAAAGAAAAGCAAACTCTAAATTTAAAACTTCAGAATCAAGACTTCGTTTTCTTAAACCAGATTAGGAAATAGTTTGAGCAAATCGACAAGTATTTTTAAATGTGAGTATCTCTATTGGACTTATCGCATTTGATAAATGCTCTAACTTAAATTTTACCTCAACACCCTAACACGCTCCAAACACACAAATCAAATTTGAATCTGAACTTAAATCTCAAATTTTAAATAATAAAGGAAAAGCGATTTAACCAAAAAACGTAATTTTTGACAAAAAATTTAAAGAAAAACGTCAGGTCATAATTGTAGCAAAAAAACAAAGTCCAAATGACGATAAATCGTCAATAATACGAACCCTGCTTTATGCTACATACCATTCAGCCCAAAAGTCGTGCAACAGCTACTTAGCAAATTTTCCGCTGAATGCAGCCAATGTGAATTAAGCACTAATAATGAACTCTCTCTATTTCTTGGCATTTTTTTTTTTTGACAACTTATGGTATGCCAAGGAACTGTCACTTCTACCTTTATTCTTGTATCATGTTACAGACTAATTTTTACCTAGTGTACGCACTAGGACCGAATTCATAAAAGCAAAAAAGGTTTAGTTGGCATTCCTATGGTAAGAGAACTACCATCGTTTTTAGGCTCAAATAACGGGCTCGGATTCAGCGATTAATTTTAACCTAGAGTTTTAGATGGCATCTCAATGGCAAAAATTACGTTACATTAAAATTCAGACTACGGATACGGATTCAGCGACCCATTTTTAGCTTATGTTCGCCCAGCACCGAATTCGTAAAAATTTAGGTGGCAGCCATATGGTAAAAATAGCATAATTTTTTAATTATGACTACGGATTCAGATTTAGTGATACATTTTTAGTTAGTGTTCTCCCCAGCACCGAATGCGTAAAAATAGAAAAATTTAAGTGGCAGCCATATAGAAAAATACGTAGTTTTGAATTCGTTAAAATTTAAAAATTTAGGCGGCAAACCTATGGTAAAAAATTACATAATTTTTGAAATTCTGACGACGAATTAAGTAACTCATTTTTACTTAGTGTTCGCCCACCGAATTCGTAAAAAAAAATTTAGGTAGCAACTCTTATTAAAACAACATCTTAATTAAAAAAAAATCAACTAAATTGGTAAAAAATTACGTGTAGCAGAGGGAAACAGACGCTTTTTTCCCACTTTGTTTTTTATGTATAGATTATGCATATACATGTTGGTGATTCCATGCCAAATAGGACGCTTTTTTGTAAAAACTGATTTTGACGATTCCGTTTTTTTTTTTTCAAATTTTTGCAAGTCGCACAAAGTGGCCGCTTGTATGCGAGGCTGGCCAAAATTGATTTTTTAAAAAAATTGGATAATGAAAACAATGTTGATGCATTTGTAATATGGATGATATTTCTATGTGTTTAGAAATTTTTTGCTTTTCTAATTTTTTAACAGTACCTTTTTAACAGGCTTACATTTATGTATGTGTAGTTGAAAGTGTCTGTGAAATTTCTGTATTCAGAAAAGCTGGTTTGAGCCTGTCTATATGAACTGTAGCGGAATGCTTTTTTTAAAAATTGAACGGAATTTTGGTGCCTTGCCTTTCAAAAGCAAATTCGTTTAGTTTATTTGGACAATTATTATTAGCACAATTAGATAGAAAGAGATTTTTTAGCAGTACAACAGATAATATTTATAATCAACGAATTACCTATATAATATATTTTAAACATGATTATAAAAACAGCTAGATACTAATTTAAGAATACTGAGTAACTTATGATGGGGTTGGGTTTAAGTTGAGTTGAATTTTTAATTTTATATAATGAACGTAAGAGTTTGACATGAAGATGTATTGATGATGTAGATACATATAAATATAAAGGGTGTTTTTTTAGGGGGACAGGGGGCGAAACCTTCACATGGCAACGTGTCTGACCGCCTGAACCTGGCGAGGCCAGCATTATCCATGTCGAAATCGTCTCAAGTCGACTCAAACCTCCACGTGGTGTTCCCTGGGCAACGGCAAACTGGCATCCGTCAGTTTGACGGCTAATTTGAGCGGCGGGTCACTCCATAGACCTTAAACATGGAATGTGCGCAGGGTTTGGGTCCCGCCACATTACTACTGCCCAATGAAAACTAAATCAGCCTAAACGACCACCGCAAACGAAAAACGGACCAGATCCAGGAAATGCGATGGAAAGGGCAAGGCTGCTCTAAACAAGCACACTGTGATATCTACTAAAGCTGCCATGCGGAGAGGCGTGAATTTGGATGTGGATTCGTTGTTAGCCGGAAACTAGGCCACCTTGTTTCCCGGTTCACACCTGTGAACGAAAGATTGGCCACGATCCACATCAAGGCAAAATTTTTCTCCATCAGCCTTATTTGCGCGCACGCCCCGACGGAGGAAAAGGACGAAGCCGTCAAAGACGCTTTTTACGCTAGTCTTGAGGACGTATACGACCACCTTCCGGTCCATGACGTGAAAATAGTCCTCGGCGATTTTAATGCGAAAGTCGGAAGGGAAGGCATCTTTGGCCCCACTGTCGGTCAGTTCAGTCTTCATGAGACCTCCACGAACAACGGTCTAAGACTGATCGACTTCGCCGCGGCACAAAACATGGTAGTTAGTAGCACCAGATTTAAGCACCTCGACATCCACAAGGCCACCTGGCTGTCCCTGGATCAAAAAACCCGAAACCAAATTGATAATGTTGTAATCGACGGAAGGCATGCCTTTAGTGTTCTAGATGTGCGTACATTTCGGGGGGTCAACATTGACTCCGACCATTATCTTGTTGCAGCCCAGATCTGCATGCGATTATGCAATGCGAACAACATACGCACAGGAATACAAAGAAAGCTAGATGTCGCTAAGCTGCAATTACAATGGACTGCCGAAGCCAACTCCGCCCAACTCTCGGTGAAGCTCAACCAACCAACCTCTGGACCCGACGACGCCGGCGGACTTTGGGCGCATATATCCCACTCCATGCGCACTGCCGCTGAAGAAGTCATTGGTTTCCGGCGCCCGCATCGCGACTGCAGTAAAAAACGCCGCATATAGAAAAACGCTGCAGTCAGCTGCAACGCGAGCCGTGCGAGAAAACTACCGCGAAAAGAGGAAGGAAGAGAGGCGCCTTTTATGACGAAAAGAAAAGAGAGCAGGAAAAGCGTGAGCGTGAGGAACTAGAGGTATACCAGGACAAGAAGGATGCACGAAAATTCTATCAACAGGTTAAACGTCTAACCCAAGGTTTCAAGCCCGGAGCATCCACTTGTAGAGACGAAAATGGAGATCTGAATACGGATACGCAGTGTGTGCTGAGATTGTGGAGACGGCACTTCTCCAATTTACTTAGTGGCGACGATTCCACCAATGCCGGCCATGGAGAGCGCAGTTCAGAGCCACCAATCAACGATGACGGAGTGGAAGCACCACCACCTAGCCATGGAGAGGTTCGAGTTGCTATCCAACGACTCGAAAACAATAAAGCAGCGGGTGCTGACGGCTTGTCAGCTGAATTGTTTAAAACCGGCGGCGATGAATTGATAAGGCGCATGCATCAGCTTATCAGCAAAATATGGCTAGAAGAAAGCATGCCCGACGATTGGAACCTTAGCGTACTGTGCCCAATACTTAAGAAAGGAGACCCTACAATCTGCGCAAGTTATAGAGGTATAAGATTTATTTCCATCGCATATAAGGTTCTCTCAAGCGTACTGTGTGAACGATTAAAGCCGATTACAAAAACACTGATTACACCTTATCAGTGTGGCTTTCGACCTGGTAAGTCCACCATAGACCAGATTTTCACGCTACGACAAATCATGGAGAAAACCCACGAAAATCAAATGGACACACACCATCTCTTTGTCGATTTTAAAGCTGCGTTCGATAGCCCGAGAAGGGATTGCCTATACGCAACAATGTCTGAGTTCGGTATACCTGCAAAGTTGATAAGACTTTGCAGAATGACGTTGAGCAACACACGCAGCTCCGTCAAGGTAGGAAATGACCTCTCCGAAACCTTCAATACCGAAAGAGGTTTCAGGCAAGGCGATCCACTGTCTTGCGATCTCTTTAACATCATCATGGAGGGGATCGTACGAAAGGCCGGTGTGCATCGTAATGGCACCATTTTCTACAAAGGCGTCCAGCTCCCTGCGTACGCTGATGATATTGATATTGTCGGCAGAACCAAGAGAGATGTTACCGCTGTTTTCGCCGCCAGCGAAAAGGAATCAGCCAAAGTGGGTTTGACGATAAATGAGGGCAAAACAAAGTATATGCTGTCTACAAACAAGGGAGCGCGGCGTTTAGACTCCCACGTTTCATCCGGCATCTATAACTTTGAAGTAGTCAAGGAGTTCGTTTACCTTGGCACCGCCATTAATACCAAAAACGAAATCAGCCTGGAGATAAAGCGAAGAACAATAATTGCTAATAGGTGCTACTACGGGCTCAGTAAGCAACTAAATTCCAGAGCCCTCTCTCGATCGACAAAACTAACACTCTACAAGACGCTCGTTCTACCTGTGCTGCTTTATGGCGCTGAGGCATGGGTAGTTTCGCAAACTGACGCATCCACTCTGGGGGTGCTCGAGAGAAAAGTTCTTCGCAAAATCTTCGGTCCTGTTCGAGTCGGCGATGACTATCGCATCCGAATGAACCACGAGCTGTATGAGCTCTACGATGACATTGACGTAATTCGGCGTATAAATGTGCAGCGACTACGCTGGCTGGGTCATGTCCATCGTATGAACGACGAAGCTCAAGAGGCGAGGGTCGCTGGTCAACGACGACGAGGGAGACCATGCCTCCGATGGATGGACCAGGCTGAGGAAGCCCTAACCGCACTTGGTGTATCCGATTGGAGAAGGCGCGCGCAAAGCAGAGGCGCCTGGCGAGAGCTGATGAGGTCGGCTGAAACCCGGACACGGGTTGTTACGACCACCTAAGTAAGTAAGTTTTTTTAGAGGTATAGAACTTTAAGTTGGCAACACTGTTTTAAATGGCGGCTATTTTGTCAGCTGTCAGCTGATTTGTGTTTCGTTTGGTTTGGCATTTAAACATGAATAGACTGACGCCTGAACAACGCTTCCAAATTGTGCAAATTTATTTTGAAAACAATGGTTTTGTTCGAAATACGTATCGCGCACTACGTCCATTTTAAGGTCAACATAATCGTCCAACAGAGCAATTAATTCGACTATGGACCATTTTCGCACCACTCTTACTCTAAATGATAATACTCATTCACAGCGATGTCGTACAGAGCGGACAGAAGAAGCCATTGCTGCTGTAAAGCGTAACGTAGAGTAAGACCCGAATCAGTCTATCCGCCATCGTGCACAGGAATTGGATATCCATTTTATGGAAGATTTTGCGGAAAGATCTTGGTTTGCTTGCTTACAAAATCTAGCTCGTGCAAGAATTGAAGCCACACGATCACCTAACAAGGCGTAGATTCGGTGAATTGGCCAAAAACAAGATTGCCGTTGATCCCGATTTTCATAAGAGAATTTTGTTTAGCGATGAAACTCACTTTTGGTTCAATAAACAAAAATGCCGTATTTGGAGTGAAGTGTATGTTGAGACACCGTTACATCCAGAAAAACTGACTGTTTGGTGTGATTTATAGGATGGTGGAATCATTGGTCCATACTTCTTTAAAAACGATGCTGACCAGAAGTTACAGTCAATGGTGACGGCTATAGAGCCGTGATTACTGACTTTTTCGTTCCTTAATTGAACAAACATGGTATGCATGAGCTGTGGTTTCAACAAAACGGCGCAACATGTCACACAGCTCGTGCCACAATTAATTTACTGAAGGAAACGTTTGGTAACCGCATAATTTCACGTTCCAGTCCCGTGAATTAGTCTCCAAGATCGTACGATCTAAAGCCGCTAGATTTTCTTCTGTGGGGAAAGTCGCTAGTCTACGCCGATAAGCCCGAAACGATCGACTACTTGGAGGACAACATTCGCCGCGTAATTTCCGGTATTTGGCCACAAATGTTGAAAAAGTGAGTGAAAATTGGACCTCCAGATTAGATTACATTTGAGCTAGCCGTGGCGGTCATATGTCAGTAATCATATTAAAATTATAATGCCAAAAGATTATCTTTTGAACAAAGCCAATTTCATGTCAATTTCCAAAATTCATCCTTGTTTTAATCCATTTCAAAGTCCTATACCTCTAAAAAAACACCCTTTATAAAGAATAAAAGAGCTTAGCCTAAAATTAAAGAAAAATGTGACAAGTAAAATAAAAAAATTAAAGAAGAAAAAGTGCAGAATTGGTAGTAATTAGTAGTTAGATGTTTGAATAATAGGGCAAAAGAGATTGCCTAAAGTTATTGAGTGGAAAACAGTTGATTTAATGGCATATGGTAGTGAATTTCATAGTTTAATGGCGATGTCGAAAAATAGACGTTTTGAATGCAAAGTCTCAAATCTCAGAATTATGTTATAAGATTCGGTTAGAAAGACTGAAACGTAATTTATTATCGAGGAAAGATGGAGTTTTTTGATAAATTAATTTATGCAAAAATAAACAAATCCTTGCGTTCAGTAATTTATAATGCTACAAACCCAGAATTTTTTTACTTTTTACGGACACGTGATCAAAGCGTCTCAATTTTGTCACATCATTAAATGCAACTTGTATGATACGCGTAGAGTGTGAGTCGAGATTACTATAAACCAGTTCAGAGTAAGTAAACATAAAAAAAATAGTTGGCAACTCAATGATTTATTTATTTATATAAAATTAAGGCTTACATCAGTACACTTAGAACTATGTTCTTTTATAGTACAAAATCGTTTAGTTTAGTTAATTATAAAATTTAATTAGATTGCAATTATAACAACCGTGATTAAGATTTAATTATTGATATATAACAATACTTAAAATTAAAAGATAGGACTATAAATGTCATATATTATTATATATTATTATATTATTATATATTATTTTTATATTATATTATAAAAAAAAAAAAAATAAATACATTAATAAAGAAGAAAAGAAAAAAACATAACCTTTGAGAAAGTTTCAGCAAATTACAGATACTATAGAATACAGAAAAAAGTTAAGATATATTGCCTAAAAGTACCTCTCCTAGTTATTTCTCTTAACCATCTAGGTAGTGTATTCCAAAGTCTGATGGCGTTTATGAAAAACATGTAAGAGGTGTTTAAATAATTATGCCTGGGTACAATTAGAATATGGCTTCTTCTAGACATACAGGAGCGTAATTTATCATAAGGGTAACGAGGCGTTTTTTCGTGAATAAGTTTGTGCAGTATATACTCGTACAGTTTCTTGCTTTGATATATGATGTTATGTCGCAACCAAGTATAGAATATCTAATGCTAGATAAATGTTTATATTTTCGTAAACCGTAAGCATACCACGTGGCATAATTAAAAGCAATTTGCAATTTTAATTGGGAGGATAAGTTGAGCTTACTGTACACTATTTCAAAGTATGTTATCAATGGTAAAATTAATTGTATCACCAACTTAAGTTTTATATTTAAATTATGACAATTATGACTTTTCTAATTTTTTAACAGCACTTTTTTAACAGGCTTACATTTATAGAGCTATGTTTGTGTAGTTGAAAGTGTCTGTTAAGTTTCTGTATTCAGAAAAGCTGGTTTGAGCCTGTCTATATAAACTGTAGCGGTAATGTTTTTTAAAAATTGTAAAGAATTTTGGTGTCTTGCCTTGATAAAAAACTCAATGATAAAAAATTAGAGTTTTTAAATCCTGACAACGAATGCGATTTGTGTGACCCATCACTACCTTGTGTTCGCCCACCGAATAAGTAAAAACAAAAACACAACATATAACCGTCGCATCATAATTATCTACATTTAAAAAAAAGCAGCTGAACCGGTTGAAAATTACGAACAGCAGAGGGAAACAGACGCTTCTTTCCACTTTGTTTTATATATGATAAAAGTAGATACGATATGGGGGTTCTGGCGCAGGAGGCGCAAGCCGATGACGTCACGCCCGGCACTCAAGTATGAACGGATTTCTGCTTGTGCTGGTGGACGGACAGACAAAAAACCGTAAGTTGTTTTTGCTTTAAGCGTTGATCATGTTCTTATCAATGTTTGTATGTTTTATGATTTTTTTCATAACCCTAGCATTAGTTATAGCAATGACTCAAATAAATATATATTTATAAGACTTCTAACGTAGACTGCGTGGTAGCATACTTATCAGAGTTCGCATGAGTAAACGAAATACATAGCAACCAGGAAGAGTCAAGAAGTTTCTAGAAGCTTCGAGATGTAGAAACTTCGAGAACATTTTAGAAGCTGACAACAACATCACCAAAAATTTTTTTTCAAAAGCGTTGATCATAATTTTATACACTACATTATCGGTAGTGGTAGTCAAGCGAGTTCTTATCAGTGCTTGCATGTTTTGTTTTTTCTTAACCCTCAAATACCTAATAGCAATGACTCAAATTCTGCTGGTTGACTTTAGCTGAAATGATATGACTTGCTTTATGAAAATATATATATTAATATGGGTTGAAGCAATTTAGGTACGGCGAAGGTTGAAGGGTTAAAGAATTGTTTATAAATTTATCATAATGGTGCTAAATATTAGGTGCGAGTATTAGATTTGCATAAGTAGTTTAAGAATTGGATGACAACCATTTGAAACACAGGCGTACATATAAATATCTATTCGTCAGCTGGGGGACATCGAGGTAACAAGCCCCCGCTTAATAATCATCGGCCAAGTCGCTTATACCCAGCAACTTCTCCGCCGCTGTATTTTATTTTAAGTAAACGAAATACACCGCAACCAAGAAGAGTCAGAAAGTTTCTAGAAGCTTCGAGATGCAGAAACGTCGAGAACAATTTAGAAGCCGACTTATGTTATTGTATGCCGATTAGGTCACCCATCCCCATCTCGATACGGATTTTAATTTAATTTCATTTCAATTTCAATACTAATTTCAAGGTTAAAGTGATAAGAGCCAAGCTTCATAGTAAGCGCACTCATAACCCGCAAGTTCAAGATAAGGCAGCAATGTAGAAGTTCAACATGGTTTTGTGTTACTTCTAAAATAAATAAACAATTTTTGCGGTCAAGTGCAAGTGCAAGAGCCAAAAAAAAAAAGGTAAAAGGTAAAAGGTAAAAGGTAAAAGCTAATATAAGCTAAGGCTGCGTTCATAGTGAACGCCCATAATCGGCTGCTTTTTTGTAATGGTTCTTGTTGTTGTTGTTCTTACTGTTGCTATTGTTCTTACTGCTGTTGTTGTTGTTCTTGTTCTTGTTGTTGTTCTTACTGCTGTTGTTCTTGTTGTTGTTCTTGTTGTTGTTCTTACTGTTGTTGTTGTTGTTGTCGTTGTTTTTGTTGTTGTTGTTGTTGTTGTTGTTGTTGTTGTTGTTGTAGTTGTCGTTGTTCTTCTTACTCTTGTTGTTGTTGTGGTTGTTGTTGTTGATGAGGCTGTTTTACTAATAAAAATAACCAACTAAAGTTATTAAATAAATAGCTAAGCTACTTTATTAAAATATTATTTATATTAATTGTTCTTTCTTTTATTTATTAGGATTTTAACAATAGGAATTTCAAACATAGATGACCACAATTTATGGTATTAAAATTTTGAAATTTATCATAATTATAGCTAATGTTTTGGCCTAAATATTTAATTATTTCTTTTGGAAGATGCAAATTTCCAAAGCTATCGAAGTATTCAATTTGGTTCTTGTTTTTCCAGTATGCTACCCAATGTGTTCCAGGTCCATTTGAAGTATCTAGATTGATTATTCCACATTCTTTTTTAAGCGGTTTCTTTGGAAGAGTGTCACACATAAACACTCCTCTGAAATTTGGAATGTTTTTGCCATATTTTATCAAATCTACATCAGAAAGAGCTCTTTTGGGTAGCTTCATTAAAAATTTTGTTGATAAGGTTTTAAATAAAGGCCAAATCCTTTTTTATACGGTTTTAGAAACATGCATTTGCCCATTGCAATAGACTCAATTTTATTGTTATGTCGTTTTGCTTCATTCAATTGCTCTTTTCCAGCTTTAACTGCATTGATTGCTTTTGTAACGCCAGATACTCCACCAGCTAGACCACCAAGTGCACCCAGGGCAGCGAATATAGGTGCGAGCGGAAGAAAACCTCCAGATTTAGGTAGAGGTATTACTCGAGGCGTCTTAATCAGAGATTTTTTACCCTTAAAAATATTGTTTACAACTTTTCTTGAAATTTTAACAGCATCATCTACATTTTGAGTTTTCTTAATTTTCATTTTAGCTTGAAGGAGATCTCTTGAGGAGATCTCTTAGTTTTACTGTTAACATTGCCCATACCAAATTTTGTTTTCAACTTCATTGCGTTAGTAACAAGCCAAGCGTTTGATTTTTCAGCAATACTACTGTCACTTGCGTTAACCCTTTGCCAAGCCTTTTCAGCCAAGATTCTATCAGCAGTATGTCTTTTTTCCAAATCTTTGTTGTTTGCGTATACTATATCGTGTTGTCTGCAAGCGGTATCCAAAAGATTAATTCCTTGATCACCTCTAGCTAATCGGTTCTTTAATTTTGTGCCAGGCCCACAAAATTGATATTCAGGTAAATGAAATTCAATCGGAAGTTTGTCTATTAAATTATTCAGAATACCTTTTCCAATGAAGGATGGACGAAGACTGATTGTCTTTTTATAAATAATTGTCATTAGTATTTGTACTTTTCCGAGCAGAGGTTCAAAGTAAAGTGATGCAAAATTAATAAAAACGAACTAATTATATATGATATCATTTAGTAGTTTACATAATGCGGTTCTTAAAGCAACATAAAACACTTGACGTAAAGAATATTGATAGCAAGTTAAATGCATCAAATAGATTGCGACATAGTTCATTACTACCGAACTCTATTCGGAGTCTTATTGTGGGCCCATCTAATTGTGAAAAAACCAATGTGATGATAAGTCTTATTGAAAGTCCCAACGGTTTGAAATTTAAAAATATTTACTTACACTCAAAGTCAGCACAACAACCAAAATATCAATACTTGGAGCGTCTAATTAACCCTCTAACCGGCAAGATCGTCAAAAGACGGTCTTTCATTTTTTACCTCTAGAGCGAATTATGCATTTTTTTGCAATGCAAACTAGCGAAAAGCATAATTGTTGTTGTTTACTTAACAATTTAATAATCATATGATTGCACTCCAACCACGCGGTGGAGATCAGTTATTAGTTATGTGCGAGCAATCAGCCAAACAGCATAAGAAATTATTTGGTTTTTACCGTCACTTGACGGTCTTGCCGGCTGACGTGTAAAAAAATTCCCCGTTGCATTCCTTTTGTGTTTTGAATCATCATTCTTCATGCATTATTCAAATATTCACCCCCTTTAATTTTTATTTACTTTTTATGTGAAGATGGATCGTACTCAGCGATATTCAAATAGAAAAATAAATTTAAATAAATTATCTGATGAGGATATTCGGGAATTCATAGATTTAGTGGAAAGCGAAGTTGAAGCATATAGTAGTGACGATAGTCTGGTCGACCCAGATTATGTTGTCGATAATATTGAGCCCGATAGTTCAGACGAACTGGCAATTGAACAATGCATCAATGACATGAATCAAGCTGAGAATACTGATGCATTTATTACAGAGGCAATAAGCATATCATTGAATACCAGTTCAATCAATCAGCCATCAGCATCTTCAACATTCGTCAAAATACCAAACGAACAAGCAATCGAAGTGGTGAGTGAAGCAGTCGAAGTCCGTAATGAAGCATTTGACCCACAGGAACCGTCCACATCAACTCCATCATTCGTACCAAGCAAACAATTCAAACCACCCAAAAGACCCCGATCTCCACTACCAACCATTGAAGATGGTGCACCATTAAGTCAACCTACTACCGGCGGATTCACTGAGCAAAGTATATATTTTAATTGTAGCTACTTATATTTACTTATATCTATTTTATATTCTAAGGTCTGGCTGCCATATCAAAGGACTTAAAAGAGCTATCAAAATTAATCTGGCGTAAGAGCTCCATGCATTTGCATGTAAACGAGGTGGCTTTTCGTGGAAATATTTCCCTACCACTGACCATTACAAACCTAGAAACACCCATGGAATTGTTTAATTACTTCTTCACAGATGAGATTGTGAATTTTATTGCTGAGGAAACTACTCGCTCTGCATTACAGGAAAATATAAACTCCACATTCAAAACAAATGGGGTTGAAATTCGACAGTACATTGGCATAATGATTTATATGTCACTATACCGATATCCCAATATTGACAGCTATTGGGGAAAAAATGCTTTTGAACCAATTCAAAAATGTATGCCAGCCAAACGATTCCTCACAATTAAAAAATATTTATCGTTTCAAGATGAAACAAATCGGAAGAAGAAAAATGAACCAGGCTATGATCCGTTGTTCCGAATACGTTCATTGGTCAATAAACTCAACCAGCAATTTGATTCAATTCCGAAAATTGCTAGACTTTGTGTCGACGAACAGATGTGCACTACAAAGACGAAACACCATCTTCATCAATATATGCCAAACAAGCCACATAACTGGGGGATCAAATTGTTCGTACTTTGCGATTCAAACGGTTATGCATACCGCTTTGAAGTGTACAATGGTGCCGGCGATAATGTTGTCTTACCTGATATGCCAGACCTTGGAGCCACGTCAAATATTGTTGTTCGTTTATCACAAACGATTCCGAATTTCCTCAATCACATTGTTTACTTTGATAACTTTTACACATCGCTGCCATTGTTAGTCTACTTGCGGGCTCGTGGAATTTACAGTTTGGGAACAGTGAGAAGTAATATATTTTTCACTGTTTTAAAAAAAAATAAACAATTTGCTGTTGTATTTTTAGGTAATCGTAAACCAGCTTGCAAGCTACCGACTGACAAAGAAGTCAACAAAGAAGAAAGAGGATATTGCGTGGAATACTTGACCTCAATGTACGGGATTGATGTGAACACCGTTCTGTGGAAGGACAACAAGTGTGTGCGGCTAGCGTCTACATATTATGATTAGACTTTTCTACCATTTCGTGGATATGGCAGCCACAAATGCATATATCTTATCCAAACGTATTCATTCAGAGAATCTCACTGATTCCAACAATGTGGACAAAGAAAAAGAGCATTTACAGCTTCCACAATTCCGTGAGGAAATTGCTGTTGGACTCGTTTCCTTCAAAGCAAAAAGGCCTAAAGGTCGACCACTATCATCTTCCGAACGATCAGTGTCACCACAGCCTGGCACATCAGGTATTGGAAAAAGAGCTGTGCATAAGGTCGCTGATATTCGATTCGATGGTGAAGGTCATTTCCCGAAATGGATGGATAAAAAAGGGGGAAAAAGATGCAAACATTGCAAAAAATCCGATACACAAATGTTTTGTATCAAATGCGAATTAAATTTATGTTGCACAGCCGATAAAAATTGTTTTTGGGACTACCATCAACAAAAATAATTATAAATCATATCATTATTATCAAAAATAAAATCTTCTATACCTCTTTTTCTTATTAAAAATTGCTCGATACAAAATTGTCTACCTGTGTCATATTTTATATATAAACCGGCAAGACCGTCAAAAGACGGTCTTCAGTATTTCGCACCTGGCGACCCTCAGAGATAAGCTTTTTACCTGCAAATTTGGATTTTAAATTCTTTTGTCATTATAAACTAGTAAAAAAAATATCAGATGAATCCGACAGCTTTTACGATGTTGCCGGTTAGAGGGTTAAACCTATTAAAGAAATACATTTTTCAATATTTTCTAATAATGATGACGTCATAGATCCAGATAAAGTACAACCAAACTCAATATTCATATTCGACGATGTAGCTTGTGAGAAGCAAAACAATATACGGTCTTACTTCTGTATGGGTCGTAATAAAGACGTTGATAGCTTTTAAGTACTTATGTCAAACTTATACACGGATACCAAAACACTTGATTCGTGATAATGCTAATATGATAATAATGTTTAAACAAGATGAAATTAATACAAGACACATTTACAATGATCATGTTGGTTCTGATATGCCTTCTAAGATTTTCCATGAGTTATGTTCAGAGTGTTGGAGAGAAAAATATGGGTTTTTAGTCATTAATAAAGATGATCCTATAAATAATGGTCGTTATAGAAAAGGATTTGATGTTTTTATTATCTTATAAAAGAAACAGTATAGATATTTAAATAACAGTACAACAACAACTGCTAAACTGTTCACACTAAACTGCTAAACTGGAGCTATATACTGTTTAAACGACCAACTTTCAATATGAATAAGAAAACAAACCTTGTTAATAATCTTATTAAAACTAGAAATATTTTGAAAAAGAAATATAAAAGTCTTCAGCTCGGAGAAGTTGCAAGTGATAAGCTTTTGGAAGAAACTTTTAAACCAATATCAAAACCATTACAGGAAATAATTCAATCAACTAATAAGAGAAAGATAGTTAAAAATGAAAAGTATTCAGATAATTCTTTTAAGGATAATAAAATTGCTACCAGCACAGCATTTAAAAAGAGCAAGCATGATTCTAATACATTTTCTCCAAGCTTTGATAGCAAGGAAATCGAGAAAAGTTCATCAGCATTTAAATCATTTGATGTTGGTAATGACGATGATGATGATGATACTCATTATGATGATAATGCTTATAATGATATGGAAAATGACGATGTCACTATTGCAATAAATCCGAATCAAAGTATTCAATATGATTTATCAAAAGTTATTTTAAGAAAATTCGATAAAACCTACGGTCCCCACAAGGATAAAAATCAGATATGGAGACTGGGCAATGAACCAATTACTTTTGGTTCAACTAATATAACTATAGGTAATTCAAAATGGGCTTTCACGCCAGGTTTATATGAACTATTAGTTTACAAGGAACCAATCAGTTTTAATGAAACAGATTTAAATACTTATAAGCAAATATTAGAGATGACTAATGCTCATAAACGGAATAACAATAACAATGAGCAAATTAAAGGAAATCGATCAAAAAAATATACAACGATTATTAGAAAATTATTTAAAGAAAAAGTTCATAGAGGTAAAGGTTTGATGATGAAGTTGAATACCCAAAAGTCAAATTATATATATTGGGATGACCCAAACGAACTAGTAGATAGATTAAGTCTTTTGTTATCGTCATCAATAGCTGGGCACTCAAATCATAATAACGAAATATACTCAATTATTGAAGAATTGAGAGAAGCAAAAATTATTATATAAATAGCCTGCAAAATATAATCATCAATATTTATAAAATGTCTGTCGACAAGTTTGGACATTATATGGGTAGCTCTGAAAGATATCAAAACCCACACACCAAGATTCATTTAGATAGCGATCGCCATTTCAACTTTAACTCACGTAGGATAAAAAATATTGCTAACCCTGTATTAGAAAACGATGCTTTTAATAAAGTTTATTTAAAAAGTTATTTTGATAAACAAAAGAAAGAATTAATGAGATGAGAGAACATTTTACCAAATTAATACAACAACAGAACGTATCGCATACAACAAAACTTTTAGACTTAGAAGCAGTACTAACGGATTTAACCCAAGATCAAAGTAATCTCAACAAATCATTAGAGGAGATAAAATCAACGCTTACATACAAAATTGATGTAGCTGAAGAACAACTTTTAAGAAAAATAGCAGATCATTATGAGTTTTTAGATGAGAAACTAAATCGTGTTAAAAGGAATTCACCAGCAGAAGCTCTTAAACGAGTGTAGTCTAAGGTGGCAGCTAGAGATGGAGAGGTGGAAGCTCTTAAACGAATAACAACCGCTGAAGACACTAGAAATGGACAAACAAGCAGTAGTGCAGGAGCTTCATAAGCAAGCACGCAGAAATTTCATAAGACGACGAGTGATAACCAAGGGAATAGACGATCTTTGGCAAGCAGATCTTGTTGAAATGGGTGCTTATTCAAAATATAATAAAGGGCATCGGTTTATTTTAACGGTAATAGATACATTTTCAAAGTTTGCTTGGATTAGTCCCGTAAAATCTAAAGGCAGCGAAGACATTACTAATGCAATGAAATCCATTCTTTTACAAAAGAGAATTCCAAAAAACTTGCAAACAGATAATGGTAAAGAGTTTTATAATAAAACATTCCAAAACCTAATGAAAAACATAATATTAATCACTATTCTACATATAGTCATCATGAAAGCATCTATTGTAAAACGATTTAATAGAACTATAAAAGTAATGATGTGGAAAAAAATTTAGTTTGCTAGGAAATTATCAGTGGATAGATAAATGTAAGGACTTAATTAACCAATATAATAGTCAAAAGCATAGAACTATTGGAATGATGCCAAAGTCCGTTAACGCAGGAAATGAAAAATCTATACTTAAACGTGCTTATAATCATCCTAAAGTTTTCAAAAATGGTAAACTTAAAGTTGGAGACCACGTTCGAATTAGCAAATATAAGCATATTTTTGCAAAAGGATATAGCCCAAACTGGACAACTGAAATTTTTAAAATTCGCGCTATTCAGATTTGTTTACACCTTTTGCTTTTTTAATATCATTGCCACCCTCAACACTTATAGAATACATTTTAGATCTTAGTCCAATAAATTCCCTCATTATCTTCCTATTATTTTCATCTTTCATTAAACCTAATACCTTTTTATTTTTTTGTTCTATACCATATGGATTGTTAGGCTTATAGTCAGATGTATCAAATTTCAAATTAATATCGGGTATTATATCTTTATAAAAATCTTCGGTATTAATTGAATATATGAATGAATCCGTATCCATATAGCACAAACTCAAGTTTTCATTATATTTTGGAATCATATAATTATAATGAAAATCATACATTTTTTCTTTAGACTTTTCCAGAACTGCAAACCCTACAGAAATAGGTTTATTAAATTCGATATGTACTCTATCTAGTTGGATAGCTACCATATTATCGGTAAACCTTGTAGAGCTATGAAAATTCGGTTTTGCTATAAGACTTCTAGCTCCCAATCTTTTTCCAACACTTTCCCACTGGCATACAATTTTTTTCCTTTTCTCTACATTTTCCATGGTTTTACCATAGACAGCATTTAGTAATTTAAAAAAGCTAAGATCGAATGTGAAATAGAAGAGCAACAACTAGCACAACAAAATCTTTGAGTATTTAGAAAAGCTTTGATCTATCTTCGAATAATAGAACATACTTTCCCTGAAAGTATGCATCACAAATTAGAAGAACTTTAAGCTGCTTTCATATCATTTGTGTTCTCGTACCGCAATTCAGGGTAATTTACTAATTGCATTCGTGAAACAAGTAGAAAATTAAGAGCTTAGTGGATCACAGCAAGAATCACGATAAAAGGCTACTGATGAGTTGGTGTAGCGGCCAACGAAACAGCTGTCTAGTCTGCTATGTGATTGATACTCTATAAGGGTATTGTTGTTGTTAGTTGTTATTCCTTCAGTTGTTTTCTTCGGAAAGCAACATTGACCTTGAGCTCGATAAAATATAACCTTTAATAATTGAAAAATTATTGGAGTTATATAAACACATAACTTAAAAACTTATGAAAGAAGGTCGTAATTAATTTACAAATAAATTCTATGGCAGAGTCCGGCCGTTGAAAATATGATTATTTGTGTGTGTTTACACACAATAAATTAAAAATCTAAGTTTTCAAAAGAAACAAATCTTCATGTCGTCGTAGTTTAATATCAGCTAATTGCTGAAGCTAAGATCGACTGTGAAATAGAAGAGCAACAACAACTAGCACAACAAAATCTTTGAGTATTTAGAAAAGCTTTGATCTATCTTCGAATAATAGAACATACTTTCCCTGAAAGTATGCTTCACAAATTAGAAGAACTTTAAGCTGCTTTCATATCATTTGTGTTCTCGTACCGCAATTCAGGGTAATTTACTAATTGCATTCGTGAAACAAGTAGAAAATTAAGAGCTTAGTGGATCACAGCAAGAATCACGATAAAAGGCTACTGATGAGTTGGTGTAGCGGCCAATGAAACAGCTGTCTAGTCTGCTATGTGATTGATACTCTATAAGGGTATTGTTGTTGTTAGTTGTTATTCCTTCAGTTGTTTTCTTCGGAAAGCAACATTGACCTTGAGCTCGATAAAATATAACCTTTAATAATTGAAAAATTATTGGAGTTAAATAAACACATAACTTAAAAACTTATGAAAGAAGGTCGTAATAAATTTACAAATAAATTCTATGGCAGAGCCCGGCCGTTGAAAATATGATTATTTGTGTGTGTTTACACACAATAAATTAAAAATCTAAGTTTTCAAAAGCAACAAATCTTCATGTCGTCGTAGTTTAATATCGCTAATTGCTGAAGCTAAGATCGACTGTGAAATAGAAGAGCAACAACAACTAGCACAACAAAATCTTTGAGTATTTAGAAAAGCTTTGATCTATCTTCGAATAATAGAACATACTTTCCCTGAAAGTATGCTTCACAAATTAGAAGAACTTTAAGCTGCTTTCATATCATTTGTGTTCTCGTACCGCAATTCAGGGTAATTTACTAATTGCATTCGTGAAACAAGTAGAAAATTAAGAGCTTAGTGGATCACAGCAAGAATCACGATAAAAGGCTACTGATGAGTTGGTGTAGCGGCCAACGAAACAGCTGTCTAGTCTGCTATGTGATTGATACTCTATAAGGGTATTGTTGTTGTTAGTTGTTATTCCTTCAGTTGTTTTCTTCGGAAAGCAACATTGACCTTGAACTCGATAAAATATAACCATTAATAATTGAAAAATTATTGGAGTTATATAAACACATAACTTAAAAACTTATGAAAGAAGGTCGTAATTAATTTACAAATAAATTCTATGGCAGAGCCCGGCCGTTGAAAATATGATTATTTGTGTGTGTTTACACAATAAATTAAAAATCTAAGTTTTCAAAAGAAACAAATCTTCATGTCGTCGTAGTTTAATATCAGCTAATTGCTAAAGCTAAGATCGACTGTGAAATAGAAGAGCAACAACAACTAGCACAACAAAATCTTTGAGTATTTAGAAAAGCTTTGATCTATCTTCGAATAATAGAACATACTTTCCCTGAAAGTATGCTTCACAAATTAGAAGAACTTTAAGCTGCTTTCATATCATTTGTGTTCTCGTACCGCAATTCAGGGTAATTTACTAATTGCATTCGTGAAACAAGTAGAAAATTAAGAGCTTAGTGGATCACAGCAAGAATCACGATAAAAGGCTACTGATGAGTTGGTGTAGCGGCCAACGAAACAGCTGTCTAGTCTGCTATGTGATTGATACTCTATAAGGGTATTGTTGTTGTTAGTTGTTATTCCTTCAGTTGTTTTCTTCGGAAAGCAACATTGACCTTGAGCTCGATAAAATATAACCTTTAATAATTGAAAAATTATTGGAGTTATATAAACACATAACTTAAAAACTTATGAAAGAAGGTCGTAATTAATTTACAAATAAATAATAATTAACTTTAAGCGCACTTGTAGTCGATAGAAAGAACCTTTAACAACTGAAGATTAAATTAATTTTGTTTATCTTCTTTTTTTTTTCCCTTGCACTTGACCGCAAAAATTGTTTATTTATTTTAGAAGTAACATAAAAACATGTTTGAACTTCTACATTGCTGCCTTATCTTGAACTTGCGGGTTATAAGTGCGCTTATATGTTGCCAGCTTCTAAATTGTTCTCGACGTTTCTGCATCTCGAAGCATCTAGAAACTTCCTGACTCTTCTTGGTTGCGGCGTATTTCGTTTACTTCAAATAAAATACAGCGGCGGAGAAGTTGATGGGTATAAGCGACTTGGCCGATGATTATTAAGCAGGGGCTTGTTACCTCGATGTCCCCCAGCTGACGAATAGATATTTATATATACGCCTATGTTTCAAATGGTTGTCATCCAATTCTTAAACTACTTATGCAAATCTAATACTCGCACCTAATACTTAGCACCATTATGATAAATTTATAAACAATTCTTTAACCCTTCAACCTTCGCCGTACCTAAATTGCTTCAACCCATATTAATATATATATTTTCATAAAGCAAGTCATATCATTTCAGCTGAAGTCAACTAGCAGAATTTGAGTCATTGCTATTAGGTATTTGAGGGTTAAGAAAAAACATAACATGCAAGCACTGATAAGAACTCGCTTGACTACCACTACCGATAATGTAGTGTATAAAATTATGATCAACGCTTTTGAAAAAAAATTTGTGATGTTGTTGTCAGCTTCTAAAATGTTCTCGAAGTTTCTACATCTCAAAGCTTCTAGAAACTTCTTGACTCTTGACTTCTTGCTGGTGCCATTACGATGCACACCGGCCTTTCGTACGATCCCCTCCATGATGATGTTGAAGAGATCGCATGACAGTGGATCGCCTTGCCTGAAACCTCTTTCGGTATTGAAGGTTTCGGAGAGGTCATTTCATACCTTGACGGAGCTGCGTTTGTTGCTCAACGTCATTCTGCAAAGTCTAATCAACTTTGCAGGTATACCGAACTCAGACATTGTTGCGTATAGGCAATCCCTTCTCGGGCTATCGAACGCAGCTTTAAAATCGACAAAGAGATGGTGTGTGTCAATTTGATTTTCGTGGGTTTTCTCCAGGATTTGTAGTAGCGTGAAAATCTGGTCTAGGGTGGACTTACCAGGTCGAAAGCCACACTTATAAGGTGTAATCAGTGTTTTTGTAATCGGCTTTAATCTGTCACACAGTACGTTCGAAAAAACCTTATATGCGATGGAAATAAGACTGATACCTCTATAACTGGCGCAGATTGTTGGGTCTCCTTTCTTAAGTATACTTAAGAAGTATATAATTTTTTTATATTATCTGAGGTTAATAAAAATTACCCAATCAAAAAATAAAAGCATTAAAAATGCCTCAAAAAATCCATAAAAATGAAGTCTATCAATATATTTTTAATTGTTTTTAATTAAAACGTTTGGACCTACATTACGTTGCAATAAATTACAATGTCTGTTTCTGAATTATCAGAATAAAGCAACCCTATATTGTTGTAAGCTTTTTTCTACTTCAGCACAGACAAGAGCGCACATTTAAGGGCCTCCGGAAGTTTTTCGAAGAAAAAAGACACTTTTCTAAAATTTTTTTTTTTAAGCTGTATTTTATTTTAGACCAAATTTTTTTTTACATTATTAAAGAATAAGTATTTAAGATTTATCTCTGGCATTTTGGTCCAAAAATATTAGTCGAAGGGTAGAAAAGAAAAAAATATTCAGTTTAGTAAAGAGTTCGTGAGCGTTTCATCGATGATTTTTTAAAAATATTAATTTTTGACAAAATGGTGGGCGTAGAAAGAAAATTTGAGGATTGAACGCCCAAGAACATTTTACTAAACCAAAAAAAAAATTTTCAGATGAACAAGTCTCCAGATATCTTGTTCACCGCAAAATTTTAGTTTTTTCACGGCATTGAGATTTTCTATCTTATTGACGAATATTTTTTAACCAAAATGTTAGGGATAAATCTTTAATAATAAGACTTTAATAATGTAAATGTAAATACATTTTTTTTAATAATGTAAAAAAAAAATGTTGGTCTAAAATAAAATACAGATTAAAAAAAAATTTCAAAAGTGTCGTTTTTTTAAACTCTCGGAGGTCCTTACAATATGAAATATCGTTTACATCCGGATCTACTTTTAGTTTGTACAGTGTGCACATTTTTGTTTTTGCGCTAAGCGTAGATGCAAAGTGCATAGGAAAAATATACCCCTTACGCAATACGCATTGGAGTATAAAAAATCGCAACTCACGCTTTTGTAAAGTTTTAATTTGACTCCCGTTAATACCTTCGCTAAAGAAGCTAACGCTTCAATAAAGTAATTATGTCCCGCTTAACGATCAAAATCACCGATTATGGATCAACAAAACAATATGCTTACCAGAAAACACTGCAATTACAATAGGAACGACTAGCGTGCAATATAAAATGTTATTGCAATTTATACTAGGGATTTCTTTTCCATATACAATCCAAGGTGATAAGTAGTTACGTGCACAAAACGGTTTCAAAGTTAATTCGCAAAGAACGGAGCTCGGGTCTATAATAATTTGTTTGTTTCTAGATGATTTAATTTGCCATGTGCTTGTATCTATTGTACAAACTTGGGGGTATAGACCACCACTTAATGCTGCTTTAATAATGGGCCAACAGTTCGATTTTAAATTTATGAAATGCATGCTTAGATGTCCTTGATTATGAATAAGTTGTGACGATCTTAAGGCTCCCACTAAAAGAGTCCGGACACTACAAATACTTTCCAAAATACCATTCAGAACAAAATGGTATTCATCTACAAGTCCCATCTCAGGACTATCATCACGAATCTGGTTTTGCCATTCTTGATATAATCGAATATACATAAAATGATCTGAGAGAGATCCTTCTGACAGTCTTTTTCTTTCTTGTTTGATTTTATGGCGAATGATTGAAGAAAATGATTTAGATGAACCGTCGAAATCATTTGGTAATTGTAGTGGATCGGTAGTGCACAAGAAACTTACAATAGTTAAAATTGGGTCAAGACATTGTAATAATATGCCAAACACAAGTAATTTTCCAAATTGGCATTCAACAGGAACATCGATCAGCCTGCAGCCTAACCATGTTAAGTCTTCGAATTGGTCGAAGATGTCCATTTTTTTTAAATGTTCTACTGATTGATAAATATGCATGAATGGTGGTTGTACAATCATCTTTTGAAAATATTCAGCTACCATTTGATGTTCCGCCAAAAGTTTTATTGTGAGGCATATCCTATCTAGTTGCATAGTTAACAGTTCAGGAATGTGGACATCTGAAAGTGTTCTAAATAACTCGTAAGGAAGTAGTCTAAAGCAGAATCCTTGACTGTCTGTAATGATATCAATGAATAATAAGGACAAATTTAATTCATGTAAACTATTTTATTTTAATAAAAATTTTACAATTTATTCGGTCAGTTATTGATAGACAAAAAATGTTTGTGTGTATATAATATAAGTGGTTTTAATATAAGTGATTAATGGCCGTATTTTGTAAAACGCAAGTGGGGTTTTTCAAGTCATTTGGGGTTTTTTGTCTGGCAATAAAATTAAGTAGATAATTTCAGTGAGAAAGAATTTTGCTTCATATGAAAACAGAATTGCTAGTCAAGAAAACCCAAGTGAGGTGTTGAGATCTACAAATAAGCCAACAGTAGCAGCATAATAACATTTAAGTCGCTACAACAACAACAACAACATTGGCCATAAATACGACACCAGCAAGCGGCGTCAACAAAACAATGCATGCAGTTAGCTTAGCCTTGAATTAAGCAAGGCAGGTAACTGACCGCTTCGGTCATCACACTTTTAATGTCATTATGCTGCATTTTTTTTAATATATCAATAATATTATTTGTTCATATGTTATTCTTTATATAAGTTATGATGTATTCTAGTTTATAAAAATTTGTATAAATAGAACTAATAAAATAAATATAAATCAGTACAAGCTGAAATCAAGTAGTGCTCTTTTGAATAAGCAATTGGTTCATGTACCAAGGGCTAAGTTTATCAACATAATACAAAAGGCTTTCGGCGTTTCGCCCAAAGCAAGAATAAACAAAAACATTTTTTGGAGGCCCCGGCGAAATATTCTAGTTTATGTGCTAGAATATCTGTACAAATAAACCTCTTTGCATTCAAATCAACGTAGTTTTTTAGTCCAAGTACCAGAACATTAAACCAAATATGACATCAACATCGGAGTTAGTTGACCACCAAAAGGAGCTCGGGGATGAAATCACAAAGATCATCAAGAACTTCAAGAAAGATTCGGCTGAGCGGAAATCAACGTCAACGTAATACATCGAGCGATCGAAACGATTAGAGCAATGTTGGACCGACTTCGAAGACACGGATGAAAAATTACGGATAGTAATCGAACAACCAATGCAACAGGAGTACTTTATATCTGGATATTACGACAAAATCAAAGATATAGTCACCAATTATCAAGAAATTTTTCAAACATAAGTCACTCGCTTGAAAGCAGAAGAAGAAAGGCTACCGAGAATAGCTCCTCAGCCGCTAGCACCAGGATTATCGGCCGTTAAAACAGCAGCTGCTCAACATGTAGGAAAAAAAAAACATCAATCATGAGAGAGTCATCTGGAACTCCAGTCAATACGGACTAGTTCGAAAAATGACTGCTCGAATGAACATATTGAGGCGAACACTAGACAATCTCGAAGCAATACAAGACAATCAGCCATTGCAGTTTTTCCAATTTAAATCAAACAACATAAGTCATCTGTGGAACCAGATAGAATTGATGCACGATGAATTATGGGAAAACGATGAAGATCCTGCAGCAGCAGGCTTCAACCAAGCAGAATACAACCAATTTCTATAATAGCAGATCAATGCCAAGGTACCAGAGTCGCCGCTGCAACCAAGAAAGAAGAACAAAAAATACAAAGTGCCGTTCATCTTCCAAAGATAACTTTGCCACAGTTTAATGGCGATTACCAGAAGTGGCAACAATTCTCCGAACTATTTTCCGAAATGATCGACAAACAGCCAATAACATCAGTGCAAAAAAGTGTGGTATCTACAGGCCAACGTTACAGGAGAAGCTGCAAATTCATCAGCCATTTTTCGTCAACAGAACACAACTATTCAGCCGCTTGGACGTTATTACAAGAACGATACAACAACAGAAGGGTAATAGTAACTACGCTTATCGAAAGGATACTGAATCAGCCATCCGGCACCTCAACTGCTGTAGCAACGAAGAATTTACACGACACAACACGTGAATGCATAATGTCTTTAGAAAACTTAGGGGTTGATACAAAAGCATGGGATCCGATTCTTTTTCATTTGCTGCTAAAGAAACTAGATCGAGCAACACACATGAGGTTTGAACAATCCTTGACAAACCCGAGGGTATTACAAAAAATGGATGACTTCCTTCCGTCAAAGACGCTTTCTACGCTAGTCTTGAGGACGTATACGACCACCTGCCGGTCCATGACGTGAAAATAGTCCTCGGCGATTTTAATGCGAAAGTCGGAAGGGAAGGCATCTTTGGCCCCACTGTCGGTCAGTTCAGTCTTCATGAGACCTCCACGAACAACGGTCTAAGACTGATCGACTTCGCCGTGGCGCGAAACATGGTAGTTAGTAGCACCAGATTTAAGCACCTCGACATCCACAAGGCCACCTAGCTGTCCCTGGATCAAAAAACGCAAAACCAAATTGATAATGTTGTAGTCGACGGAAGGCATGCTTATAGTGTTCTAGATTTGCGTACATTTCGGGGGGTCAACATTGACTCCGACCATTATCTTGTTGCAGCCAAGATCCGCATGCGATTATGCAATGCGAAGAACATACGCACAGGAATGCAACGAAAGCTAGATGTCGCTAAGCTGCAATTACAACGAACTGCCGAAGCCTACTCCACTCAACTCTCGGTTAAGCTCAACCAACCAACCTCTGGGACCCTCTGGATGCCGGCGGACTTTGGTCGCATATATCCCACTCCATGCGCGCTGCCGCTGAAGAAGTCATTGGTTTCCGGCGCCAGCAACCACGGAACCAATGGTATGATCAGGAGTGTCGCATCGCGACTGCAGTAAAAAACGCCGCATACAGAAAAACGCTGCAGTCAGCTGCAATACGAGCCGTGCGAGAAAACTACTGCGAAAAGAGGAAGGAAGAGAGGCGCCTTTTCAGACGCAAGAAAAGAGAGCAGGAAAAGCGTGAGCGTGAGGAACTAGGGGTATACAAGGACAAGAAGGATGCTCAAAAATTCTATCAACAGGTTAAGCGTCTAACCCAAGGTTTCAAGCCTGGAGCATCCACTTATAGAGACGAAAATGGAGATCTGAATACGGATATACAGTGTGTGCTAAAATTGTGGAGACAGCACTTTTCCAATTTACTTACAGACGACGATTCCACCAATGCCGCCCATGGAGAGTGCAGTTCAGTGCCACCAATCAACGGAGTGGAAGTACCACCACCTAGCCATGTAGAGGTTCGAGTTGCTATTCAACGACTCAAAAACAATAAAGCAGCGGGTGCTGACGGCCTGTCAGCTGAATTGTTTAAAACCGGCGGCGATGAATTGATAAGGCGCATGCATCAGCTCATCAGCAAAATATGGCTAGAAGAAAGCATGCCCGACGATTGGAACCTCAGCGTACTGTGCCCTATACTTAAGAAAGGAGACCCAACAATCTGCGCAAGTTAAAGAGGTATCAGTTTTGTTTCCATCGCATATAAGGTTCTCTCAAGCGTAATGTGTGAAAGATTAAAGCCGATTACAAAAACACTGATTGGACCTTATCAGTGTGGCTTTCGACCAGGAAAGTCCACCATCGACCAGATTTTCACGCTACGACAAATCCAGGAGAAAACCCACGAAAATCAACTTGACACACCATCTCTTTGTCGATTTTAAAGCTGCATTCGATAGCCCGAGAAAGCATTGCCTATACGCAACAATGTCTGAGTTCGGTATACCTGCAAAGTTGATTAGACTTTGCAGAATGACGTTGAGCAACACACGCAGCTCCTTCAAGGTAGGGAATGACCTCTCCGAAACCTTCAATACCTAAAGAGGCTTCAGGCAAGGCGATCCACTGTCTTGCGATCTCTTCAACATCATCATGGAGGGGATCGTACAAAAGGCCGGTGTGCATCGTAATGGCACCATTTTCTATAAAGGTGTCCAGCTCTTTGCGTACGCTGATGATATTGATATTGTTGGCAGAACCAAAAGAGATGTTACCGCTGCTTTCGCCGCTATCGAAAAGGAATCAGCCAAAGTGGGTTTGACGATAAATGAGGGTAAAACAAAGTATATTCTGTCTACAAGCAAGGAAACGCGGCGTTTGGACTCCAACGTTTCATCCGGCAGCTATATCTATGCATGTATGTATGTACAGGGTTGTCCATATTCGAAGCGCCCATTTTATTTTTAAATAAATCAAAGAAACCACAATTTTTTGTCTGTTCGTCATGAATACCTTTTAATTGGGTTCAAGTAGATTTACTTACATCATTTCCTGAATATGATATCTCGTAAATGGTCGCCATTGGCCTCTACGACATATTGTGCCCGTTTTGCAGCATTTTCCATGGTTTTCTTCAACATTTCGATGGGAATGGCGGTTATTTCTTGACGGATGTTGGTTTTCAGCTCTTCAAGGGTCTTTGGCTTGTTGACGTAAACCTGGTGATCTTGGCGGCCAATCGAAATCACCATTTTTTGACATCAAACGGCCAGGGAACAATTGCTTCAAAAAATCGATTGTAGTGCGGCTTGTGTGTGGTGGCGCGCCGTCTTGTTGAAACCAGTAGTGCCTGATACGCTTTCGACAAACGATTGGCATGAAAAAATTGTTTATCATATCGCGATAACGCTCCTGCTTGACAGTAACTCTGTGGCCATTATCATCTTCGAAAAAGAACGGCCCAATGAGCATTTTAGCACAAACGCCGCACCATACAGTGACTTTTGCATCGTGAAGAGGTACCTCTTGAATCTCTTGTGGATTTTCAGTTTCATACAAACGATAAATTGTTTTCTTGGAAGGCGCACTTTTCACTTTATTTATTTTTTTGAAAGCACGTTGAGTTTCCACTATTGACTTGTTTTGTTAAATGTTAATTTCAACAATTTTAGAGCGTTCGCGTGGCGTGTACTGTTCCATTGTAAACATTTGCTTGGAATGACGCTTCAAACGCGGTGTCATTAGTCGATTTGGCATCACTGCGGAAAGTTACAGTGTTGCCAGATGGGCGCTTCGAATATGGACAACCCTGTATGAATGTATTTATTTATTACTATTATTATTCATTAAAATATAAATTTATTAATAAATATATAATTGTAAAATACTTTATTAAACATAGCAATTAAAGTAACAAGTATGATAATACTGATAATGATAAATGCTAAGCCTACAATCTGTAATTCTATAGGAATTAGTGACAAAATGTAGGCATAAAAATTGAAATTAAACAAAGTCTTAAAAAATAAGAGTACTGTGAATGTGAATTTAAATTATAACAATATCTGTTTTACAATTTGTGGGGTCAAATAAAAGAAAAATGTATCTTTGGAACATAATAATTTAAGAAGGAAAAAAAAATAATTAAAAAGTAATTAAAAAAAAAGAAAATATAGATTTGCAAAATATTGAAAAATATCACTAGATGAATTTAGTGTATCCGAGTGAATTTTAATACATTATATTCAAAAGTGTGTTGACGTTAAGGTAGGATAATGAAAAAAGCCACAACTTCACCCTTTTGAGGAACATAGATTTATTACGTATACATCTTATTTCGCTTGGTAAACAATTAAACAGTCTTGGAGCTATGGATAAGTAAAAAAGCAGGAAGTGTTGCAAGTTGTGAGATGGAACGTTAACCATGTTAAGGAGATTTACTCTTCAATTGTAGCTTGAGTAACATCTATTTATCAAATATCCTGATCTAATAAAAAACGTTTTTAAAATCTCATAAAAGAATAAGTGTTTAAAGGGATGAATATTAAGTCCTTTGAATAATGGAAAACTGCTACACAAACGAGTACTTTTAGAAATTATTCGGATATCATGTTTTTGAGCAGTTAGCAATGGGGTTAATTTATTTCATATTCTAGCTTAGAATGAAATAATCCATAGTAGATGCAGGAGAGCAATTTTTTAGAGCAGAAGGTTTTTAATAGATATAAATGTCTAGTTGCTGTAACAAAATATTTCTTAAGTACATTTGTATGATTCAACCAATTCATTTTTCAGTCAATAAATAATCCTAGGTATTTAAAGCTTTTAACACATTCTATACTTAAAAGTATGAACGCAAGTTTGAGATCCACATATATCTTTGCAAAATTTATACTTTCTGCGATTTGCAAAGTGAAAAGTAAAGTCGTTTACTTTTATTTTTTTTTGCCTTCGGCATTAAAAAGCATAAACTTAATTTTGTCACTAAGAAACAGCTTGTGAGAAAAAACCAATGCCTTAAAGTTTCTAAATCATGATTTACTGTAATATTAAGGTCAAGTAAAGTTTCGTAAGAGTATGTACACACCATATCATCGGCAAATGCTATTGCCTTACATTGAAAGTTTAGTGAAAGAAGTGAGTTTATAAAGATTAAGAACAAAACTGGTCCCAGAACTAATCCTTGGGGCACGCCAATTTGTACATTGCTATAGGAACTAAAATGATTATCTATTTTCACTCGTTGAACTCTTTTGGTAAGATAGGATGAAAACCATTTAAAAATTATGCCTCGAAAACCTGATTTGAACAGCTTATTGAGTAGAATTTTATGATCGACAGTATCAAAAGCTTTGGTAAAGTCAACAAAAAGAGCTGTCGATATTTTTTTACTATTTAAGCCTGTTTTTATATTTGAACAAAAACATAATAGGGCATCTTCAGTTGACATACCTGATCTAAAACCGTATTGATTTTCATCAAAAAATTTGAATTTGTTTAAGAAGTTCAGCATTCTTAATTTAATAGCTTTTCCAAATATTTTAGAGAATGGTGATAAAATCGAAATCGGTCTATAATTGTTAAGATTGCTTTTGTCTTCTTTTTTAAACAGAGGAATTACTTCTGCCTTTTTAAGCATTTCAGGAAAAATCCCTAATTGGACGCTTTTATTGAAAAAGTGAACCAGAATGTCAACGATATTGAACGCAATTTTTTTTATAAAAGTACTAAAAAAACTTTTTTTCAGTACATGAAAATGAGTTTTTTAGAGACATTATAATTTTATAAAGTTCTAGCGACGATACAGGCTCAAAATAAAAACTATTTGGAAGACTTATCTCCCCATCTAAGCAATCACGAGAAAAGTTTACTAAGCCATTACCAGACACAGCTCATCACATCAGACACATGATCATACCATTGGTTTTTATATTAGAAACTGATTTGTCTTTGTGATTTCTATTTAAAATATTATTCACTACTCCCATTCTTTCTTAACGTTACCTTTGTTTTTAATAAACTCATTTAAGTAAAATATATTTTTGACTTTAAAGGTCTCATTTTTTATGTCCTTGCAAAATTTTTTATAGACATTCTGCTAATTTTGATTGCTTATTTTTTAAAGCAATTTTACGTAGTTAAACAGAATTCATCCATGGTTTAAGTTTCTTATTATTAGAAGTACTCCTTACACTTTTAGTACAATGGTAGACATGGTTTTCTAAAATCTCTATAAAATTATCGAAAGCTAACGAAGGATTTGACTCATTGTGTACGCTTTCCCATGATTCAAACAAAAGCCTGTTATTTAGCTCGGTAAAGTCGGCTTTTTTATGCGTTGAAATATTAGGTTTTCGTTTTCGATTATGTCAACGTTGTTAAATTTTAAATAAGTAAGGCAGTGATCAGACAAGTGGAAATTACAAACTCAGCTTTCCATCAAAAGTTTCTGAGGCTTTTTCACACGTGCAAAAATGTGGTCGATACACGAAACAGATGTGTTTGTTACGCGAGTTGGTTGGTTAATACAACATTCCAGACCATAAGAAGACAACAAAAACAAAAAGTTATCCACATATATCGATTCTTGTAGTAAATTCATGTTCATATCTCCTAAAACTACACTCTTAAAAGTTTTTGTTGAAATTTACTACAATAGTTGTAGGCAACAGTTTAGCTGCTATAACTGTAGAAAAGTTACACCTTTAAACACCAAATTTAACAGTTAGTGTTCAAATTTGGTTAAAATATATGGTAATATTTAAGCTTTAATATATGTATTGTAGTAAACTTAAACATTTGTTGTTTAATGTTGATATCATTTTTTGATTACAATTGCAAAATATAAATAATATTCAACAATTTTTGTTTACTTTTATTATAATAAAAATATAGTAATACAAAAATTACTAATGCTATTTACTAATATTTAACATGTGTTTGACAATTAAAACTGAAGTAAGCTTCAACTAATCTTATGATTGATTTAATATTTATAAAACACGCAAATATGAATAAAAAAAGACAAACTTTCAAGGCTGTTACACCAAGAAGCTATATCAATTTGTCGTTAGAGTTATAGAAATAAAACAAAGCATTTTTAAAATCAATTTTTAAATATTTATTAAGCACTTCTCGCACACATTCCAATATAAATATTGAGTACATTACAAAGCAAAAATATTTACAATTTTAGCTTAAAATTAAAACGTTATTTAACATAAGTTTTGTAATTAGAGAAGCGGATATCGGACTGAAGAGAATACCGCAGAACTGAATAACAAGATGCTTACTTGCTCATAACCAAACTTGAATGAGAATATGATGCAATACATAATTGATGTTGAAAATTCAACACACATACATGTCTATTGGCAATGAAATATATGATGAAAAAATAGTTTAATAATAATATTGCAGCAAAGTTCAACATATGTTGCTTAATTTTGCTAAAGTTTGTATATAATTTTAAACATTGAAAATTTACAATGAAACTTGCAGTGAAATTACACTCCATTTGAATTTCAAACAAAAAATAATAGTAATTTTTATTACTATAGTAAATTTGTATTTATTTTTTAGAGTGTATGAGATTATCACATTTCTCATTAGCTAAAAACTCATTTAAATCACTCAGGAAGACTTATTTTGGGGTACCTTCATGAAACCTTTAAAAGCATATAAAGGCGAATGATTCATGATCTATTGTACAACATATTTTTAATACATCAGAACTTTGGAGATTAAAACAAAGAAAATCACAGTCAATGCGTTCATCAACAAAAACTGCCGCACCACCACTAGCGTATTGTTCATTACAATTAACAAGAAATTTATAACCTGGTAAGTTAAAAACAAATTTTTCATCATTATATATCCAAATTTCTGTCAGAAAAATGAAAAGTGGCTTTTTTACGAAACTATCGAGTTGTAAAATAAAATTATCAAAATTTTTTCGCATACTTCTAATATTTTACAAAACTATGTAAAAAATGGTTTTTTTTTCATAAATGAGTTATATAAAATACTTTCATAATTTACATTGTCACAATTTACTAAAGGAATTTCAAACAAGTTTTCACTAGGATCATAAATACGGTTGTTTAGATTCATTACGACTTAATGGATACAAAAACTTTAACTAAGTAAGATGTTTAGATCCTCGAAAGAACTTATAACAATAAATTTTTCCTCTTCGTTTTTACGTATCAATACCCTATCATTATTAACCCAAACATATTTATATTTTTTCCCCGATTTTAGCTGCTGAGCAGCTTTTAAAAAATTTCTAGTAAAATAAGATAAGCTATTATTCAGATAAATTTTTCTGTTGCTGTTAAATATTTTTGTGCACAAATTTTTTTTGTTTTGGTATTTTTCCTCATTATTCGTTTTTTAGTTTGCAGAGAGACAAATTTCACACACAAAATATCCATTAGGACATTGCTAGTTTCGTTATCATCATTACTTCTAATCTTCTTAACTCATCATTACTTCTAATCTACTTAACATAGCATATGTCAATTTGGTCTTCGGAAATGTTCTCATTCAAACCCTTATCAAATATTTTTAGAGCTGAGTCGAGAGCATTGTTGTAGTTCAGATTAGGAACACCAACTATTTCTATGATCTTTTCGCGCCTCTTTTGATGAAGAAAATTAACTTCGTTTTGTAGCTGGTTTACTTTTTCAGTTAAAGTTTTTTTATCCTCACGCAATGACTCCATTTGACATAGAAAATTAGCGTTCATATTTTTTAGAGCAACGATTTCGTTATAAACAAGCTCCAATGTTATCGAAGGCTGATTTGAGTTAGAAGCAACAAAATTTCTGCACTCACGTTGTTGTTTTGCTGCGGCTGCCGTTGCTGTTGTTGTATATGTTGATTATTTTGGTTATGTTGTAGAAGATGAAGATTTTCTGCACTCACATTGTTGTTTTGCTGCGACTGACGTTGTTGATGTTGTTTATTTAGGTTTTGGTGTTTATAAATATTTAGGCTTTGTTGTTGAGGGTGGTGACTTTTTGGTGTTATTTTATCATTCGATACGTCTCTAGATGCTGGTGGTTTGACAGTTTGCGGTGGAGAGCGGCACAAAGTACGCCGAGCAGTCGAACAAGCGACACAAAAAAGTTTTTATTGGCAGCTTTCATATACTCAACATCACTAAGATTTAAATTCAAACAGCTACAATGAAAATATTCATTGCAACTGCAACACTAACTATTTTCATGATTTTCATGACGAGGAATAATTTATAAGTATGAACTTCTGCACAATATAAAAGTTAATTAACGAACGACGAACGAACGAACGAGAAGTTTATTAACAGATCAGTTTAAATTGTGTGTTTTGACCCCTCAGCTACACAATTACAGAGCCCTCTCTCGATCGGCAAAACTAACACTCTACAAGACGCTCGTTCTACCTGTGCTGCTTTATGGTGCTGAGGCATGGGTAGTTTCGCAAACTGACGCAGCCGCTCTGGGGGTGTTCGAGAGAAAAGTTCTTCGCAAAATCTTCGGTCCTGTTCGAGCCGGCGATGACTATCGCATCCGAATGAACCACGAGCTGTATAAGCTCTACGATGACATTGACGTAGTTCGGCGTATAACTGTGCAGCGACTACGCTGGCTGGGTCATGTACATCATATGAACGACGAAGCTCCAGCGAAAAAGGTGCTCGAGGTGAAGGTCGCTGGTCAACGACGACGAGACCATGCCTCCGATGGATGGACCAGGCTGAGGAAGCCCTAGCCGCACTTGGTGTATCCGATTGGAGAAGGCGCGCGCAAAGCAGAGGCGCCTGTCGGGAGCTGATGAGGTCGGCCGAAACCCGGACACGGGTTGTTACGGCCACCTAATTAAGTAGGTAAGTTGATCCCCTTTCGCTCATACGATTTCTCATTTAATAGCTAAAAATCAGTTATTAGTTCTTTTTTTAAATAAAAATGAGCTACGCTCACTTTAAGGGCATAAGCGCTGGGTATAAGCTAGTTTTATATGTGAATTTATCATTAAAGTGAATGCTAAGAATGAAATCTGAGTTTTTGGGAAGATACCTTGTGCATTTTTTGTTACTTTTTCACCTTTAAATAAAAGCCGCCTATTAACTTAATAAAGATTTATTTAAATAAAATAGCTTTTAGAAACTATCCGGCCGGCCGAATACCAGATACTGTATACTGTTAGATATCTAATGGTGAACTTAACAAGTGTAAAAATTCCATTCATGGCAAATGCTTTTGCCAATTAAAAAATAAACAAGATGAACATTATTTTGCCATGTGTACCATTTTGATCCAAGTAAAAAAGGTTTTGGGGCTTACCTCAGCTTCAGTCAAAGTTTAAACTCGTTGTTGTGATGACACTTCGCAACCCATGGTGAGGGTATGGCGCCCGGTTTGAGAGTGCAAACCACACCGAGCTAGATAGCTCTGCCCGCGATATGGGTGGTAAACCACAGCCACCACGAAGACTCCCCGAAGGGCCAGCCCAATCCAGTCAGGCCCGTGTATGCCAGCAGAAGCCAGACATACACCGGGGGCCGCTGACTACCCGTGGTACCCGTTTTAAAGTCCTTGGTCAGACCTCGTAGCACTAGCCCCGGCTACTCCCAGTTTTAGCCCATCACAGCTCTGGACTGGTCACCAATCCGAATAGGGCACAGTACGCTGAGGTTCCAATCGTTGGGCATGCTTCTGCTAGCCATATTTTGCTGATGAGCTGATGCATGCGCCTTGTCAATTCATCGCCGCCGGTTTTAAACAATTCAGCTGACAGGCCGTCAGCACCCGCTGCTTTATTGTTTTTGAGTCGTTGAATAGCAACTCGAACCTCTACATGGCTAGGTGGTGGTACTTCCACTCCGTTGATTGGTGGCACTGAACTGCACTCTCCATGGGCGGCATTGGTGGAATCGTCGTCTGTAAGTAAATTGGAAAAGTGCTGTCTCCACAATTTTAGCACACGCTGTAATCCGTATTCAGATCTCCATTTTCGTCTCTATAAGTGGATGCTCCAGGCTTGAAACCTTGGGTTAGACGCTTAACCTGTTGATAGAATTTTTGAGCATCCTTCTTGTCCTTGTATACCCCTAGTTCCTCACGCTCACGCTTTTCCTGCTCTCTTTTCTTGCGTCTGAAAAGGCGCCTCTCTTCCTTCCTCTTTTCGCAGTAGTTTTCTCGCACGGCTCGCGTTGCATCTGACTGCAGCGTTTTTCTATATGCGGCGTTTTTTACTGCTGTTGCGATGCGACACTCCTGATCGTAACATTGGTTCCGAGGTTGCGGGCACCGGAAACCAATGACTTCTTCAGCGGCAGCGCGCATGGAGTGGGATATATGCGCCCAAAGTCCGCCAGCGTCGTCGTGTCCAGAGGTTGGTTGGTTGAGCTTAACCGAGAGTTAAGCAGAGTAGGCTTCGGCAGTCCATTGTAATGGCAGCTTAGCGACATCTAGCTTTCGTTGCATTCCTGTTCGTATGTTCTTCGCATTGCATAATCGCATGCGGATCTTGGCTGCAACAAGATAATGGTCGGAGTCAATGTTGATCCCCCGAAATGTATGCACATTTAGAACACTAGATTCCTTCCGCCGATTACAACATTATCAATTTGGTTTCGCGTTTTTTGATCCAGGGACAGCTAGGTGGCCTTGTGGATGTCGAGGTGTTTAAATCTGGTGCTACTAACTACCATGTTTCGCGCCGCGGCGAAGTCGATCAATCTTAGACCGTTGTTCGTGGAGGTGTCATGAAGACTGAACTGACGGACAGTGGGGCCAAAGATGCCTTCCCTTCCGACTTTCGAATTAAAAGCCCCACTATTTTTACGTCATGGGCCGGAAGGTGGTCGTATACGTCCTCAAGACTTGTGTAGAAAGTGTCCTTGACGGCTTCGTCCTTTTCCTCCGTCGAGGCGTGCGCGCAAATAAGGCTGATGAAGAAAAATTTTGCCTTGATGCGGATCGTGGCCAATCTTTCGTTCACAGGTGTGAACCGGGAAACAAGGTGGCGTAGTTTCCGGCTAACGACGAATCCACATCCAAATTCGCGCCTCTCCGCATGGCAGCTGTAGTAGATATCGAAGTGTGCTTATTTAGAGTAGCCTTGCCCTTTCCATCGCATTTCCTGGATGTCGGTGATGTCAGCTTTTATTGTTTTGAAGGCTACCGCCAGTTGGATAATGGCACCTTCCCTCTAAAGGGTCCGGACATTCCAGGTGCATATCCGTAAATCACCGTTTTTCGTTTGCGGTGGTCGTCAACGTAATTGGAAATCTTATCCGAGGCTGGTTTAGTTTTCATTGGGCAGTAGCAATCTGGCGGGACCCAAACCCTGCGCACATTTCATGTTTAGGGTCTATGGAGCGACCCGCCGCAAAATTAGCCGTCAAACTGACGGATGCCAGTTTGCCGTTGCACAGGGAGCACCATATGGAGGTTTGAGTTGACTTGAGACGATTTCGACTTGGATAATGCTGACCTCGCCAGGTTGAGGCGGTCAGACACGTTGCCATGTGAAGGTTCCCCCTGTTCCCTGCCGTAATAAGTTATATTTGTTTTAAATGTCAATGTGCAATGCTTATGTTACTCATTGATTGTCAAAACTAACAATGTGCTTACTCATCGATTGTGGAACGAACAAAATTTTTGATACCCATATTGTGGTCTTCAACTCTAAAAAAAATTTTTTTTTTAAGAAAATACATGCATATTTTAAAAAAGGAAATTATTATATAAAAGGTTAAAAATTTAAAAAACAAAAATAGGGTAAAAGTTAAAAAAAAGTCTCTTAAATAATATATAAAATAAAATGAAACAATTTCGAAAATGCTTTCCTTATGATATCGACTAAATACTGTTGAAAATTACAATAACAAAATTACAATGAAATTTATTACTCCAAAATGGATGCCAGCTTATGTGGCTTTAATAATACCTTTCGTTTGATACCCAATTTGTATATATTTCTATGGAAAATAGTGAAATTGTGGCAAAAAAACGAAATTTTCGCTGATTTTAAAACGTCATTTTGAATCCGTAAACTATCGATTGAGCACGTATAAAAAAATACGTCGACCTTAGATTTTTGTCCTCTATCACATATCCAAAAATTATTCAAATCGGTAAGTGGCACCTGGGGACCTTTCCTTGTTAGTGAAATCGCACGTGGTCGATGCAAAAACAAAATCTGGTAAAAAAGTGAAGAGGAAAACTCTTTCCGGTAAAGGCAAACTAACTGGCAACATGATCGACAAATTAACAGTGTATTATGGGCTAGCAATTCGAAGAAATCACGATTCTGTGGACAAAATGAGGAACGCTATATGGGCGACTTTTTATCATTATTCTTCGACTGATCAAAATCCCCAGGATGAAAAATACGATGAATTGTGGTGCGAGTGGAAGAAAGCTGAAACTGCAAGAAATAAAAATTTAAAAAAAAAACAACCGACTTCAAAATCACTACAAAGTAAAAAATAATTTTACTTTTAATTTCTTGGTCATATTTGATAATTTATTTAAACATATTATTATATATGAAATCTTATTATCTTAATTTTTTTCCTTATTTGTTTTATTATCATATATATATTAATTTCTTGCTGAATACAAATGCTATTAAGGTCGGCGCTAATATAATCAGACTGTTAATCAGAACCGCCAACTTCAAAGCATTTGTATTCATCAAGAAATTAATATATTTATGATAATAAAACAAATAAGAAAAACAATTAAGATAATAAGATTTCATATATAATAATATGTTTAAATAAATTATCAAATATGACCAAGAAATTAAGAGGAAAAGTATTTTTAAAATTATTTTTTAACTTTGTAATGATTTTGTAGTCGGTTGTTTTTTTTTTTTTTAATTTTTATTTCTTCCTTTTCAGAGAATATGATAAATTTTCAAAAAAAAGAGTATAAACAACATTAGAACAATTGTTCCGAAAAAATTTGTTCTATTAAATTCTGAAAGTTTGTTGGTTATTTCAAATATCTGCCTCTTAAATTTAAATAAGACGTCACATGTTTTGAAATTATTATACCCATTCTTGTAACGAGTTTTATAACCCTAGTGTCAATATTATTCAAGATATAGTGTTTTTCTAATATTACCACGCCCCTTTGTTATATAAGCGCCCACTTTCTTGAGCATTATTTCCAATAATTGTGCCTACCCTTGTACTTTATTTCAGTACCCCAGCGTCAATATTAACTGCGATAGTGTTTATATAGTATTGCCACGCCCATTTATCCAATAACGCATACTTTATTGACCATAATTTTTAATAATTCTGCCCACCCCTGTACTACAATAAATTTCAGTGCCCTGATGTCAATACTATTCAAGATACACTATTTTTCTAATATTGCCACGCCCAGTAGTCGAAAGCCGCCCACTTTCTTCACCGTTATTTTTACTAATAATGCCTACCCCTATACCAAATTGCAGTACCATAGTATCAATATTATTCAAGATATACTCTTTTTCTAATATTGCCACGCCCATTTCTCAAATAACGCCCATTTTCTTGACGGAAATTTGTAATTGTGCATACCACTACACTAAATTTTCGTACCCTAGTGTCTATATTATTCGAGATACAGTGTTTTTCTAATATTGCCACGCCCATTTGTCGAATAACGCCCACTTTATTGGCCATAATTTTTAATAGTATTGCCTACCCTTATACTAAATTGCAGTACCATATTATCAAAATTATTCAAGATACACTGTTTTTCTAATATTGCCATGCCCATTTGTTGAATTACGCCCATTTTCTTGCCCGTTATTTGTAATAATTGTGCCTACCCCTACACTAAATTGCAGTACCCTAGTGTCAATATTATTCGAGATACACTAGTATTTATTATTGCGAGATCTATTATTGCCACGCCCAGTTATCGAATACCGCCCACTTTTTTACGGGCACCTCCATGCTTATCATATCTATCTGTTCCCCAAAAGTTATGGAAATCAGGCATATGGTTTAGGAGTTATCGAAGTACATACATTTAAAAAAAAAAAAAAAAAAAAAACCGGGAAACCGACGAACTTGAGAACCTCCTCCTTTTTGAAGTCGGTTAAAAATATTACGATCATTCAAGCACAGTTACTCTTCACTTCCAGCTGATGTTTTAGACGCAATAAAGACAATACTCGTATATGAAGATTTAAGCAAAGACACGCTGTTGGAACGTTGTATGGGTGGTCTTAAGCAGAACAACAACGAAAGCTACAAACAACTCATATGAAAAATTAGTTTCAAATCAGTGTGTGGTACAGCAACTGTCGTTGAAATTGCAGCATATGTAGCAGCATCACTTTTAATGAAGGCTCTACTGCTTTTCTGACCTTAATGCAAGATTTGGGCATCACTTCAGGACCAAGTGCGCATGAATGGGCGCGAGCGACTTAAAAAATAAACATCATTATTGCAAGCAACAATTTAAATAAATATATCATCTGACTAAGGAATGAAAGAGAGAATATAAGAGGAAATGAAGAAAAAGATAAATGAAGATACATGAAAGCAAATAAAAATAGTTGTTGTTTAACAGAAAGTATAAAAAATGGAAAAAATGTATCTTTAATGGTTTACCTAAGACACATTTTATGTGGAAAAGTACTTAAATAATTCTTTTCGAAATCTCGTTGCATTGCTCATCTGTTGAAGTCTTGCTATTAGATTGTTCCAAAGACACACCGAAGAGATAAAGAATTGCCTTTCGGATACAAGTCTGTTGTACCTGAACGAATTTATGGCGTTATTTCGAGTAGAGCGAGTTTACGTTAGCTTATCAAAAAGATACGATGGCTCCTTAGTGAAAACAATTTTGTGCAACATTAGAATAGCGCGAAAGAGTAACAAGTTACTAAGAGACATTAGATACATTTGTTTTGCAAATACAGTCACATTGTCACGACGACGTAACCCATACACATAACGAGCTATATTGTTAAATAGAACGTTTAATTTTTTTTATGTTGAAATCACAATTGCCATATATCTCACAACCATAGAGAAGCTGAGGAATTAGATATGCTTTAGCAAGTAGCAATCGTATTTTGTCGTAACATGCTGTAGATTCTGCCTTTAGCGTTATTGATATGTCTATTCCATGACAGCGTTCTAAAGGTTAGGCCAAGATTTTTGGCGTGATGAACGTATTCAATAATAGAATCTTCTATTGTAACCCTTGGAAATGCAGAAACATCAAGGACTTTCTTGTTTATGACCAGGCACTGCGACTTTTTCGGGTTCAAGGTCAAACCATTGTTCATCGCCCACGCACCTATTTTAGCCAGATCAGCATTGAGAAGAGAAATACATGTGTGTGTAGAAGTGTTATCGCATGATATAAGTAGTTGCACATCATCTGCATACATATGGATTCTATAATTTTTGAGAACTCGGGGTAGATCGTTAATATATATAGAAAATAACAGTGGACCTAACACAGACCCCTGGGGAACGCCTCGTTCAAGATATAAAAACTGAGACATCGAGTCTCCAAAACTGATAGCTTATGATCTTTCATAAAGGTAGGAACCAATTATAGCCAGAGCTGCTTTGGAAAATCCGTAGAGATTTTTTAATTTTGACATAAGTATATTGTGATCAACGGTATCAAAAGCCTTAGAGTGATCGAGCAGAGTAAGAAAAGCTACTTTATTGTCATCTAAGGCAGAACGAACTTCCGCAGTTACTTCTAACAAAGCAGGCACACAACCACGTTTTTCCCTGAAGCCTGACTGCCTATCGAAAAGAAGTGAATGCTCCTTAAGAAATTTATTTATTTGATTATGAATAAGCTTTTCGAGAACTTTTGAGAGAAACGGTAATATTGCAATGGGTCGATATTCATTGTTTGTCTTGGACACAGGTATGATTATTTTCCTTTTTCCAGCTAAAGGAAAAAATAGATTTCGTGAGTACTGAATTCAAGATATAAGTAATATATGGTAACAGTTTCGGTAACAACACTTTAACAAATACTGGGTGGATATTATCCACTCCTACTGCGTTTGATTTCGTAGTTATAAAACTGTTTAGGACTTCTAGCTGTTCTACACATGAAAAACTAAAGGAACTATCACAATTATGAATGCTGTCAGCAGTGTTATAGATATTACTTGTGGGTTTGGATAATGCTGTGTTCAGACAATTTATATTTAGATTATTTAAGTTGATGGGTTCACAGACATGATTAACTTTAGTTTTACCCAAGCCTATATTTCTGATATATAACCAGTTTTCTACCAATTCTACCAATGCTACCAATTGCTGAAGAAAATTAAGTACCGTAGTTTTTTTTTTTTTTGCATTTTGCACCATTTTTACAACATTGCACTTTAAGCGTTTAAAATTATCTGTAAGCTCTAGTGTTTTGTAGCGCTCCCACCGATTGTAAGCTGCACTTCTCTCTGTAATATGTCGTTTTATTTCATTTGTAAGCCATGGTCTTTCACAATTTCTTATTTTTTTTTCGCTTTAAGGGTACATGTAGTTCAAAAAGACTATTTAAGTTATTTTGCAGAAACAAAACCTGGTCATCTGTTGATGACATAGTGTAACATAAATTCCATTCAATGCTTTCAACATTATCACTTAGCATATTGTAATTAATATTTTTAAAATCTCGGTAAAAAATCTGTTTTGTATGATGAGTTAGCGGAATATCGTAAGCTAGGAAAATTAAGTCATGTTTGGAAAACACCGGCACTGAAATCTGGTAGTATAAAAGTTTTTTGAAGATGTCGTCAATAAAAAATAGATCCAATAAGGTGTTGCTCGTACTTGTAAACTGTGTAGGTCTAGCCAGATTCACCGATGAAAGCCCAATACCATGCATCATGTCCACTAAGCTGTTATCTTCCAAGATATTACTATTGAAATCACCCGATAAAATTACATCACTGTACGACTGTGTGAATTGTTCAACAACTGACATTAAGTCTGTAGTATCAATATTACGATTTGGACGATAAATAGTTCCTACTATAATCTTGCGTGCACATGCAATTTCAACAAAAAGATATTTAATCGCGCTACCTGCAGTAGATGTGCAAACTGACCTACAATGAATTCAATCCCTCACATACATTGCAACGCCCCCACCGTGAGTTTGTCTATCTGAGCGAAAAACACGATAGCCATGCATTTTAAATAAATCGTCATTCATGCATGGATCAACAGCAGAATTTTCAAAGATGCATCTGAATTCATCTTATTTATGACGGGAAAAGTTTTTTCTGAACTTTAAAAGTATTTTAAGACATTTTCAAACCTTTTGTATATATTTTAATATCCCGCGTTGAAATGAACACTGATCCTGTCAACTACCGCCGTACCTACCTACCGAAGTGACGCCGAATGTTCTGGACGCCCAAACGAGGTCACCACATCAGAAATGGTCACTATAATTCACGATATCGTTTTGGCCGAACGCAGAGTTAAAGTGCGCGAGATTGTTGTGGACGTAGGCATCTCAGACGAACGGGTGTGGAACATTTTGCGAAATCATTTTCATATGAAAAAATTATATGCAAAATGGGTGCCGCGTTTAGTCACTCTCGACCATAAACGCGATCTTGTGACTAATTATAAGGCGTGTTTGATAATGTTGAACAAAGATAAGAAGGATTTTTCCGTCGATTAGTAACCGTGGACGAAACATGGATCCATCACTACACACCAGAGACAAAGGAACAGTCGAAACAGTGGAGTTCACCGTCTGAATGTGGTCCGAAGAAGGCGAAGACGGTGCTATCGGCAGGAAAGGTTATGGCGACATTATTTTGGGATGAACGCGGTATAATCTACTAATACCATGCAGCCTAATTGGACTGTTTCAACGACGCTTTTAAAGAGAAACGTCCCCATTTGGCAAGGAAAAAAGTGCTATTCCATCAAGATAATGCGCGCGTTCACACATGCCTAACTCCCATGGCAAAATTCTATGAATTGAAGTACAAAATTCCATGAATATCTTCCCTAATTTTTCTTCTCTTTCAAAACAGCCTTTAATTTCTTCATCCTCTTATTACACTTATGGTTCCCAACATCCATCTAAGCCTAATAATTCTAAACAGAACCGAGTTTTTTTCAATCTTTCGTCGAAAACCATTCCTTCTTCAATCCCTTGCGATACTAATAGAGTTACTTTGCCTACGATAAACTACCCCAATTTCATTCATTCCCATACCTTAAATCCATCAGCATCTTTCGGAAGTGTTTTACCAAAAGGTGTTCTCAACATAACTGCACCAGCTTTCACTCCAAACAGAGTATTAAGCCCCTCTCACACTCCCGCAACCACAACCATAGTTGACACAGATACGTTTACCACAACAATAAATACCGCTGATCCTCTTGCAACAACACAGTCCTCTGTTTCTACTACTCCTATTACTCCTTCCATAGTAACGCCTACCACACCACCTAATACCGCTAAAACTCTTACAATCTCACATTTCGCAGTTAAGCCTACCACAGCACCATCATTGCACCGGCTGAACTTAAAAAAATGTACATTCGGTACCACGGTACCACAGAGCTCTAATATCTCGCCAGCTGAAGTAGAAAAGGACCTACCAGCATATGCCTCACACACCACTTCAAAGCATCTATGGCATTTAAACAAATCTCGTTCAAGCTTCAAAAACTATTATTGCTTTTAACAACACGCCCCTAGTTTCTTTTCCGATTTCTTCTAAAAACAATAACCTACACATTTTTTATCACAATTGTGGTGGTATGCGTGGCAAACTAAATAAGCTTTTCGTTGACGCAAACGAAGAACGAAGAAATCCTCGAAAACAATTGGACTCTTTACCGGAATGATCGAGATTATGCCTACACCGGTCAATCCCGTGGTGGTGGCGTTCTAATAACTATAGATAATTTTTTACCTAGTTAATTAGTGGACACCACCTCTCACAAACTTTATAACTACCAAATAGTTCAAATTATTTATCTATCAAATTATTATTATTTATCATTGGTGTTATTTACATTCCCCCTAACTCCGCAGAAAGTACATATAGGGATCTATGTGATGATATTTCATCACTAACCACGACATTGAAAGAGGAAGATACAATCATTATCTACGGTGACTTCAACCGTCAAATATTTCCTTTATCACTGATGAGAAAGCCAGCTGCCTTTTTCCTACAGACTTCTCCAACCCGATAGATTTTACTTTACTCAGTACTTTTTATGTTAACGACCTGCAGCAAGTTAACAGGTTTCCAAATCAAAATGGTAAATGGCTGAACCTAGAGTCTTTACCAATTTCTATGATGAAATAAATGTTGTTACAACCGCCGCAGCTGATCACTTATTTTCTAAGAGCTCTCACCACTCAGCCTTATCTACAGAGTTTTTTTCCACCAATGTAACACTCGCACACTCATATAGTAACTCAAAAGTATACGGCTTTCTAAATGCTGACTATGATAGCATAAATATCATGTCTTGATTCTATTGATTGGAACGAATTATCTGCACTCGACACTGATGGTGCAGTCTTGCGCTATTATCAGCGCATTCTCACAATTGTTGATAAATATGTCCCAAAAATTAAGAAAAAGAATAAACTTTCGAAACCATGGCTAGATAAAAACCTCAGACATCTTAGAAATCAGAGAAACAAATTATATAAAGTAATTAAATCCACCATTAACATAACCGATGAATTGAAAACGAAGTATGAAGAGTTATCCCAAGAATTTGCTTTATAGCCCAAAGAAGCCTATAATCTTTATATTAAACTCATTGGAGAAAAAAATGACTGTAGATCCGAAGAAATTCTTTGATTACGTAAATGGCAAACGCAAATCAAACGGATACCCTTCATCCATGTTCAAGGGCAATGTTACAGCCTCTAACACTCAAGAGATTTGCAATCTTTACGCAGATCATTTCAAGGAAGTATTCTATGTATCTACAAACACATATTAGAACTCCCCTCCTAACACTAATTTAACACCTCATATCAATCACAACGAACTAACACGTGATGAAATATATGCAGCTAAAATCGAGCTAGACACAAATAAGGGACCTGGCTCTGACCAAATTCCCCCAAATTTGCTTATCTAATGTGTAGACTTGCTGCTCTTGCCCCTACAAATAATCTTCAATAAATCACTTAATCAAGGTGTTTTTCCTTCTTATTGAAAAACATCTAACCTCACACCAATGTTAAAAAATGGTGATAAAAAGTCGATCGAAAGCTATAGGGGTATTGTCATTTTATCTGCTATCCCAAAACTGTTCGAAAAAATAATATGCGAAACACTGACAGGTAGGGTAGGGTAAACCCATTACTCAATGAACAGCAAAATGGTTTCCGTAAAGGTAGATCAACTACCACAAATCTTATGGTTATGGTTTCTGATGTCTTAGGCAAAATGGAAAAAGGACATCGAGTTAATGCAATATACACGGACTTTAGTAAAGCCTTCGATCGCGTTGATCATAATATCCTAGCTTTCAAGCTGGAAAATGTTAGCATTTATGGCTCTCTCCTAAATTGGCTTAAGTGTTATCTTCACGGTAGATCTCAATTTATTAAATTGCAAGGTATCCTATCCAAAGAGATTTCTGTCACATCCGGAGTGTCACCCTATATCCCTCATCTATTATATGCAGATGACTTAAAAATGTACCATGTAATTAATTCTGAACCTGATATAACGTTTTTACAATCGAAACTACTTGCGTTAGTACAGTGGTGCAATTAGAATAAACTATTTCTAAACGTGAACAAATAATACTTAAAAACTTTCTCCCGAAAAAATCTCATCGCGAATAGCATTTATTTACTAAATGGTAAAGATCTTAATAATGTTAATCTTATCGTCGATCTTGGCGTCGTTTTAGACAATAAATCGCGGTTTAATCTTCATTATGATAAAATCCTAACAAGAGCCAGTAAACAACAAGGTTTTATAAAACGACGCGCAAAAGAGTTTAAAATGAATGGGTTACCAAAACGTTATATTGTTCGTTAGTACGCCCACTTCTAGAATATGGGTGCATTATACGGATTTATACTGTGAGAGACTGGAATCTATTTAAAAGCAGTTCCTGCTTTTTGCTCCAAGGAACACCAACAACACCCGCGAATACAATACGCTACCATCCTATGAGTATAGGCTTAGCTTGCTTAATTTGATGCCTCTATCAACCAGAAGAAAATTACTTAACTTATGTTTTACATTTGACGTTCTCGACGGTGCTATTGACAGTGATTATATATCAAATAAGATAAAATTCAACGAATCCTCAAGACATACTTGGCACACACGAATGTTATACGAGTATCACTTACTTACTTACTTAGGTGGCCGTAACAACACGTGTCCGGATTTCGACCGACCTCATCAGCTCTCGCCAGGCGCCTCTGCTTTGCGCGTGCCTTCTCCAATCGGATACACCAAGTGCGGTTAGGGCTTCCTCAGCCTGGTCCATTCATCGGAGGCATAGTCTCCCTCGTCGTCGTTGACTAGCGACCCTCGCCTCGAGCACCATTTTCGCTGGAGCTTCGTCGTTCATACGATGGACATGACCCAGCCAGCCAGCGTAGTCGCTGCACAGTTATACGCCAAACTACGTCAATGTCTTCGTAGAGCTCATACAGCTCGTGGTTCATTCGGATGCGATAGTCATCGCCGACTCGAACAGGACCGAAGATTTTGAGAACTTTTCTCTCGAACACCCCCAGAGCGGCTGCGTCAGTTTGCGAAACTACCCATGTCTCAGCGCCATAAAGCAGCACAGGTTGAACAAGCGCCTTGTAGAGGGTTAGTTTTGTCGATCGAGAGAGGGCTCTGGAACTTAGTACCTTACTGAGCCCGTAGTAGCACCTATTAGCAATTATTGTTCTTCGCTTTATCTCCAGGCTGATTTCGTTGTTAGTATTAATGGCGGTGCCAAGGTATACAAACTTCTTGACTACTTCAAAGTTATAGCTGCCGGATGAAACGTGGGAGTCTAAACGCCGCGCTCCCTTGTTTGTAGACAGCATATACTTTGTTTTACCCTCATTTATCGACAAACCCACTTTGGCTGATTCCTTTTCGATAGCGGCGAAAGCAGCGGTAACATCTCTCTTGGTTCTGCCAACAATATCAATATCATCAGCGTACGCAAGGAGCTGGACACTTTTATTGAAAATGGTGCCATTACGATGCACACCGGCCTTTCGTACGATCCCCTCCATGATGATGTTGAAGAGATCGCAAGACAGTGGATCGCCTTGCCTGAAACCTCTTTCGGTATTGAAGGTTTCGGAGAGGTCATTTCCTACCTTGACGGAGCTGCATGTGTTGATCAACGTCATTCTGCAAATTCTAATCAACTTTGCAGGTATACCGAACTCAGACATTGTTGCGTATAGGCAACAGGGATGATATTTGGGGGCTTTTAGGGCTTTTTTGAGCCCTTTTTCATTGTAAAAGCCCCGAGGCCCTTTTTTGTCGTTTTAGGCCCTTTTGAAAAAATTTAACCGAAAAAATTATCGGAATTTTTAACAAGAAAAGTTTAATGGTTAATGTCTGTGGACAACAATTGTGTACTATGCCATCGTTCTACAAAATTTAAATTTGGAGGTAGGAAATATCGTCCACAGAAAAATCGCACAAAAAATAATATTAAAAATCACTAAAACGAAAAATTACATTACATTTAAATTAAAAAAAAAATGTAAAAAAATCACCCAATAAAATCGAAAATATGCCCAAAATTTTGGAAAAATTGCCTATAATGCAATCTTGCGGTGTCGGAGTGCTTGACAAGAATAAGCTCTCTTTTCATTTATGAAATAATTAAATAATTGAAAATATCTGGAGAAAGAAATAAATATTATTCATTAGTAATTATCAAAAGGTATGACTACAGCAGGGCACCTTTTATTTTTTTTTTAAAAACATGATGATCGAGTGATAGTATAGTTATAATTACCATTTCACTAGTAGTCAATGTGAACTATCACTCGAAAACAAAAAGTGAAATTTAGTCATAAAAATGAGGTGATTTTTGTATGGCAAATAGCCAAACCAAAAACGAAATTTCGCCCAAAAACGTGCAAAACCGCATATTTTTTTTTTGCGGTTTCTAAACGAAAATTGACCGAATTTGTTATGGAGAAATTTTGGGAGATTTTTATTTAAATTCTATTTTTCCTATCGCCTTTTTAAATGTTCTTATTAAAATAAGTTCCGTTATATACAACCATGATCACTTAAAAAGCATACTTTTTAGTAATCTCAACTACAAATTTAGTTTGGTTTCCAAGTTATATGAAAAGAGCGATCCCTAAAGCTCCATCGTAGTCCTGACAATGCCTTAATATACATACAAATTAATCCATTTTGTTATCAATTCAATATCAACGTTAAGAAAATCAGGCCAGTACCATCTCTCTACACCCTGATAAAGTTTTGGTGGCAAATTTTAAACTTATTTCTTGGCGATTGTTTTGTCATCTTATCAGATATAATTTGACTCAATTTTCTTCTTGCAAAATTCTTTATTCTAAAATTTTTATTTTTTGTTGAATTCAGCCATGCCTCAATATATTTTTTGACAGGAGTGAATTTTTTTCACTCAATTTCGTCCCGCTTCATTGATTCGTCTTCATACAAGTCTTAACGGAGAAGAGTCTACATTAAATTGTTCATTCATTTCTGACATTTTACGACTATTTAAAGGTGGATATAACCGATTTGCGGTTTTATGTGGAAATGCTTTGCAATTTTTTGCTAAAATTTTTTTTGGAGAAATACAATATATCTAAAGATTGTTTTTGCCATTTTTTGACTTAAAGAAATTTTGACACAAATAAAGCGTAAAATAAAATGTATTTCAAAGAATCACCTTAAACACTATTAAGAGTGATTTGATTTAATCATTTAAATTAGAGTGTGCTATTTTTGTGATCAACCAAGAACTTCCTTCCATGTTCAGCTAAAACGAAATAAAACACGAAAAAGTTAAAGTTTTTTTGATTTCCCAAAACTGTTAATTCGAAATTTCGACTATTTTCACCAAAAATAAACTGGACTTGTTGAGATTATTAAAAAGTGTGCTATTTATGAGACTATGGCATGACCGTGTGACCAAATAGAAAGTCTTGAATATTGAATTGCCACTTTTTAAAACTAAAACTAAAAGCCCTATTAACGTCAAATTGGCCCAATTTTTGTTTGAATTCTGGCCCTTTTCCAACTAAGTCTATATCATCCCTGATAGGCAATCCCTTCTCGGGCTATCGAACGTAGCTTTAAAATCGACAAAGAGATGGTGTGTGTCAATTTGATTTTCGTGGGTTTTCTCCAGGATTTGTCGTAGCGTGAAAATCTGGCCTATGGTGGACTGACCAGGTCGAAAGCCACACTGATAAGGTCTAATCAGTGTTTTTGTAATCGGCTTTAATCTTTCACACATTACGCTTGAGAGAACCTTATATGCAATGGAAAGACTGATACCTCTATAACTAGCGCAGATTGTAGGGTCTCCTTTCTTAAGTATAGGGCAAAGCACACTGAGGTTCCAATCGTCGGACATGCTTCTGCTAGCCATATTTTGCTGATGAGCTGATGCATGCGCCTTGTCAATTCATCGCCGCCGGGTTAAAGAATTCAGCTGACAGGCCGTCAGCACCCGCTGCTTTATTGTTTTCGAGTCGTTGGATAGCAACTCGAACCTCTACATGGCTAGGTGGTGGTACATCCACTCCGTTGATTGGTGGCACTGAACTGCACTCTCCATGGGCGGTATTGGTGGAATCGTCGCCATTAAGAAAATTGGAAAAGTGCTGTCTCCACAATCTTAGCACACACTGTATATCCGTATTCAGATCCCCATTTTGTCTCTATAAGTGGATGCTCCGGGCTTGAAACCCTGGGTTAGACACTTAACCTGTTGATAGAATCCTTCTTGCCCTGGTATACGTCTAGTTCCTCACGCTCACGCTTTTCCTGCTCTCTTTTCTTGCGTCTGAAAAGGCGCCTCTCTTCCCTCCTCTTTTCGCAGTAGTTTTCTCGCACGGCTCGCGTTGCAGCTGACTGCAGCGTTTTTCTGTATGCGGCGTTTTTTACTGCTGTCGCGATGCGACACTCCTAATCGTACCATTGGTTCCGAGGTTGCGGGCGCCGGAAACCAATGACTTCTTCAGCGGCAGCGCGCATGGAGTGGGATATATGCGCCCAAAGTTCGCCGGCGTCGTCGAGTCCAGAGGTTGGTTGGTTGAGCTTAACCGAGAGTTGAGCGGAGTAGGCTTCGGCAGTCCGTTGTAATTGCAGCTTAGCGACATCTAGCTTTCGTTGCATTCCTGTGCGTATGTTCTTCGCATTGCATAATCGCATGCGGATCTTGGCTGCAACAAGATAGTGGTCGGAGTCAATGTTGACCCCCCGAAATGTACGCAAATCTAGAACACTAGAGGCAGGCCTTCCGTCGATTACAACATGAATTTGGTTTCGCGTTTTTTGATCGGGGGAGCCAGGTGGCCTTGTGGATGTCGAGGTGCTTAAATCTGGTGCTATTAACTACCATGTTTCGCGAGGCGGCGAAGTCGATCAGTCTTAGACCGTTGTTCGTGGAGGTCTCATGGAGACTGAACTGACCGACAGTGGGGCCAAAGATGCTTTCCCTTCCGACTTTCGCATTAAAATCGCCGAGGACTCTTTTCACGCCATGGACCGGAAGGTGGTCGTATACGTCTCAAGACTAGCGTAGAAAGCGTATTTGACGGCTTCGTCGTTTTCCTCAGCCGGGGCGTGCGCGCAAATAAGGCTGATGAAGAAAAATTTTGCCTTGATGCGGATCGTGGCCAATCTTTCGTTCACAGGTGTGAACCGGAAAAGAAGGTGGCGTAGTTTCCGGCTAACGACGAATCCACATCCGAATTCGCGCTTCTCCGCATGGCAGCTGTAGTAGATATCGCAGTGTGCTTGTTTAGAGCTGCCTTGCCCCTCGCATTTCCTGGATGGCGGTGATGTCAGATTTTATTGTTTTGGGGGCTTCCGCCAGTTGGAAAATGACACCTTCCCTATAAAGGGTCCGGATATTCCAGGTGCATATCCGTAAATCATTTTCCGTTTTTCGTTTGCGGTGGTCGTCAACGTAATTGGGGTTCTTATCCGAGGCTGATTTAGCTTTCATTGGGCAGTAGTAATGTGGCGGGACCCAAACCCTGCGCACATTCCATGTTTAAGGTCTATGGATCGACCCGCCGCTAAAATTAGCCGTCAAACTGACGGATGCCAGTTTGCCGTTGCCCAGGGAACACCACTTGGAGGTCTGAGTCGACTTGAGACGATTTCGACATGGATAATGCTGGCCTCGCCAGGTTGAGGCGGTCAGACACGTTGCCATGTGAAGGTTCGCCCCCTGTTCCCCTACGAGTATCAGCACCATACTATATATATGCCAATAATGAGTCCTTTAATAGGTGTTGGAAAGAATTTAATAGTATCAGCGTTAGCTACTCACCATCCATATCCAGATTCTCCTTAAAAAAATCTTTACAAGCTCCTATTTCCTTCCTCATAACCTCCTCTGCCCTATTATTGTAATCATAGTTGACAAAAGTTCTTCCTTAGACATGCAGGTGAAATCATGTCAACCAGGCAGGCAGCCTAAGCCTACACTGTCAAAAAAAAAAAAAAAATAGGTTAATTATTATTATATTATAATTAAGATCATACCTTGTTTGATTAAGAAATAAATAAATAAATTAAAGTTCGCATTGCTTCCTTCTTCAGCATATTCTCCAGATTTGGCCGCCAGTGACTATTTCTGTTTCCAAACCTGAAAAAATAGCTCGGCGGAAAGAGATTCACCACCAGAGAGGAGCTCATCACCGAATCAGAGGCCTATTTTGAGGACCTTCCGAAAACGTATTTTTCGAATGGGATGAAAAAATTGGAGGAACGTTGGAGGAACGTTGGAGGAAGTTTATCGAGCTAAAAGGAGACTGTATTGAGAAATGAAACTTATTTTGCCCTAAAAATTATTCCTTGTTTAATTTTTCACTGAATTATCAAACGGCCATCGTAAACATACTAAAGGTTGTCTATAAAAGACATCCTAAAATCATACATTTTTATCCTAAAAAAATCAGAACAACGCACAGTGGGAGGACTTCATACAAGTTTTGGCCATAAATAGTAAAAACTAAAATAGAGCTTAGAGCTTTGGTATGAATACTTTTTACAGCAAAATATGCAATATGTAGAAGTTTGGATGAGATCCGCCATCAAATCCACCCACAAACACGAACTTTTTGTAAAAAATTAAAAATAAACTCAGAGGTTTCAAATTTGGTATGAGCGCTTTTTACAGTTAAATATTAAATAAAAGTTTTTATCAAATCCGCCCACCGACACGCTCACCTTCCATACAATTTTTTTTGCAAAAAGAAGTTAAAATAAACTTAGAGGTTTGAAAATTGGTATGAGAGCTTTGTACAGTTAAATTTTAAATATAATTTTGGTTGAATCAAATCCGCCCACAGACACGCCCACCATCCGTACGAATTTTTTTGTAAAAAATAGTAAAAATAACCCTAGAGCTTTAAAATTAGGTATGATAAGTTTATAACGTACAGTTAAATAGTAAATATACACAAGTTAACATACCCCCTTACAAACCAATTTTTTTAAAAAAAGTTGTATTTTTTACGTGAGCCGTTAGAAAATATGCTCATATAAAAGTTTTTATTTCCAAATTTGAGCAAAATTTGCCAACAGGCACACCCGCTTTTCATACTTTTCTTTATTATTAAGCTCTTGGTATACAAGTTTGAATTCTATGGATTTAAACAAGTTTCTTAAGAACATAAACATAAACCGTTCGGAGTCGGCATACAATTAAAACAAATAGTTTATAATTTTAAAAATAGTTTTTATTGTTCATAAAGCTCATTTTGTATTTGCTCTTGAGCTTCTGCTGACAGCTCCTTGTATTTTTTTTCTTTCTTCAGTCGGACAAGAGGAGCGGAAGATATTAGAAGAAGATATTATTCATTATTAGCAGTTTTTAAACAGATTCTGCTATTTATTGCGTAGACTTGCGTTTTTAAATATTTTGTTAAATGGCTCTTGTGCTTCTCTAGAAAGGTCCATAATGTTCAATGTTTTTAAAAAAAAGCACAAAAGTACTTTTTGTTGTAAAAATAATATAAATTAAAAATTGCATTTTTGACTCGCTTTCATATGACATTAGAAAAAAGTTGTTTCAGTTTCATAAAAAAAAATAATTATTTCTGTACTAACTACGATAATAAAACTCTTTTCTATTAAGAGGAGCCTTACCCTCTTCTACCCTCACCCATTGTATAATTTTTTAGATTTTGACCCATTAGCCAGTTTTGATTTATTCTTAAAAATTACTTACAATGTTTTTTTTATATATGGGCATTTTCATCGAAACTCACGCGACATGCGTACGACTTAAAGCTTCGTTTTCTCAGAAGTTTATGTTAGTAATGTAAAAAAATTTCTTATGTACATATGCCTTAGAAGAAATAGTAATGGTATGATATACCAAAATTATCGTTCCTGTAACTATTTAAGAACAACAATGGTAAATATGGGCGTAACTCATGCGACAAAAAAAGGAACTGTGTTTTCCAGGCACGTTTAGATTGTAAAATTCAGCGAATTTTACCATATAACCTGTTTTTGTGTTTAATTTTTAAATAATGGGGAAAGAGTGATGTTTCATAATAAACCCACTTTACCTATGAACTTTACTTATTTAGAAATATATTGAGTATCCAAAAAATATTTGCCGTAACTCACGCGACAAAATTTCCGTTAAGAAAATGTGTAATCAAAGAATAAAGAAAAGAGCTTAAGAAGAGTTACTAACATCTTAGTTCGGCCATGGTCGAAGTTTACTAGGTGTCATTAAGGTGTCATAAGACATTGAAATTTTCAGAATGCGAAGTTCATATATATTAGTATTTTACTAGATAAAAAAATTGAATTTCGAAACACATTAAATTTTTATTTTTTGGTTGACATTTTTGTGGAAATGCCCATAAATATTTTAATTTCTTTAAGAAAGTATCCGTGAATAAAAAAAAAATTCAGAAACCTTAAAAAAACACACAAAGCTTACGTAAACAATAATAGCACCTAAGCTCCTGAGCACAAGTGTAGCATCTTCAACACATTGGACGCTACAGGAACATAAATGTTTGCCAAAAATTCTACTTGTCGGTCAGATTTTTACGACATTTTTCAAATATGTCTATTCTATCGAATAAAATATAAAATTTGAATTTTTATCATACTCCTCAGATATTAACGCTACAATTTTACAAACGTTCGTTCTAATTTTTTTTAAAAGTTTTTTCAAATTGACGAAATTTGAAATTCATTGATTTATATCAACCTCAGAGTAACGCCAGGTATTCAGCTAGTACCAAATATTTGGATCATTTCATACATGCATACATATAATTTATTCATATTCTTATAATCTAAGGACTACATATCATAAGAGCAAGACTTAAGAGGAAAACAAAAAACCTTGTTTAAAAAGACTTATTGTACCTACTATTTTCTACTCTTCCCTCTTACTTAATTGTGATAATTTACATCACGTTTTGAATTTTTAATGTAATTTTAATTTTGAAGACACGCAGAAAACAATAAAATAATTTGTTTTTTTAAGTGATATTCCACAAGTAAAAATCACATGAAACCCCTTTGGGGCAAGCGTCGGCAACAAGAACCATCTTTTTCTATAAATATATATATTTCTGCATACTATTTTGAAAAATTTGGATTTTTGCTTATTGATGTATTTTTTTACCTCTTAATGTTTCCAAAGTTCTCAGCTTTTATGCACTAAACATGCTTAAACTGATGCAACCGAACTGATGCTTCCAATGTGGGGATCAACGGCATGTTGTTCAAAAGACGAGGAAGTTTTTTCGCTCACTACTCGAAAAAACTCACCCCGGCACAGAAAAACTATTCGGTGACTGAGCGAAAATGTCTAGCCGTAGTTATGGAGATAACGAAGTTCAGAGCCTACATTGAATTAATGCCGTTTAGCGTGATAACCGACCACTTAAGTCTCAAGTGGCTGGTGTCGGATAAAGATTTGACCAGCCGACTAGCACGTTTTAGTTTGGATCTACAAAACTTGATATAATTTGATATAATCCATTTTTCCCATATAATCCATAATCCATTTTGTTTTGATATAATCCATCGAAAAGGGGCCATGAACGTCGTTCCTGACACCTTATCTCGTCACGATCTTGAGGAGATTAGTTGTCAAGTTAAAACATTGATCGAACTCGATTCTCCAGAATTCCAAGCCGACGAGTGTAAGGATCTACTAGACACCACTTCTAAAAATCAATCTCAATAAACAGATCTCAACGTTATTGATGGGTTCGCGTACAAACGTACGATTCCTTATACGGGTACACCAGATGCTGAAACTGGAAACTATGGGTGTCAGCTCCAGCACATCAACCCCCTCAAGTAGCACATGGTGGATTTGCAAAAATTTTAGAAAACATTAAGGCATATTTCTATTGGCCAAATATGAATGGGCAAATTCTTAATTTTGTGAATAGTTATATAAAGAATGTAAACCAGCTCATATGGTACTAAGGCCACCTATGGGACAAGAGTCACAGGTCGAAAGACCGTGTCAGAGAATTAATGTATATTTCCTTGGTCCTTATGTGCGATCAAATAAGAAAAACACTTACATCTTTATAGTCCTGGACTATTTCACGAAGATCACTTTGTTAAAAGCGATGACTAAAGCGACGGCTCGAAACGTAATTCAGTTTTTGTATACTGAAGTTTTTCATAAATTTGGTACGCCTGAGATTCTGATGTCAGACAATGGTGTTCAATTCCTCAGTTCAGAATTCGCTGAACTGATGGAAACGTTCGGGGTTAAACACGTTCGTACCTCAAATTATGCTTCACAAGTAAACGCTTCGGAGAGGATTAACCAGCGGATTAACCATCCTAGCGGCTATTCGATCGTACTTAGATCAGGATCAAACCAATTGGGACAAACATTTGTCTGATATAGAATGTGCGTTGCGTTCATCCTTGCACTCCTCGATAGGAATGACGCCATATTTTGCGCTGTTTGAGCACAACATGATTACACACGCGAGTACATACAAAGTAGCAAGGAAACTGGGCCTTCTTAATGATCCTGAAACTCTTGTGATACCGAAACCAGTCCGACAAGACTTAATTCGTAGTAAAATCCGTTCACAACTTCATAAAACTTATGAACAAAACATCAAAAGATATAATATCCGATGTCGAAAAATGAAATTCGTGCCTGGCCAAGAGGTGTATCGACGAAATTTCAAATTAAGTGACTTTTCTAAACAAATCAGTGCCAAGCTTTCAAAACGCTTCTTAAAGTGCAGAATAGTTCGAGTGGTCGGAAATAGTCTATATGAGTTAGAAGACCTTAGTGGAAATCACTGGGCATTTTTCACGGTAAAGACTTAAAGCAATGAGCGTGGGCTCGGAGTTAAATTGATTCTTCTTGTGTTATTTATCTTTTCTTATCCGTTATTTTATCTTTTCTTATCCGTGAGATTTTGTTTGGGTGTCTGTCTTTTGATCCTATGATAGTGTCAATATTTTCTCTCAACGTTTTGTTGTAAAGGTTGATGTCGGTGGTGGACATTTTTTTATTAAGGAAGTCGGTTTGGTAAATGTTATTTTTAATTAGTGAAGTCTGGTGCGTATTTTTCTGGTCTAAGGAAGTAGTTATTTTTTTTGGAAGCTTTTCTTTTGTATGATATTTCAATTTTCATCTAGTAACTCTTGAACTGCGCTGTTAGATACTTAATTTAAACGCCTTCAGATGAACCTGCCTACGTCTATTTTGTAGTTATCCTGAACTCAGATGCAATATTTTACTTGGTATATTTATAAGTGCCATCTTTCCCATTAATCTCTGCAGCAAAGAGGCTTTTCGAGAATCACTGGCTTTGTCATGGGTACTTACACGGTACATGCCGTAAAGACGGTTACCATCCGATTTCAATTTCAATGATATGACATCCCTGATACTGAAAGGTAATAAATTAAGTTCTTTCTTCACCATATCCCGGACATTTGCCTCTGTTGAAGAATGAGCGAAACGACTGGACAAATTGACTCTCTACCTGTTTCAACTCTTTTCGCCTTGTTCCTGAAAATCATACGAGTCCGTTAACCGTTACTATGGCTGAGAGTAGAAAAAAAGATGGCGGTGTTTTCGGTAGTTTTGCGCACGGCACTTAAAACCATAAGTGATAATGCGAGTGAGAGGGACAAGGCGAGTGATAGTAAAGAGACTGACAGAGAAGTAACAAGTGACCTACGTGACGAAACGCATGCGGATTTGAACAAAGGAAACGGTGGTTTTTAAGCCGTGGGAGAAGAAAAAAAAGTTGCGTATGGGAGTTGAGTTTAGCCGTTGCGTCGGAGTTGTCCATCGGTAGAAAAGTTCGGTAGTTTACATTGGCGGAAAAAAAAAAATGAAAAATTTTAACTGATCGAATGGACAGAAAATGATACCGGCAAGCTAAATTAGCAAAAATAAAATAAACAAATTGAAACCCGACTAAAATCATAAAAGTGAAATAAAATCGGCATTTAGGCTAAACTCACATTAGACAAAATAAATTTACAACTCTATTAAGATAAAATGAAGATAAAAGAAAGCCTATGTGGGAGTTAAAGTAGCAAAAAAACCAAAATAAAAACGACCAAATAAATTTGAAACTCTATTAATATAAAAGTAAAAATAAAAGTAAATCTACATTTAAGCCAGACTAGCAGACAAAAAAGAAAAGAAAAGAGAAATAAAAAAAACTACTTTGAAACTAACTACGTAGCAACAGAGAAAAAAACTACGCAAGTGAAACAAAAAGGGAATAAATACGAAAAATAGATTTAAATTAAACTCGTTAAAACGAAAGAAGAAAAAAACTAACTACTCCAATGAAACGAAAGAGTGCGATCAGGAACACTTCGCTGAAGCTAAAGTAGGAACAAAATGATATCACCTAAGTTAAATAAAGAAAAAAAAGAGAATTACGTTTAAAGTAGCTACGTGAAAGCAAAAGAAAAAATTACTAACTAACCAGTTGAACTAAAGTGTAATAACAAGAAGAACTACGTTTAAGCTAAAGTAGAAAAAAATAGGATTGAAACATAAGTTTAATAAAGAAAAAGGAAAACTACGCTTAAACTAACTACGTGAAAAAAAATACTAACTACACAATCGAATCAAATTGTACTAAAAATAACAACTACGATTGTGCTTAAATAGAGAAAAAAATATCGGAACGCAATTGAATTGAAATACCAGTGTAACAAAGAAAAAATTTGTGTTTAAATGAATCAACGAAACCAAATTTAGAAAAGAAGAAAATTAACGGCTAGGGAAACAATAAGTGAAAGCAAAATAGAAAATCCGAAACTTAAATGAAATGAAGCATAAAGTGAAAGCAAAATAGAAAATCCGAAACTTAACAGAAATGAAACATAAAGCGGAAACGAAATAAAAAAAAAATCCGAAACCAAACTAAAGAGGAAACTATAAGTAAAGATTAACCAAAATAACCTAAACAGAAATAGTAACAAAAGTTACCTGCAGAGACAATAAGTGAAAAAGAGAAAAAATAGCACATAAGAAAATAAATTATAAACAAAAAAAGAATAAGTGGCAAAAGAACATTTAATGAAAGAAAAGAAAATTAAGTTACCTAAAAACAATAAGTGACGAAAGAAAAATTAGAAAAAAAAGAAAGTTATGTTACAAACAATAGAAAGCTATCTAAAACTAAAAACGAAAACAATAAGTGCCAAAAGAAATTGGAAATAAAAGAAGAAAATTAAATTATAAAAAAAAAAACAACAATAAGTGACCTTAGGAATTTTAGAAAAAAAGGAAGTTAAGCTAACAAAAAGAAAAAAAACATTAAGTGGCAAATGACATTTGAAAAAAAAGGAAAATTAAATTACCAAAAAACCATATGTGACAAAAGAACGGTTAAGGAATGAAAAGGAAATTATATATAAGAAAAAGAAATAAAAAAATTGCAAATAATGGAAATTAACATCGGAGAAAACAAAAATTCAGTGACAAACCTTTTAAAAAAATAAAAAAAAATTATATTACCAAAAAAACCATAAGTGACAAAATAACGTTTAATGAAAGAAAAGAAAATTAAATTTGTAAAAAAAACAAATTTAAAGTTTATGAATTATTATTATTAATCAGAGGGAATACCTGCAAACGTTATGAATTTCGCTGGTTGAATAATTTTGCAGCAATTTTTTTTTAAATCCAATGATTTTAGTAGCCGTCTTAGAATCGTCTTTGGTAGTTCTAACGAAAACTTAAAAATTTCGTAATAAAAAGGGGGGAGGCTTAAAATCACATGTCATTTGAAAAAAATGTCAAAGATTGAAAATAATCCTATCCTGCATAAATTAAAATAAAATTCAAATGAAAACTAAAATAACACAAGATTACATAAATTAAATTAAAATTCAAACGAAAACTAAATTAACACCATACTACATAAATTAAACTCTAACGAAACCCAAAATGACACAATACTACATGAATAAAATTAAAAAAAATTCGTACGAAAACAAAATAACACAATGCTTAATTAATGAAATTACAATTCAAAATTAAAACTAAAAAATAGGTCAACGCTATTAAATTAAGATCAATAATGCAAGCTAAAAATAAATTAAATACGGCCTTAATAATTCATCTGATACTCCAGCTACCCTGTGCCTTAAGACAACAATCATGTCTCATCAACGGCGTGTTGTTCCAAACAGACGAGGAAGTTTTTTCGCTTACTAGTCGAAAAAACTCACCCCGGCACAGAAAAACTATTCGGTGACTGAGCGAAAATGTCTAGCCGTAGTTATAGAGATAACGAAGTTCAGAGCCTACATTGAATTAATGCCGTTTAGCGTGATAACCGACCACTTAAGTCTCAAGTGGCTGGTGTCGGATAAAGATTTGACCAGCCGACTAGCACGTTTTAGTTTGGATCTACAAAACTTCAGTTTTGATATAATCCATCGAAAAGGGGCCATGAACGTCGATCCTGACACCTTATCTCGTCACGATTTTGAGGAGATTAGTTGTCAAGTTAAAACATTGATCGAACTCGATTCTCCAGAATTCCAAAGCGACGAGTGTATTGTAATCAATCTCAATTAACAGATCTCAACGTTATTGATGGGTTCGCGTACAAACGTACGATTCCTTATACGGGTACACCAGATGCTGAAGACTTTTCCTGGAAACTATGGGTGTCAGCTCCAGCACATCAACCCCCTCAAGTAGCACATGGAGGATTTGCAAAAATTTTAAATTCTTAATTTTGTGAATAGTTATATAAAGAATGTAAACCAGCTCATATGGTACTAAGGCCACCTATGGGAGAAGAGTCACAGGTCGAAAGACCGTGTCAGAGAATTAATGTATATTTCCTTGGTCCTTATGTGCGATCAAATAAGAATAACACTTACATCTTTATAGTCCTGGACTATTTCACGAAGATCACTTTGTTAAAAGCGATTACTAAAGCGACGGCTCGAAACGTAATTCAGTTTTTGTTTACTGAAGTTTTTCATAAGTTTGGTACGCCTGAGATTCTGATGTCAGACAATGGTGTTTAATTCCTCAGCTCAGAATTCGCTGAAATGATGGAAACGTTCGGGGTTAAACCAAAGAGTATATATATTAATATACTCTCCAGGACTCTCCAATTCGCTCACTCAATTTTACTCGCTGAAAATCCAGCATGAAAATAAGACTATTGGGGAAGAGTTTTCGAAATGTGATATGCGAAAACATTTCTGCCGGTATTTGTGCAGTCGCCGTTGTTGTTGTCAGATTCTATAAACTAGCTGAAACTGGTTTGACTGGTTTTTATAATAAATTCTGCACAATGTTTACATTTCGCATTATTAAATTCTATACTGGTTTGACTGGTTTTTGTGTTATTGAAATAAATTTTCACAATGTTCATATTTTTGGCTGGACGGGATTGCATGGATTTATTTCAATAACAATTCAAACACAATTAGATATTTCAGATATTAGATATTATTTTCAGGATATGTATGTAAAAAAATGCTTTTATCCGAATTTCTTTATTTTTAATTTTTTTAGGTCAAGTAGGAAATATTTCATATAATAAAGGTATATATTATTTTCAGGATTTGTATGAAAATAAATGATTTTTTTCAGAATTTCTTTGTTTTTAATTTTTTTAGGTCAAATAGGAAATTTTTTATATAATTCAATTTATGAAATTTTCAAATAAATTTCATAATTGAATTTTTTCAGTATGTACAATGTTACATTTTTTTTGCTGCTTTTGCTTGCATAGATTTATTTCATTTCATTTCATACTTATTTCAAGTTGAAGTATGAAAATACGAAATGTTATTTTTTCAAAGTTTTTAATTATAGTAGAATAGCTATGAGAGTTCTGCAGAAAAATCGCATTGGGTTTTACATATGCCCTAAAAATTCACAAAATTGTGCGGAGCAGCGCAGTCGGCGTTCTCTGCCCGCAGCGTCCTATTGTAGCGCTCAGTGTAGCTGCCGGTATTGTTCGACTTCGATATAGGCATGGTGACCACAGCTAGGTGGCATCTCAGCGGTGGTATCTCGGTGTCACATGATGTAGGGTGCCAGAGTGATAGTAGGGTTGAAGCATGTTGTTGCTGTTGTCGACTTCGCTAACCGAATGTAGTGTTATTGTTGTTATAGGAATTTAGATAAGGATGGTGGCGGTCCCAGCGTGTATGTCGACTGACGGGACGACGTGTGAATTGGACAGACGATTTGGTAAATTGAAGATAAGTGCGGCAACAGCAGCAGCAGCTTGGGTTGACTAACGGAAAGTCAAAGTATGAAATCGGTGGCGTGGGGCTATGAATTTATAATTGCTATTTAAATCTAAGCAGGGCATTTACGTTAGGTGTAGACAAAGGCGCTGTGGGGGTGTGAGCTATGAGCAAGTTGAGCTGGCGATCGAGAGCGTCAGCGTAACCTTGAACTTGTGAATACAATCCATGACCATACTCAACTATGCTGATTATGAGCAAATCAAGCTGGTGATCGAGAGCGTTACCATAACCTTCAGCTTATAAATACAAACCATAACCATACTCAACTATGTTGATATAAATAAAACAAAAACGAGTCGATTTTTTCATTTGTATTTTTTACTTTTATTTTTTGTTTAATTAAATTTACATATATATCTGAATTTATTGCTTAATATATTTTTATAAATCTTAAATATAGACATCTTATTTTAAGTTAAATCTATAATATTAAAATGACCCCACGGTAAAGTTTCAACACTATTAGCAATCAAAAATCGTTTATCGTCATGTGGACTGAGCGCGATTTTTGATTGTGTAATTGTAGTAACTTCATGTTTACGTGATTGTATTAAATTTTGCTGAACCACTTTTTCGACATCGTTTTTGAGACAATCAACATTGTCATTAAATGTTAGTTTAGTTTTGACGATATTTCTTTTAACACCTTTTGATTTATTTATTGCATCTTCACCCTCTACACGTACTGCATACATTTTAAAGCGAAGCCCAACAAATTGAGTCATAATACGACCATTATTCTCATCTTTCATGAGTCCCAACACTTCTTTATTGACTTGAGGAATACCCCACACGTTTTCGGTTGGATAGTCACTAGTATCAAAGTGTATAAAACAATCGCGTTTGATAATCTCATACAAGTCATTACAAGTCACCTCATAAATTAATGAATCGGTTTCTGTATAGCATATGGTACAATCACCACCAAATTGGGGTACCATATATCCATAGTGAAAATCGTAAATGGTTGTTTTAGCCGAGTCTAAAATACACCTACCGACATATATAGGCTTATTAAAAAATATTTCGGTCTTATTTAACGCAATGGCCATTAGATTTTCCTCAAATATTGTTGAGGCTTTAAACTCAGACTTAGCAATAAGGGCTTGAGCTCCATATCGACCAAACCAACGAGTTACCAATTTGACAATACTATGTTTCCGGACGTTTTCCATTGTTTTGCCAAACACTGCATTATTCATGAGTTTGAAAAGGTTCTTCTCAAACCCATTTTTAGCAGCTGTACGTAGAAATGTATTTAAATCGATATAAGATTTCAACCAGGAGGATTGTTCAAATTTCAGAATTTTATGAATTTTAATCAATCTTAACCATATCTCAAAGCCTGTTTTAGATTCCGATAGTGGATGATATATCTCTCCTTACCATCTAAAGTTGCTAGTAGCTTTTTCTGTTTCGATCCAGGTGGTGCGATATGTTCTGAGCAAAAGGGGAGATCTATATGGTTGTCATGGAGATCGCTTGGATAGTCCAAATCCACCTCAAGAATATATCCAATATCGGAATCATCAGCTATAGCCTCAACATTAAAATTTAGGCAATCTAACACCCAATGAAACTCACTGTGTGGGAGAAATTGCGACATAGAAATTGCCCATCCATATTGATTATGCATATTGCATATGCTCGCGAGCGCGAAACTCTGAATTTGTTGGACAGACATTTGCTCAATGGGTAAAGGACAAAGAAACACCGTTTCAACATCTTCGGCAAATTGATTCAATTCCGAAACGAACCATTTAATACAGTCTTCACCACGATAGCTTTTAAAAAACGATAACGTGGGATCATATGCACACTTAACATAAAAGCCTACACTATATGGTATATGCTTTTGGTATGGATTTCCAACATCAGATTTTGATAAAATACATTCCAAGTCAGCATATACCACAAATGGGGACATTATTTTATTACTAAAGTTTTTAAAATTTACATACTTTTCCTTTTCAGTTGGCATCCGTATTTTGCAATTGTTTATTTTAGTACAATCTTCAGTATGTTGCTCCAGCTTCATTGCAGAGTGGAAATAGTGAAGGCATCTATCGCAGAAATATATGGCTCCACGATGTGCAGATACTTGGCTTGACAAAAGCCGCGAAAAATTTTTTATCCAAACATAATGATATGTAATTGATACATCATCATCATCATCATCATCATCATCATCATCATCATCATCATCATCATCATCATCATCATCATCATCATCATCATCCTCATCATCATCATCATCATCATCATCATCACCAGCATACACATCGACCGCGCCAGCATCAGCATTGTCCTCATCAACATCATCATAATATTTGCTCTGGATCATGAGCAGGTTTATGGGGGAATCCTTTTTGTCTTTGGTCAAATAAGATGGTAAAACAATGAACTTTCCTCTATTTTGACGTAAAATGTAGATATTGATGGACACACTGTTTTGCCGCTCAAATCTGGGGACCTGCTTCAGTTACCGGAAATGTAATGTCAACTAAATTAAGGTGGTCACGGTAATGCGGGTATGCTGAAATATAATCAGCATATCCATTCCTAGCTGGGTATAGAGCAGATATAACGGCCCAAGCAAAGCATGCATTGTCATCGTTTTTAACATTAATGCATGCTTTCTTGCTATAGATCTGTGTTGGCAGCTGAATATATGAGGATCCTAGCTGTGGTGTAAATTTGTTTATGTTGACAGCCAAGTTTACAATTGCCGTCAACGCCCACCCGCTATATCGTTCTTGAAACTCTTCCAGCTTCCTTAGGATTACATTTTGGACATGCTCCATAAGACAAACAAAAATATCCGTCTCCCGATAAATAGCAGCATTTTTAGTGTTCATGAATTTCAAGTCACTGATTTCCTCATTGGATTTTATGACCCGAAATTCACCACAAAATATTGCATTTACTTTAAGGAACCCGAATTTCGTTAAAGCTTTTTTATGATACGCTGGAAGAGCTTGGCACAATCCTCCATTAAATACTTGGGATCTTTATGGTTGACGTTGATTATAACTCCAGTACATACTCTGAAAATGAAATTATTCAATTTAAATAATTTAATAGTTTAATTTTGGCATTTAAATTACACTGATTAAATTAAGAAGTAACATTAATAAAAATAAATAAATTAGTTACACTTACCGTCCACTGAATGTCGATTCGATTTCCTTCCATATAATGCGGGTAGAGGGCCAGTTCTTTCTATTGAGCGTTCGGGAAAGGCCCGCACCAGTGGTAGAGTTGAGTTTCTTGAGCTGGGTGCGGTAACCTTGAACCAATCCAATTCCACATGTGGCACTCTGCTTCACGCTAACATTTGTTGCCCACCGTAAAATATACCGAAGGATTATTAACTGCTTGGAACACTCTTTTATGCTCCCTTCGACGAGCTCGCGAGTTTTTCGCGCATTTTCACATGCTGATTTAGCAATTTTTACAATATTGGTAACGCGTTGCGACATTTTTTTTTTTTTGTATTTGGTATATTTCTCCTCGACGTATGAATAAGAAGTGATTAGAGGGAGTAGAACTTTTAGCTTTTTATCATAATCCTACGACTTACCAACATAATTTATCATCAACATAAATTTATATTGAAATAGTAGAAACTTTTTTTCTATTTAAAAAATTACTAAAACCGCAAGCGCTAAATTTTCTCACACACACATTCTAAAATTCTTCATGTTTCAAAACAAAAAAAACTATTAAGATATTAATAAACTGCCGATAAGAAAATTTTATAAATGCATTTAAAGTTGATTTTAAAATAGGTTGCGGACAAGTGATAAAAATTTGTATGCATAAACAAGTGTGTTGCTAAAGACTTAAGTTGCTAAGAAAATAACTTGAAGAAATGTGATAAAATTTGTGGTCACAAACAAATCAGCGTCTGTTGCTAAAAAAACTTTAAAATAAGTTGAAGAAATGTGATCAATTTGTGGTCACAAACAAATGAGCGTCTGTTACTAAAAAACTTTAAAATAAATAGTGGGATAAAAATGAAAAAATTTGATGATAAACGCAAATGGTCTACTTTAAGATTCTAAAATATTGTGTTGCGGTCAAGTGCATAGGAACTGAAAATATTCCGTTCTTATAATCAGCAATTTTCACACACTATTTTGCGTTAAAATGGATATAAAAGGCCTCCTGCAGCATTAGTTCGCCATCAGTTTACTTCAATCCAGTTTAATATAAAGATGGCAGAAATTTTGATTCAAAAATTTAATAATTGTTCTAAGCGGTGTATCCTTCCTTTGAGGGATATGCCGTTTGGTGTAAAATATTTAATAAATAAAATGGAGAGAGTGGAAACTTTGAGGCGTATACATTTTTTTCAGTACGTGTTGCAGGTATATATTTATTATATCTTCGCTTTAACCCTAATTATATAGATCATATATATCGGTAAGATTGTTGTGATGATATTTTAAATTTAAATAAGTAAATTATTTTCTTTATAGATGCGAAAAATGATGCAGATACGGCTTTTCTCAATGTTTTTAATTGAATAAAAACGGAGAACAAACAAGAAAAAAGCGGCAAGTACAGTGTTTTATGCCACAGTTTTTGAATTATTAGTTAATTATTTAAAATAATCTTATAACTTATATTGTCCTGGGCTTCCTTTTTCTAAAGAATAAATTTTTAAAACTATTTCATCCCTTTTTCATAAAATATTGCCTTTTATTGTGAAACGTTTTGCTTAGATTTTTCAAAAATGTAGATGCCGCACTTTCCCTTATGACGACGTTTCCCATAGAAACGGCCCCTGTGTGTGGCGTGCAAAAATTTGAAAAAAAAACGAAATCGTTAAAATCAGTTTTTACACAAAAGCATCCTATTTGGCATGGAATCACCGATATGTATGTGCATAATCTGTATATATAAAACAAAGTGGAAAAAAAGCTTCTGTTTCCCTCTGCTGCACGTATTTTTCAACCAATTTAGTTGATTTTTTTAAATGTAGACAATTATGATTTGATGGTTAGGTTATAGACTATAAAAAAAATTGGGGTGGCCATCTAGGTTTTTTTTACAAATTCGGTGGGCAAACACTAGGTAAAAATGGGTCACTGAGTTGCCAACTATTTTTTTATTTTTATTTTTACGAATTAGCTGGTGAAAGGCAAGACACCAAAAATTTTTTACAATTTTTAAAAAAAACACTACTGGTACAATTCATAGAGACAGGTTCAAACCAGATTTTCTGAATACAGAAACTTCACAGATACTTTCAACTACACATACATAGCTTTATAAATGTTAAAAAAAAGTTTAACAGCCTGTAAAAGTGCTGTTCAAAAATTAGAAAAGCAAAAAATTTCTAAACTGTTATAGAAATATCCTCCTAATTACAACTGCATCAACATTTTTTCCAATGTCCCATTTTTTAAAAAAACAAATTTGGTTTAGGGTTGCCACTTAGATTTTTTTATTTTTACGAATTCGGGGGGCGAACACTTATTTGTAATTTATTGATACATGGTATAAGTACATTAAGAACTATGTTCTTTTAAAGTACAAAGGCTTAATAACAGAGCAATTACATTATATAAATAAATAAGAAACAATATATATATTCTAAAATTGTAAATCAAACACAATTGTAAGTTAAATCACATGAAAAATTGACATTTGAATTTAAAGAAAAGGAAAATCAAAGGATTTATTATTATAAGGAAAAATTTTGGAGAATTAAATTAGAAAGAATGAGTTTTGCAAAAAGGAAAAAAAAAATTAAGAAGACAAAATTAAGAGAGAATTGAAGAAAGGTATTATTAAAGAGATAGATATAGAGGCAAATAAACTGATAATTTACAATATGCTCTGTGAGAAATGTGCAATTGTGGCATTCTTAAAGCGTTCATATCCGACAATTGATTTTAAGTTTGTTGGTAACGCATTCCATAACCTGACAGCGTTAATAAAAAATAGCCTTGTAGAGTTTAAGAAGTTAAAATTCGGCAAATTGAGCATATGACTTCTGCGCGACTGACTAAACTGTAATTTATCATATAGGTATGATGGTTTTTTTAATTTGATTAATTTGTGAAGAAAGATGCAATTTCTGGCATTAAGATAACTGATTATATCACAACCAAGTATACTAATCCTGAATTGAGCCAAGTGATCGAATTTCCGTAGTCCATGAACATAACGGGTAGCATGATTAAATGCAATTTCTAATTTAAGCCGAGACCGTGAGTCCAGCTTGCTATATACATGTTCAGAGTACGTGATCACGGGAAGAACTAGTTGAATAACCAGTTTTCTCTTTGTATCAACAGGTGTATACTCAGCCGACATCCTTAGATTACGCAAGATATAATATACTTTACGAACAACGCTGTTTATGTGGCCAGTACATGTGAGAGTACAATTAATGTTAAAACCTAGGTTACACACACTTCTAACTAGTTTTATGTTCATGTCACCTATAAATAGTTTAGGGATATCCTCAAAGCAAATTTCATTTTTGCAAATGGGCAACACATAAGATTTTAGTGCATTTAACTGGAGACCATTTCTCTGAGCCCATTGGTTTATACAAAGCAAATCCTCATTCATTCTGCATACTAAGTCTTCTAAAAGACTAGTCCTACTAGATAAGTAAAGTTGTACATCATCAGCATATGCGTGCATTCTGGAATACTTGCAATTAAGAAAAATGTCATTTATGAACACAGAAAATAGAAGAGGGCCTAGAACAGACCCCTGGGGGACCCCACTGCCAATACACTTATACTGTGAGAATCTATTGTTCACCTTAACCCTTTGAGATCTGTTGGTCAAGTAACTTTTTAACAAATTAACAGCACTTTCACAAAATCCATAAATATGTTTAAGTTTACGACAAAGAAGTGCGTGATTCACCGTATCAAACGCTTTCGAGAAGTCAAGCAAACATAACAATGTGACTAAACTATTATCATAGGAGCACCGTATATCATCAAGTACTTTTACTGTAGCTGTTGAACAGCAGTGGCCAGCACGAAATCCAGATTGAAGTGGAGAGAGAAGATTATTAGTCGTCAGGAAAACTGACATTTGTTCAGCCATAAGAGCTTCACAGACCTTAGATAGTGACGACAGAATACTTATGGGCCGGAAGTCCTTAGGCTCGGAAGCAGTGTTATGTTTTGCCACAGGCGTGACAGTAGCGATTTTCCAAGAATCAGGAAATGACGAAGTAGTGAGGCAATGGTTAAAAATATGTGTAAGAGGGCTAAGAATTTGACCAGCAATAAGTTTTATAAATTTTATATTAATTCCATCGTCACCAACCGCATTCGATTTAACATTCATAATGGACCTTGCTACGTCAGCTTCACTTACACAAGTAAATTCAAAGATTTGTTCAGCAGCGGGACTAGAAAATTCGTAAAAATCATGTTGAAAGTTTGAAGAATTAGAAAGAAAAAAATCATTGAAAATATCTGGGTCAATACGACATTCATAGCTTTGTTTTTCACATATTCCAAGCTTCTTCAAATTATTCCATAAGACCTTAGAAGGGAGAGATGTAAGCTTAGCAGGACAATAATTTCTTTTTGAATTCCTCATTATCAAAACAGCAGCATTCCTAGCACACCTATAATTTTCCCATTTGTCAGGCGTAGGATTTTTTCTCCATATACTGTGCAGCTTGTTTCGCTTTTTTAAAGCATACTCAACCTGACTTGTAAACCATGGACAGGACACATTTTTTATGGTGACAGTTTTAATACGAACATTATTATTGAATAGAGTATTGACATAATTTGAGAAAATCGCCAACTTCTCCTCAACAGTTGGACTAAGCCAAACCTGATTCCAAGGAATTAGAGATACATCGTGAAAAAGATCTGCCATAACAATGGACTTAAAGTCATAGTACGAAAACACGTTAGAAGTTATAGATACAAAGTATATCTGATCAAACAACAAGACAGAAGAAACATCAGACACTATAAAATAATCAAGAAGACTAGGACTATCACTAGATGAAAATCGGGTAGGTATGGTATCATTAACAACTGACAGACCGACGAACGCAATACTATCAAACAAGGAACGAGTGAGAATATCATTATGTAGAATATTAATATTAAAATCGCCACATATAATAAAATGGTTAAAATCTATAGACAAATCAGACACATCGGAGAAGAATGAATCTAAACTATTTAACTTACTTGGATTATAAACACAAGACAGGAAGATTTTCGTATTGTTGTCAAAGATGCAAATATTTATAAATTCAACATTTGATTTTACTGATTTTTTAATCAGTTTTGCACTCAAGGTACTTCGGCAGTAAATTGCTACTCCACCGCCCCTCCTATCAGGCCTATCGTTTCTAAAAAGGTTAAAATGTTTAATACTACATAAAGAATCTATGACATCACTACAGAACCATGTTTCAGACACACATATAACATCAACAGACGAGTCCTCAAAAATATATCTTATGTAGTCCAATTTAACACTATTTAAACTTCTTGCATTGAAATGTACAACTTCAAGCCAGATTGATTTCTACATAGGACTTCAACAAGACACTTATTATTAACGTCACTACATTTACTGTTCATATTAATCATTATTAAAATATGAGAAACCAACAACAGACATAGAATACCAAAGACATTTAAGCACTGAACAAATTGTAAATAACCAGTTTATTTTAGAACAATTAATCAAAAATAAATAAATAGGAAGAATAGGAAAAAAAGTACAAATGGGTCGATGAGTTCGTTGTCAGAATTTCAAAAATTATTATAAATAATTTTTTCCCCATACGGTTGCCGCCACCCAAATTTTTAAATTTTAACGAATTCAAAATTACGTATTTTTCTATATGGCTGCCACTTTAATTTTTTTACTATTTTTAGGAATTCGGTGCTGGTGAGAACATAAACATGCTTCATTAATCTGAATCCAAAGTCATAATTCCAAAAATTATGCTATTTTTACCAAAAAGTTGCCACATAAATTTTACATAAGCTAAAAATGGGTCGCTGAATCCGAATCCGTCGTCAGAATTTAAATGTAACGTAATTTTTTTCTATTGAGTTACCATCAAAAACACTACGTAAAAATTAATCGCTGAGAACGAGTCCGTTATTTGAACCTAAAAGATATGTAGTTCTTGTACCATAGGAATGCCAGCCAAATTTTTTTACTTACACTAAGTAAACTAAGTAAAAATAGGTCTGTCATTTTTTGAATAGAGTTGCCATTTATTTTTTTTTTTAGAATTTTTAAAAAAAGCTCTACCGCTACAGTTTATATAGACATACCCAAACCAGCTTTTCTGAATACAGAAACTTCACAGACACTTACCTAGCTACATAAATGAAAGCCTGTTAAAATAGAGCCTGGAGCAGCGGGCGGGGGTTCGGCTAGTTAATTACTAAAAAAAAAAACAAAAAATTGTTTTGAATATTTTTAATTTAATATATTCAGTCATACACTTATAATTATTTCCTAAGGTGTGCTCTTATTTCATTCTGAATTTTTATTTGCACAATCATTTTCAAATTTAATTGTTCTGTTTTTATTGCTGTTTCTCAATGCTATGTAACAAAATAAAGTTCAATAGATGCCGATAATTTTAGTTGTTTTATTTCAAATTAAGTTGATGCACATATACTTATTTCCCTGAGGTATATATTAGAGTGTCCCTTAAAAATTTAAGTTGCTTTTTTATGGCTTACCTTCTAAATTTCTTCGTATTATGTTAAAATAAATATTAATAAAATTTCGTGTACTTAGGACCACAAGATCCCGTGCCGACATGCATCGGTACATGTCAGTACTTGGCGATAATAACTTTTGTTTAAGTGTGAACAAGGTTCACAGCTTGATTTCTATTTAATATTTCTTTAAAATAAGATTTCAAACAGAAAATTGGACGAAAACATCCAGAGTTGTTGTATTCTAATATAAGTAAATACATAAATTACCTATTGATTACTTTATGTGTTTTATGTGTTACTAGCTGAACCCGGTGTGCTTCGCTACCCCTATAGTGATAAAATAAAAAATATTTAGATATTAATAAAAATTTATTTATTTGATTATGAATTTATTATTGCAATGCTTTTAGGATATACAATGTTTTTAGTCGGTGTAGAGGTGTAGCTTCTAGAGCAAAGAAAGGGGCGTGGCCCGCCCACTATTTACATGGCATATAATCCTTTTTAAGAAAACATGATATGTTGCTGCAGTATATTTGAGTGCTAGTAAATGAATGTTTATTGCATATGAAGTAAAGTGCAAAAGAGCTTAAAACTAGTTATGTACATTAGAAAAATAATAATAACCGTACATTGAATGTTATGTGGGATTACATTAAATATGTAGCTATATCATAAAAGATGAGAGCAATTATACAGGGTGTTTTACATATTCTTTCACCTTCCCCTTAAGATGTTATTTTTACAATTAAAATTTATGATTTTATGATAAATATATATATATAAACTTACATTATTATTTCATTAAATATTATCAACTTAAAAAAATTGATTATTTCTTATTAATAATTAATAAAAAAGAGCATCTGGTGTACATTATGTTGAAATTAGTAAGTGCTACTTTTGGACTGAGTGCGTGTTCTTGGACGTAATAGATACGGGGAGCGTTTGTCAATTTCTTTAGTGATGTCATCTTTACTTTGAGAAGTGCTTGTGTTCAGTAACACAGGCATAGTATCATAATCGTACTTTAAGTTCTTTAAATGACGTGTAGTTCGTTGATATATTTCTCCTGTTTTTAATTTAACTACGTACATATGCTCTAGGTGTTTTCATTTTTTCTATTATTTTGCCTACTTTCCAATTATTCTTAATTTGAACTAACACATTTTCTCCCTCTCTAAAAGCTTTTTTTTTTCTTGGCGTGTCTGTCATAATATTTTTTATTTTGAGCATTTTGCTTTTCTATTTTCAATGGTACAGATTCCACTATTTTTGGTTTCAATAACTTATCTGTTATAGGAATAGGAGTGCGAGTTACACGTGACATTAAAAGCTGCGCAGGCGAGGCATTCATTCCTTTGACAGGGCAATTTCTATATTCCAAAAGAGCTAAGTTAATATCTGTTTTAGAGTCCACACACTTTTTAAGCAAATTTTTAGCAATTTGAACACCTTTTTCAGCATAAGCTCTACTCTGTGGGTAATTAGGTGAACAAAAGGTTACACTGAACTCATATTCCTTGCTAAAATTTTTAAATTCACTACTATTGAAAGGAACATTATCTGAAATGAAGTGTTTTGGTATTCCATACGCAGCAAATATAGGCTTTAGAACAGAAATTACGTCATAGGCAGATTTGTTCCTTATTTTCAAAATTTCTATCCATTTTGAATAAGAATCCACATTTACAAGATAACTATCAGCTGAAAACGAAGCTATATCGGCAAAAACCCTCTCAAAAGGAAATGACGGAATCTCATGGTGAAGAAGTGGTTCTTTCTGGGTACTATGAGAGTATTTTTGACATATCTTACACTTGGTAACATAGTTTTCTATGTCATTGTTTATGCAAACCCAATAAAAAAGCATACGGGCTCTAGATTTCATTTATTCAATGCCTGAATGAGAAATATGCAACCAATTTAAAACTTCATCTTGAAGCGACTTAGGGACTATTATTCTCTCGCCCATTAAAACTAATCCTTCTTCACAAACAATTTCGTTTTTAAGTTAGCTTAAATATTTTAAATTTGGAGTTAGAATATTTTTGACACAAGGCCGACCTATTTTATAAAACTGCACAATTTGTTTCAATTCATTATCGTCTTTAGTTGCTTTTTCAAATAAATTTCTTTTTTTCTATGACATATTTATTTCATGTACACACCCTTCTAAATTTATTTCCTCTTTACAATCGAATTGATCATTACCAAATCGTGACATTACGTCAGCTAAAAGAAGAAATTTACCTGGTATGTAGCAGAGTTTAAGTTTATATTTTTCTAACTTGAGCCTCATGCGCTGTAACCGCATTGATGGTATTTTATGAATACTCTTCTCAAACAAAGGAACTAAAGGCTTGTGATCAGTTTCAATTAAAATGTCACGGCCATAAATATAAAAGTGAAACTTCTTGCAAGCATATAAAATCGCAAGCAATTCCTTTTCAACTTGCCCATAGTTTTTCTCTGTGTCACTAAGCCCTCTTGAAGCCCATGAAATTGGTTTTTTATTTTGTAAAAGACAAGCTCCAATACCATATGAGCTAGAATCAGTTTGAATTGTAATGCTCTGCATGGGATCAAAATTTTGCAACGCAGTGGCATTTACCAACAACTTTTTAATTTGCTCCATAGAATTAGTATGCTTTTGTTGCCAAATAAAATGAACGTTTTTCTTCAACAGTTCCCTCAACGGTTCAATTTCATTTGCTAAATTTGGCAAAAACTCTCGAAGATAATTAATCATTACTAATATTTTTTGGAGTCCGACTTTAGAATCAGGATTTTTTAATTTTACTATAGATTCAATTCTATTTTCATCAACCGACAAACCCTCATTTGATATGTTAAAACCCATGTATTTAACTTTAGATAATCTGAATTGAAATGTTTCTTTATTAAACTTAACATTGTTCATTTGTGCTGTTTTCAACACTTTTTCCATGATAGCATCATGTTCCTCTACTGTTTTAGCAAAAATGAGAAGGTCATCGAAATATATATGTATTCCATCTATTTCTCCAAATACTTGGCTTGTATACCTCTGGAAAATTAAAGGTGCTGGTTTTAAACCAAACGGAAGTCTAAGGTATCGATATGACCCTAACGGAGTACTAAATGTACAAATAAAACTTGATTTTTTATCCAATACAATGTGGAAAAAACCATCCTTTAAGTCAAGTACAGAAAACACTGACATTCCTGCTTATTTTGATCGCAAATCATCTGCTCGACATGGAACACAATTACAATATTTGAAACCCACTCTACTGGTTCCTTAACTTTTTTAATGATTTGCATTTTCTCAAGACGATTTAATTCAGCTCCTAATGGCTGCATTAACTTTTGAGCTACTCTCCGAGCAGGTTTTCCAATAGGCTTTGCATCACTTTTAAGTTTTAATGAATACACCTCTGAAAATCTACCTATTCCACTAAAAACTTCATTATATAAACGATATAACTCATTTATATCTATACCAGTTTCTCCGACTGGCCTTATTTTTACCTCATTAACTCGTTTAATAAAATTTAATTCTTCGCAGGCAACTCTTCCTAGCAAAGGTGTAACCTCAGGCTGATCTTTTACAACAATAAATTTATAAGACTTTGAAATTTTATTTGCTTCGCATGTTAGAAAAATCTCTCCTTCAACTTTTATTTCGGACCCACCAAATGCTTTAAGCGACACTTTTGATTTTTTAATCATGCTTTGCATTTTTAATTGCTTTACATTTTTAATAGAAAGAATGTTTTCGTCGGCGCCCGTATCTAATTTAAAACGAATGTCTTTGCCGCTAACTTTAATATTACCGTACCACGCTCTCACTCCACCACCAACAGCAGCAACAACATCTGTATAATATACAGCCTCATCATCACATAAAGAACTATTGTCTTCTAAATTAACGGCATTTACTTTTTTATTTTTTGCGGTACTTGCAAGCTGCACCAAAATGGTTCAACTTCTTACATACGAAACACACATTATTATATGCCGGACACTTATTTTTCATGTGACGATTTAAACATTTTTTGCAATTAAATACATTTTCAAAATTTTTAACTTTGTTGGTGTTATTTTTTTGGAATTGACTTTTCCCTGTATAATTACCTTGCTCTCTTGACTTATTTTTAACAAAATTAATATATCCGTTCTGAGATGAAGGTCCATCTTGTATTACCCTTGTATGTTCTTTATTTAGCTCAAACAGCTTGCATATTTCAACTGATTTTTCCAGCGACAAATCCCGATCAGCCAATAATTTTTCCTGAAGCTTTTTGTCGTTAACGCCCATGACAATCCGGTCTCTTAAAATAGACTGCTCCGCTGAACCATAATCACATGATTTTGCTAGATGACGCAACTCTTTCAGGAACAGTTCAAATGATTCACCGTGTTTTTGAACTCTGGAATTAAACACGTAGCGCTCAAATACAACATTTTTCTTTGGAATACAGTAATCATCAAATTTCTTTAGAACTGTATCCAAAGACTTTTCTTCATCTGAAGTTAGATTTAAAACATTATAAATCTCCATTCCTCCTTCTCCAACCAATAACTTAAAAATTGCCACTTTAGCCTCTGCTTCAGATTGTAATAATCCAGTTGCGATGTTGTATATCAAAAAATTCTGCTTGAATTTTATCCAGTTATCAGCTAAGTTTCCATCAATATTTAGTGGGCTTGGAGTGGGCAAATTTGAAGGCATCATTGCAGATTTTTTAATATTTTTCACGGAGTTGATTGAGGAATCAGATGATGAAGATCCAGACGATGACATGCGTTACAAAATAACTTTATTTTTTATATAGAAAATACTTTTACATTGATCCTGTCCGCAGCGCCATGCAGTATATTTGAGTGCTAGTAAATGAACGTTTATTGCATATGAAGTAAAGTGCAAAAGAGCTTAAAACTAGTTATGTACATTAGAAAAATAATAATCGTACATTGAATGTTATGTGGGATTACATTAAATATGTAGCTATATCATAAAAGATGAGAGCAATTATACAGGGTGTTTTACATATTCTTTCAGTTGCAAATATCATCATTCTATGCTAATTATTGACTGAGATATGAGGATTTTAAGTTTTCGGTTGTGTAGGCGTGACACCATCCCTTCGTCTTATCAAAATATTATGTAGCCAAAGACTTATTATTTCGTAACAATGTCCTATTGTGAAAATTTCATGTCGGACCAGTAGTTTAGAAGATATTAGTTTTTAATTTTTCCAAAAATGAGCGTGGTCCCGCCCACTTTTTTTGTGGTACGTATTTCTATTCATGCCAATACTATATGTACCAAATATCATTTCCGTGGGTCCAAAAATGCCGAAGATATGACGATTTTAAGTTTTGGGTTATATGGGCGGGGCCACGCCCCTTTGTCAAAGCACAACTTTATATAGCCTAATATTCCTTCCAGAGTCATATTAAGACGCTGTGAAAATTTCAAGAAAATCGGTCCAGTGGTTTGGCCTCCTATAAAGCACAAACAGACATACATTCATTTTTATATATATAGATTATCTGTTACCTTGTTACTTTATGTGAAAACCACACTTAGTTGTAAAAAATTGTTCGAATAAAAACGTTTTAAAATTAAAATGTTTAATAAATTAAAATTGTAAAACAATATAAAATATAAATTAAATAAAACTCGAGCCTACACATTTGTATGACTATGTATTTTCCTATTAATTACTTTATGTGTTTTGTTACGTTGTACTTTATGTGAAAACTACACTTAGTTAAAAAACACACACAAACATATTTTCAGTATCATATTTTAATTTTGTTCATATTTTTACTTATCAAAAATTTTCATTACGAAATTTTAGTTTATGAAAAATATTAATCAGAAAATGTTGTGTACAAAATAAAAAGTTTTCTCCCTCACCAAATATATATAACAAAAATTTTTTATTTTTATCTCACCTTGATTTCGGCCTGCTATTCTTTTTCGTTTTGCAAAATTTTCCTTTGAAATCCATTCATACACTTTTTCTTCACACATTGATTCTACGTCGTAGGAATTTCGTTGGGTGAGAGCAGAATCTATAACATATTTAAAGGGTTGAATGAATCCCATTGTATGCATGATGTCTGTCGCAAGAATTATTTTAATGGCACTTGGATTAATTAATGCATTCAGTTGTTCTTTTTCAATATTAGAATGAAGAAGATGAACACTTGTATTCCGAGGTAAATTTCCAACTAATTTTTGCTTTAAAATGTTAAAATTCAAGCGAATCAAATGTTCATATGAAGGCAAAAATACTAAAATATTACCTGTGGAAACAAAAAAAATACATTTAAAATCTAACATTTGGAATACATGAGTGATATAATAGTTTCAAGTGCTAGCTGTAATAAATTAAACAAGTTTTTGTTAATGTTTGCATTGCTAACATCAGCAAACATAAATCAATACTTTTCATATTTCTTTACTTTTTAATTTTTTTTTATGAATTTATCTGAAATTTTCAAGTTCAATTTTTTGGCTTCCTATTGATACCTGGTGTAGAGTACATATTGTACGTACTCTAAATTATCCATTGACCCACTGTAGCATGGTTAGTCATTTGATGTGTAAACAAAAACATGCACAAGCATTTTTTATAAGCGTACTATATTGTAAGCGCCATGAGTAAGAATTATACCTACTGTGAATAAGTGAGTAACGCTGCGTCTACGCCAGACAATTGTCATAAATATTTCATAATCCGTATTAGTTGTCAAATTATTGTCAGCTGCAAGGAAATTGTCTGATTATGACCTAGGTGGGCAAGACAGATGAATTTAACATTGACAAGTACGCCTGTCTTTTAGGCCTCAGTACTTGGGTCTATAGACCGAGGGTATAGTTCATGGAAAGGACGACCAGCACTTATGTGTTGGACTCCATCTCGGACCCGTTTGTGGCATGCAGTGCACAAACACACGGTAATCTAATAAAATTAGACAATGCCAAAAAAACTGGGTCAGGTGGAGGCACAACCTGCAAGTTAACAGATCTTGACAACTTGGTGATCGACATTATTGGGAAGGAGTCACCAAATGTCGATGGCATTTTGAAGGAATCGTCCCAAGATCTTGCTGACAGCAATATTCTTCAATTATCGACGGTCGCTGATGTCTCTCAAAGTTTCTCCGTTATGATAGGAAATTCGGTGGAATATACATTGTGAGATATACTCTGAAAAGCATCATGCCGTAACAATTATTGACACAAGTTATTTTTTAGTTTTAGAGAAACTGATCCTACAGAAAAGCGGCTCACTAAGAAAAGACGGAGTGTTCAAAATGAGGATGAAGAACTTCTCGCATTGAAAAAGAAGAGAACCAAACTCGAAATATATATAAACTTATAATCTTCAATTGGATGCGTTAAAAAAAAAGAGAGATTTGTGCATACCACATAGCTCCCTTACAAAAGAAATTATAGGGTTAAACCCCTCAACCAAGTGCGACGCCGATTTGGAGCTAATTCTTATTTAATAGTGTTACATATCTTACATAGTTGTCTATGTACCACATTTGAAATGGTCTAATTTTTTATACATTAATATTTTTTTTTAAAAAAATGTGTTATTTTTTGTGTTTGTTTTTTATATTGGTTTTTTAATCTGTCTTTATCTATCTTTATATATATATATTTATATGAAATTTAAAAAAAAAATCTGCACATAAAATACTTTCTTGAAATTCTTTTTCCGCTGAAATGACGCTGAGTCCAAAAATCACATTTTTAAAATTTTTGTCTGTCTGTCTGTCTGCCTATCTGTCTGTTTGTTAAAGCATTAGATGGATTTAAATAAAATTTGACTTCTAGGTTCCTTATATCCCTGCTCAACATAAGGGATATTTTTTTGTCCTTATAAAATTTGAAAAAAATACTTTTGCACACACAAATCACAATACCTCTAACATTTTCTCATAATTTTCAGATGTTGAAGCTACATTTTGCCCACGTCGCTGAAGTTACCGGTTTAAAAATACACACAAAATTCTTTCTAAAGTTTGTGAAAGTTTTTTCAAAGTGACGAATGAATTCAAAACTTAATTCAAAATTAATTTATTAAGCCGGATATTCAGCTAATTATTAAATAAAGCAAAGTACATATGTGCATAGTTGTATATTAGAAATTTTACTGAAAATAATTTAAGAAATAATCAACGGTTTCCTGACCATCTAAGGTTTCGCCTCTTTCATCGTTAATGACATCTATGTTGTCAGTATCGTCGACATTTTCAGTAGTAGGAAATTGAAAATCATTGTCCTCAGTTTGCCGTGAAATATTGGTTAAAACAACACATCATTTAATGACTGCCCGTTTTGGTTGAAGCCGCAAATGTTGAAGGCATGGAAATTTTTCGTTCAAAATTCCGATGGCGTTTTCAATAATTCGGCGAGTAGACTTGTGGGTACGATTGTAACGGTTAACAGCAGCACTTGACCGTCGCATAATTGGTGTAATTAGCCAGTCCTTCGATGGGTATCCCGGATCACCTAATAAGACCGCATGATGGAATGGGCGGAAGCCACTTTCAAATTTTTCGAAAAGAGGGCTTCTTATTAATACCCTTGCATCATGTACACTTCCAGGCCAATTCACATAAGCATCGTAGAATGTATATTCCGGACCACATACCAACATACAATTTATTGAATGGTTTCCATGTCTATCGACATATGCAGATTGACATTCGTTTGGTGAATCGATATTTACTAAAGTACCATCTATACATCCGTTTACATGTGGCATGCCTATAAAACATAAGTATGAGAATTTCAAAATGTACATTAAAAAACGAAATAAAGGTAATTAATAAAGCAATTTAAATATTTTTACATCAAAAATAAATTACCAGCAATGTTATAAAATTTTTGGCAAACATTGTCATGTTCAGCAGGCCAATGAACATATTTTTATAAGCTTTTATTTAAATAGAAGATTAACAATGGCATCGCAAACACGTTCCACACATCTGCATACGGTGGCTTTAGAAATTCCATGTATATCTGCTATTCCATGGTATTAACCACCATTGCCAAGCCAATGCAATGCAGTAAGTAACTGCTGCATTGGTGTTAAGGCAAAATTTTTTTCTGTTGCGTGTTGAATTTGAGGCTTAATAATTGAAAGTATTTCTTCCACTTTGGAACAACTAACACTTAATTTATCATTAGTGGTATTCGCTCTTTCGTGTATTAGATGTACTGATTGTAATTGCACCGATAAATACAAGGGAAAGAGTGAGTGACTTCTTCCACAGCAGTGTATCTACTATTGGCTACACTGGTGGCAATTGAACGTTTTTTCCATATTTTAACATTTTCCATTACAGATTCCATTACAGATGGATTTTAAACAGTTCTAATTAGAAAACGATATGATGTGACGAGCAAGCGCGAAAAATTATGGCGAACAAAGGACAAGAAATGGTACCAAGAATGCTGCCAAGTAATGTCAAAATGATACAATTAACACATACAACTACATTACAATCATCTTTTGATGTTGTAAAAAAACACAAAGTGTAACTTCAAAAGCTATGGTATTTGTTGTTGCATGTGTATTTAGTGTAATTTTTTGACAGAAATACACTAGTGTATTCATAAATACACAAAAGAGCGAATACCACTATTAAATTCAAAAAATTTTGTTACAACAAAATTTACTCGCGGCTTGTACAATTTTACACAAGAAATATATATCACTTTCACTGCTATCACTGGTACTATGCCTTCGTCTGTGACATTTTTTGTAAATAACGCTTTTTTATTATGTCCACTTAGTTAAGCTGCTGATTATACAATGTACCAACATACTACAAAAATATATACATATTTGTAGGAATTTTACAAGCGATTATTTTTTTTTAAGAAATTTCTACAAATTGCACAAATTTGTGAATAGTCATCTGTTTGGTGAAACCAAAAACTACATTACTACATATTTCTACAAATTTGTTACTTGTAAACTACAACTAAATACAAATCTTGTTTGGTGAAACATATATTGACAAATTTGTGAATAAAAAAGTGTAAGCCACTTGTAGTCTACAAGTACAAGTACAAGTTCACAATTGTAGGAATTTGGTGAAACCACACTTAACGATTTTTTTACAATTTTGTGAGAATTTCCTTACAATTCACATATTTGTAAGTTGGTGAAATAGGGCACAGTTATGAAGATTGTTGAAGTCAGTTTGTAAGAATACAGCGTCATATTCATTTTTATAAGACAGAAATAGTTTGACGTCATCAGCATACATCAATATATTAGAATGCATTATTATAGATGGCAAATCATTTATATAAAGTAGAAAGAGAAGGGGCCCGAGGTGACTTCCTTGGGGCACTCCCGATGTAACAGGAAACTCATATGATTTCACAAATTTAAATAAAACGGATTGTGTTCTATTACTTAGATACGATTCAATCCACCACACCAACTGACTGAGAAATCCAACAAGAGACCATTTTAAAATTAAGAGTTTGTGATTTACAACGTCAAAAGCTTTGCTAAAGTCCGTGTAGATAACATCAGTCTGAAAACATTTTCCAAAATTTTCTATAGTTTTTGATGTAAATTCAAGTAGATTAGTAACAGTAGATTTTCCAGAAAGAAATCCATGTTGGCATGGAGGCATCACAGACTTAACACTATGTGATCATTGTGATGTAACAATTGCTTCAAAAAGTTTAGGCAAAGCACTTAATTTCGAAATTCCCCGATAGTTATCAATTAAAGACCTGTTACAAGATTTGTGTAACGGAATAATAAATGAGGACTTCCAGACAGCAGGAAAATAGCAAGATTTTTAAGAAGAATTAAAAAGTAAAGTTATAGAGGCTACTAGTTCTTCGCAGCAGTATTTTAATATGCACGAGGGTATGTTGTCGGGACCTTTCTTATAAGAAGTTTTAAGATTTATTAAGAATGGTAAAACTGTATTGGTATCAACTATTGGGAGACAAATATCCCCAGATTGAACATTATGGGTATAGTTCTCATTATCAAAAGAAGATGATGAAGAAGTCGACTTGAAAAAGTCAGCAAAAAGGTTACAAATACTATTATCATTATCGGACTCAACATTATTATGTTTCATAAAAAAAGGATAGAAATCAATCTTGCGTTTAGTACTCGTATTTACAAAGCTCCAGAATGATTTTGCATCAGACCTAATGATTAATTTTACTTTAGGTACTTTAGGTAGATATGATAGGATTGCTTGCACAGCTGTTGGTAACTGTATTTAGTCGAAGTATAACGACCAAAAACACATATGTTATGTGTTACTTCTATGTCTGCAAAATTCTATGTCTGCAGCTTCTAAGATATCTACTTCTTTTGAAAAATGTGTTGATTTGACCGCAATCCACACACCCCACCGTTAGAGCAATTCCCGGGAATATAGTTTCTATCTTTACGATATATATTAAATTTATTACACATAACTTCAGAATTTAAAGTGTTAGGTTTTAGCCAAGTCTCGCTGAAAGCAATGATATCATATCGAATATTGTGACTCATAACAAATAAATTAATCAATTTAGTGTTAATGCCGCGAACGTTTAGATACAGGATGAGGAACTGAAGGCAGCAATCTAGTTGCTTGGTTCATGTCACGAACAGGTAGGGAAGCAAGTAAAGTTCTAGGTTGCGACCTGGGAACATATTTATTCAGGCCAAAAACTTTGGTCGACTACTTTATTGTAAAGATCACCAGGCAGAGCTATTTTAAATGAAGAAGTGACGCGTTCATGAGAAGACTTGAATTTGTAAACGGAAATAATTTTATGTAAGAGATTTAGATTTGAGTTTATATAGAAAAGGACTTCATCCTCAGATGTATCATGTAAATGATGAAGATTTTTGTGAACCAGCGGATTTAACCTGCTTATCGATATTTGTTTTGGTATTGCGCCTGTATTATAACGAGTAGTGACTCGTTATACGTCGACGGACGTGTTTTTGTAAGGTGCGTGGGGTGCGAACCATTAAAAGCATAACACAATTAAGTATTTATACTATTAAATTGTATTGAAGAAAAATAGAAACCAAAAACTGCTTAACAAAATTTATTTTTTCTCAAATTAAAAAAAACAACTACAAAATATAAAATGAACTGTTTAGTGTGTTGTCAAAAAGTTGAGCGTGCAGAGACTCTAAAAATCGCTTGTGGAGATTGCGGTTGTTTTTTTCATTGCGCATGTGTCAATGTTGGAGCTCTGGACTTAGAGTATATGACCACTAATAATGTGGCCTTTCGTTGCGAAAAATGTACTGCACTACGTCGAAAATCATTGCAATCGGAGTCCACTAGCACATCAAATACACCAATCCAACATAATGCAGAAAAACAGCAATCACCCGCCGCGGTATCGAAACAACTACCATTGAAACCCATTATTACAAAGCAGCAACAATTTAAAGCCACAGCAGTAAAGGAAATTCCGCACACGAAAGCTACGTCACGGCAGGTAAATAATAGCAACAAAACCACAGGAATATGTCTTGAAGCAGCTTCAGCGTCGTACGATCAGTCTCCGAATTTGCGGGTTGCAGGTTCAATAACCCTTCAACTAATATGAAACATGATCGAAATTGTTGGAGTTCCTGCTGCTAACAACAATGCATTTGAGCTCACTAAAAAAATTTGTTCGGATGCACTTGTTTGTACAACTGTGGTACAAATGTTTTGTTGAGCTTTAGGTGGTACACCAAAAGCTGTTTAAAAATTATGTTGGCAATTTGGCACGTGATACCAATTACCTAAATTTTAAATGTTTAATGTTAAATGAGAACACTTGTTGAGTTTAGTTATAGAATAAAAACTGAATTTATTGATTGATTTTTACTTGCTTATATACATAAAAAATAGCTAAATTAACAAATTTGAAAATAATAAAATTTAATTTAAAATATTGATGTATTGAAAATTGCATTAGCAGTAAAAAATGCAGTCGCTGACCGACGCATATCCGTCGGTCAACGATTTATTAGCAGAGCTTTAATTTTTGTTGTTTGCATTTGTCTTGGCTTGTTGTTATGCCAAGGCCATACTATGCTGACTTTGCTTTATTTTCATAAAGCGCATCAACACAATATGTATGCAAGCATAACTTTGTTTGTCATTTATTATTGTTTTACATTGCATTGCTTTGCTTTTATTTTAAACAAAGCAATGCAATGAAATATGTATGTTTGTACCTAAACATCTTGCCCGCCTGAACTGTTTTAAGATGTTATGATGCATTTTCACTGTTGCACAATATTTGAATTTAGTTTGAATTTGAAGTTAGTTTGAAAGGGAAGCTAAAAATTTTAATAAAAAAAAATATATATATTTTTTCAATTTTAAAACATAATTTCAAAAATTTTTAATATGAATTAAAAAAAAAATTTTAATTGCAAATTAAATTGTTGGTGATTGCACAAGTTGAGGATCGATGACAAATCTTGGTGCTGGGATGGGTGCGTTGTCTGGCCGTTGTACCGGAGTAAGGCTGAATAGCTTGTTACGTTGTGATGAGTATTAGCGTTTTGAAACAGTTGAGGCAATTCAATGATTTTATTCTTCTTGATGTTTTCGTGAAGTTGTTTCAATTGTTGTAAGTCATTGCTAAGTTCCAAAGGTGAGTCGTTGTAAATTATCCGTGCTTCGGAAGCGTTGGTAACTAACAGTTCGCTAAATGCAATGTGCGATGCATAAAGTGTACCTGTGAATGATTGACGAGCCTGGATGGTTGCAGTATGGTGTTTAAATATGCAATCATCGTGTAGAGTCAGCAAATTCGATCCTTGCAGTTCTAATAGTTCCGTGACGCCATTACAAACTGCAGTAATTTGTGTTGTAAATTTTGATCCAAACATCCATTGATTTGTATGTTGTAATGGTTGCCAACTAATATCGGTTTTGATTTCTTCCAATATGCAAGTTGAGTCGGTTTTATTTTTGAGCATGTTGATTTCGCAGGAATACGCATGTGCTCCTTGATGATATTTTACTTGGTTATTCAAACACAGAATATTGTTTGTCGTTTGTTTAATGGTGACACAAGCTTGAAGTGCGGCAGCCGTTAGTGTAAAATATTGATCTCTATGTGGTGTGACAGCTAGTACGGATGTTTCCGGTCGTATTTTCAGCATTGTTTTATTGGTTATAACAGGAATCGGTATAAGATTGAACAGATCAAATTGTTCATTATCAGTCAATGGTTATTGTATAATAAATATAATATGGTTCTGTGTGATGCCACTCTGCGAAGATATTAGTCCATATAAATCGATCACATCATATTGATCAAAGGGAAGCCGTAGGTTAAGCGGTAAATGCCCTTTTATTTTCATTATTTGTTCTTGAAGTTGCTGTGGTGTTATTAGAATGGGGCTGATTCTGCCATGTCTTGTATCGGCTAATACATCAAAAATAGCAGCTTCAATGTTTAAAACTTTTGAGGCCATTAATGAAAGTTGAGTTACTGTTGATATATAAATCTCCACGAGGTCAATGCGTTTTCTACATCGTTGAATGTTTTAGAGATATTGTTTGCCTCTTCCTGTAATTTGTTTATTCTTAGCGCGATGGTTTCTGTCTCCTTGGTTACTATGTTTAAAGTAGAATCGATGACTGATGTCTGGTTTTGAATCATGTGTGACAAGATCTCTTCGTTGCTATTTATCTGATTAATCGTTTTTGAAATATTTTCCGCATATTCTGAGTCTAGGACGCCGAAAAGTTTGTTAGCCAGGTTTCCAACGATGTTGATTGCCCCTCTAGTTTTGCGTCGTCTCGTCATGATCTTCTCATCAGTTTGTAACTCAAGGTTAATGTTGTTGAATTGTTTTGCTAGTTCTAAACACATTGTTTTTTGCTCAAGCAGTGAACAAAGGTGTTCAAGAACTGCGGTGCTGTTTCGAAGAATTTCCAGCTCCCTTTGTATGGGTACAAGATCATAGTAGATAATAACTTTCCATTCTCCGACTATGCGATTCACAGTGCCAATTCCTTTGAAGTATATTCCTGGCTTATTCGGGAACCTTTGCTGGCTAATTGGTGAGCAAAGCGCCAGTGGTAGCAATATGAGTGCTAATATAGTTATTAATAGATTGGGTTCTATGCGACTAATTTTCTTTGGTCCATTTTGGTCAGTGAGTGTTTCTGCCTTTCGCAAACAATTTAAAGGTATGCTGACTTTAAGTGAGTTTGAAGTTTCTAATTGTGGTTCTGGGTCTTGAGGATCTTGAGATGTTGATGCAATTGTTGGCAATGGTGCAAGCAGATGGATAGGTCGTTTATAAGTTCCTTGAGATGTTTTTATTTGTGCAACGCGAATTAAACCATCATTTCCTGAAAAGGTTTTTATCACGCGCCCAATTGGCCATTTCATAATTGGCAAATTATCATCTTGAATTATGACCATTGCACCTTCTTTCAAATTGACCTTTTCTTTTGTCCATTTGCTACGTTGTTGAAGTTGATTCAGATATTCTTTAGACCACCGTGTCCAATATCCATGTTTTACTCTAGACACTTCTTCCCAGTGAGTAAGTGGGCTTGAAGTCAGCTGCTGAGCGAGTAGGTCAATTGGAGCCGTAAGTGGTTCTCCAATCAAAAAATGTCCTGGCGTAAGCGCTGTCAAATCGTTAGGGTCTGTGGAAATAGGTGTCAGTGGTCGTGAGTTTAAGATGGCTTCTATTCCGATCACGACTGTTTCCAGCTCTTCATAGGTGAGTGATGAGGTCAAAACGCTCCTGACTAGCAGATGTTTTGCTGATTTAACAGCCGCCTCCCATAGTCCACCAAAGTGTGGAGCTCTTGGAGGAATGAATTGAAATTGAATACCCTTGTCGCTGCTGTAGCGGATGATATCTTCCCGTGACTTCTGTGAATGAATTGCATCTTCAAGTTCAGCTAACTGTTCTTTTGCACCAACGAAATTAGTTGCATTGTTGCAATAAAGATTTTGACAGCGACCTCGTCTACTGATAAAACGACTGAGTGCTCCAATAAAACCATTCGTTGTAAGGTCACTAACCAAATTCAAATGCACCGCTTTTGTTGAAAAACAGCAAATATGGCTAAGTAGGCTTTTGTTGGCCTTTTTCCTCTAATTTTGTAATGGACCCAGAAAGGGCCACAGTAATCCACTCTAGAATTTAAAAATGGCCGCGATTGTTTAACTCTATCGCTGGGCAAGGCGCCCATGAGCTGTCCAAATAGCTTAGGCTTTGCTTTTGAACATTGTATACAAGAGTGAATTATGTCTCGAGCCGTAATTTTTCCTTTAAGGGGCCAGAAGTTTTGACGCATTATGTTTAAAAGTGCTTGGGATCCACAATGTTTGTTTTCTTCGTGCTTCATTTGGAAAATTAATTTGCATAATGTGTCGTTGTAGGGCAGTACCATGGGATGTTTTGCATCGTATGGCAGTAATGATGATTCAATGCGTCCACCAACACGCAAAATACCAAATGCGTCAACAAATGGTGCCAAGTTTCCCAATGAACTGGAGTTCTGAACAGCTTTAAATTTCGTAAGGTCCTTAATTTCTTCACTGAATTCTGATGCTTGAATTGTTTTTACTATTGTTAGTAAAGCTGATCGTAATTCTGCTGGTGAAAGAGCTAAATATTCTGGCTTTTGACGATTAAAAGGGCGTCGTAAATATCCAACGGTATGTACAAGAAATCGAAATGAATTTCGGTGATCGATTTTATTAATTAATGTTTCTAGATCACTCCATTGATGTGTGATTGTAACAACAGGCTGGGTTCTTCTTTCGATGTCATTAGGAACTTCGGATATTTTTGATGCTGGTTTCTTCCACCACTGTTCGCTTCCATACAGGAAAAAAGGTCCATAAAACCACTGTGAGTGCGCCGCAAGCTTTTCTAGATTTATACCCCTGGATAAAACATCAGCTGGATTGTCTTTTGATGCAACATGATGCCATTGTTCTGATGTCGTCATTTGATGTATCTGGCTGATTCGATTTGCCACAAAAGTGTGAAGGGTGGAAGATTGAGATTGAATCCATGAAAGTACAATTTCTGAGTCTGACCAGAGGAATGATGAAATGTTGGTATATTTTAAATCCTTTTTTACACGATTGGTGAGATTTGCACCAAGTACAGCGGCCGATAGTTCTAGTCGAGGTATTGTTAATTTTTTCATTGGTGCAACCTTTGATTTAGCACATAATAATCGCGTGGTTATAGTGCTATCTTTGTAGGTAGCTCTTATGTAGACAGCTGCTCCATATGCTTGTTCAGATGCATCAACAAAAGTGTGCATTTGTATGTTTTCAGGGGCTTGGCTGTTAAATATGTGTCTAGATGTTCTTAGAGTGTTGAGTGTCAATAGATCAATTCTGAACTGTGTCCATTGCTGTAAAAGCTGGGGATGTAGCTCTTGGTCCCATGATAGTTTTAGCTCCCAAAGCTTCTGCATGAACATTTTTGCTTTTACCGTGACTGGTCCGAAAATTCCCAGTAGGTCAAAGATTCGTGCCAAATCTGATGCTACTGCTCTCTTGGTGAGTTGGTTAACTTGATTTATTTGTGTCTTTCCACACAATTCGTCTGAATTTGGACGCCAAATGAGTCCCAATGTTTTAATAGTTTGATTTGCGTCATCATCTAGGTCAAGATTAATTTCTTGGTCTTCACGCGGTATGCCAGCTAGAAGTCGAGGATGATTTGAACACCATTTTCGTAATTTGAATCCAGCTCCCTGCAGTATAGTTGTAATTTGTTGTTGAGTTTCTAAGGCCGTTGCAATGTCGTTTGCGCCGCTCAAACAGTCATCAACATAGAAATCATCACGGATTGTTTGGACTCCATATGGATATCTGGTCATATTCTGTACTGCTAGGTGCTGTAGACATTTTGTTCCCATATAAGGTGCCGACGTCGTACCGTAAGTAACAGTTTGTAAGCGGTAGTACTGTAGGTCTTCAGAATCATCTTTTCTCCAGACTATAAGTTGCTGCGCTGTATCGTCTGCATGCACCAGAATTTGTCGATACATTTTTTCAATATCGGCAGTAAAAACAAAACGATGAGATCTAAATCGAAGCAATATAGTGAATAGTTTTGTAAGATATCGTTAAGTGACAGCCCAGTTGATGTTTTTGCTGAAGCGTCAAACACGACTCGTAGCTTGGTTGTACTACTATCCGGCTTTTCAACATAGTGGTGAGGAATGAAGTAATTTGTTGACGGAATGTATTGATTTTGGATCTTCTGCATGTGTCCTAAAGCTTCATATTCTTGCATAAATTTTACGTATTCTGCTCGAAATGTAGGATTGTTTTTAAGTCTTTTCTCCATTAGTTTAAAACGTCGTTCAGCTTGGTGTCGAGAATCTCCCAAAGATGATGGTGTGTCAGAAAAAGGAAGTCGAACGACAAATCTCCCTTGTTTGCAAAATGCTGCTGTTTTCAGCTGTTGTTAAACCTTTTGTTTCTTCATTGAAGTTATCGAGTTTCCAAAATCTTTCTAAAATTTCGCCCAACCTTTCTTCTTCATCTGCAAATATGGCACATGTTGCATTTTCAGTTATTTCAATTTTAGACTTTCCAATAAATATCCATCCCAAAATAGTATTTTGTAGTAAAGGTAAGCCGTTTCCCAATTTTAACTGGTTTGGACGTAGAAATTCATGATAAAATTCTGCTCCAATAAGGACATCAATGTTTTCAGGCTTAAAAAATTGGGGATCTGCTAGTTCTATGTTCTCCGGAATATTCCAGTCCTTTACATTTATTTCTTGTGATGGCTGAGCTGGGATTATTTTTGGAAGAACAAAGGCCTCTAACCTTGTGCAAAAGTCTCCAAATCGTGTTTCTAAACCAACATTGACACGGGAGGTTGATAATTTGGTTCGGGATCCAACTCCTTCTATTGACAGTGTTGAATTTGTTGTAGATAATGATAGTCTGTTAATAAGTCTTTGTGTAACTAAGTTGACCTGCGATCCCGAGTCAAGCACAGCACGAACTTCACATGTCTGCCCGTTATTCGCCACGATTTTTACTTTAGCTGTTGCTAGAAGTACATAACTTTGTTTTGCTGAATGACTTTGGCTGTTTGTAGTTGAAATAACAACCGAAGTCGCTTCTTTGGAAGTCTGTGAAGTCGACGCCGCTACTGATGATTTTATAGATTGTTGTGTTGGTTTGCTTTGCTCCAAATGCAATAAAGTATTGTGTCTTTTATTACATTTTTTGCAAGATCCTTGCTTACAATTTTTTGTTTTATGATCTGATTTGAAGCAATTAACACAAAGCTCTTGTGATTGAACCCACTTAAGGCGCTCCGATGGAGTCATTTGAGCTTTAAATTTTTCACAGTAAAAAAGCGGGTGGCTCTTTTCATTGCAAAGTTTGCATGAAATTGATGATACTGTCGATAATGCCAACTTATAATTTTCTTTTGTTGCTGGTAATTTTTGATGTTTGTTACTACTTCCCATTGCTTCCAAGGCCTGGAAGCGATTCTTGAGAAACGTTAGAAATTTCGCTATTGTCTGCAACTCTCTGAGGTCTTGCAGCGCCTGTTCGTACAACATGTGACTTTGATTATCCAATTTCTTTATCAAGATATGAAGTAGCAGGGGGTCCCAGTTGGATGTGTCGATTCCCAGATTTTTAAAAGCAGCCAAACTTTCGTGAATGGTATCATGAAAGTTTCTTATGACTTTGGCTTCTGAAGTGAGATTCGGCAGGGATAGTAATCGTTGTATAATGTCTGAAGTTAGAACCCTTTTATTATTAAACCGATCTTTTAATGCTGCCCATGCTATTTCATAGTTGTCTTCTGTCAATTCCAAATGTCTAATTGCTCGTTCTGCTTCGCCAGAAACATTCGTTTTCAAATATCACATTTTTTGAATTTGTGGAATAGGTTGATGATGAATCATCCGTGTGAAGACGTATGAAAAGGTCTGCCACTTTAAGTAGTCACCGTCAAATTTCGGAACTGACATCTTTGGAAGTTGTATCGATGTGTATTGATTTGCTTGCGGATTACAACTTTGTCTTGACAATTCTTCTTTTAGCAGTATAACTCTGGTTTCCAGTTCCGTATATGACAGCATGTCATATCCTTCCGCCTCTGGGTCTTCACATATAGCCCAAATTTGAAAATGGGCTTCTTCAATCTTGCTCCATAGATTATTCAATACTATCAGGCACTGAGCTGGGGCTTCCTCTTTAGACTTGCCTGCGAATAAGCGCTCCAATGAAGTTATCATAGCCTTTTGCTTCCTACACCATAAACCGAATTGAGGGTCGTTGATGACTTTCAAGGAAGAGGACTGCTCTTGATGATTAAGAATTGATTGTTTTTGACTAGCCGGTTGCAAAGGCTTGACTGTTGCTGGATTTTGATTCCTTGTGTCTGGTATGGATAATGCTTCTAACCTTTGTATTTCAGCTTCGAATAATTTGATGTAGTCATTTGTAAGATCAGTAATTTGGTTATAGTAACCAGTCGAGAAGTACTCATGATCCATTGGCTGATCAATGAGTGTACGGAGCTTTGTGTCCATCTCCTCGAACTGGTCCCATGCTGTGCGAAGACACTGAAGCCGCTCAATAAAATATGCAGCTGTAGTCTTTCTGCTTGCTGAGTCCTTTTTAAAGTTGACTATGAGTCGCTGGATTTCAGCACCCGTACCCTGTTGGGTCTTCAGAAAATCGTTGAAAGTAGCCATGGATTCCTTGGGTCACAATGTAGCCGAAATGTCGGGGTCACCAAAATGTTTGTACAACTGTGGTACAAATGTTTTGTTGAGCTTTAGGTGGTACACCAAAAGCTGTTTAAATTATGTTGGCAATTTGGCACGTGATACCAATTACCTAAATTTTAAATGTTTAATGTTAAATGCGAACACTTGTTGAGTTTAGTTTTATTCTATAACTTACAACTTTTATTATTAGTTTTATTATTATTAGTTTTATTCTATAACTAAACTCAACAAGTGTTCTCATTTAACATTAAACATTTAAAATTTAGGTAATTGGTATCACGTGCCAAATTGCCAACATAATTTAAACAGCTTTTGGTGTACCACCTAAAGCTCAACAAAACATTTGTACCACAGTTGTACAAACAGCACTCAATGTAAAAATTGGAAACGATGATGTTGAAAAGTGTTTCGTTATCAAACACAAAAATGAGAATGCACATGATGAAGCAGAGGGTAATAAAAGCAGCAAGCTGACCACTGGTATGTGTGCAACTCGCTACTCAGCTTCTGAAGAGACAAATCATGCAGAGTAAAAGAGATGGAAGAAAAAAACTCAATACTTCAATGTTCGGCGATAAAAATAAGAGAAATATTTATATTAATCAGAGTCTAGTAAGCATAACAGATCTTTGTTTATGGAAGCAAAAAAATTAAAAGTTGATAAAAAGTACAAATATCTGTGGATTAGAAATGCTAGAATTTTAATGAGAAAAGTGGACAATGGTGAGGTTGTAGTGATAAGATCATCTGATGACCTTGTAAGACTTAAATAGTAATACATTTATTTTATTTTATCATTCCATTATCTTCCAACAGACAGGAAGCTTTTTCGAACTCGATGATCTTGTTAACAACCCCACCGATCGATCACGTTAGTAACGTAAACGACTTAATATTTCCTTCTAGCTTAGATTCCAAAAAGTCTGTTTATACAATGCATCAAAATATTAGAAGTATAAGAACAAATTTTGACTCACTTGTTGCTCATCTTGCATCTTTCAAAACCTCATGTGATTTTGTGTTTATCTCGGAAGTTTGGGTTTTTTCGGGTTATAATTTTTATGCCATTACAAATGACATTTATTCTGCAGGTGGTGTGGGAGTTTTTTCTAAAGTGGAGTATGATTGCAAAATTTATAATTGCAATTTTACGAGTGCTGATGTTATAAAAATGAGTTGTAATATTGACAACATAGCTTTGATTCTGGTTTGTTTTTATAGATTACATTTATATTCTGTTCAATTATTCTTTGATGAGTTTCACGATTTCTATGGGAGGAAAAAGGTGCAAACGTTGTACTATTAGCTGATTTCAATCTAGATACTCTGGTACCAAACGGTTTTGCGGACACTTACTACGCACTGGTTTCTGAACACGGTTTTCTTCCACTTATAAATGAGCCAACTAGACCATCTTCTGGCTCATGCCTGGATCATATCCTTGTTCGCTTTAGTGATATACCTATAAATTCGTGTAAAGTTGCCAACGTTGATCTTAAAATCACAGATCATAATATGACAGGTCTAATACTGGGTAGTCTTCTAAATACAACTAGCAATAATATCATGCCTCCAAAAGTACAAAGCAAAATTAATTATCACATTCTCAACGAAAGACTTCGTTGGGAAAGTTGGGACGAGGTTTACAGAGAAAATGATGTAGCTCTAGCTTATGATAAATTTATTGTGTGCTTACAAAACTACGTTAATGAATGTAGTTACATCGTCAGACCTAAAAAAAAGATAAGAAGTTAAAACCGTGGATTAGCCGTGAACTCTTAACTAAAATAAAATTAAAAAATAAAATATGTGGAAAACTACGGAAACAACCCAACAACGCCTCATTAAGAAGTCGATACCACAAAATATGCCCAAATCTGCGAAAAGAAATTAAAGCGTGTCGGGAGAATATCTATCGTGGAGTTTGAGAAATGTAATGGCAATATCAAACATGAGTGGTGTCTGTTAAACAATATTGCGAATCGAAACACAAAGAACCATAAGCCTCTTGTCCTAAATAGTGGCTCTTCTATTATTTCAAACAGTTATGACATTGCTGATATTTTTAATGATTACTTTGCCACAATTGCGTTGCAATCTGCTCCACAAAATAACATTGATTCTCGATACTGTCATATTGACTATGGTATTGAAGAAGATGTGATAATTAATAAAAGCTTTTTTTTCGAACAGATTTCTTCGTTGGAACTATTGAAAATTATATGGTCCCTCAATGGGTCCAACTCGTGTGGATGCGATGGTATAACCAATCATTTATTGAAAAGTATCGCTTATAATTTAGTCGATATTTTAGTGCACATTTTCAATATCAGCATTGTGTCTGGAATATTCCCTGAAGGCCTCAAATGTGCCACTGTCATACCCTTATACAAAAAAAGGAGCATACCCAATTGCTCTTTTGTCTGTAATTTCCAAAGTCTTTGTAAAAGTTATTAAGCAACGTCTTTTGAACTTTCTTAATAAAAATAAATTCCTTATTCAATTATGCAATTTGGTTTTAGGCAGGGTATGTCCACTGAAGACGCGTTACTTGATTTTTGCTCAGCTATCAATAAAGGTCTTAATGACAAAAAATTCTGCGCGGGCTTATTTGTAGATATCACTAAGGCGTTTGATATGGTCAATCATTCTTTACTTCTGAAGAAAATATATAACGCTGGTTTTAGAGGAACAATTTATTTTTGGTTTGAAAGTTACCTCAAAGATCGATCGCAAAAAGTCAAAGTAGCGGAAAATTTAAGTGATTCCGTACATATTAATCTAGGAGTTCCGCAAGGATCTGTCCTTGGACCCATCCTCTTTCTCATTTATATTAAATCAATTTTTTAACAAAATATGGCGGGAAGAATTACTGCATTCGCTGACGACCTGGGCATGGTATATACGGCAACTAGTCCGATAAATCTAGTAGTTAAAATCAATAATGATCTAAACTTACTACGGAATTGGTTTGCAGGGCATGATATGGTAGTGAGTAACAAAACAAAAATTATTTTCCCTAGTCTCGTTCCCAAGAAACCACCTGATATTGAGTTTATGTTTCATACCCCAACATGCAAAAGATTCAAATGTATAAATTCATTATCAATTTTCTCAGAAGAGAAATTTTATAATGAAAATATTTCTTGTGATGCCAATTGCTTCCTAATTGAAACAGTTCGTAATTTTAAATATTTGGGTGTCATAATTGACGACAATATGTGTTGGTCTGAGCATATTCAAGCTTTAAAGTCTTATTTTCGTTCAACGTTACGAAGTTTTTATTCCATTAAGAAATTGTGTTCGATTCATATATTAAAAATGTTTTATTTTGGAGTTTTTCAATCGAATCTTCAATATGGTATCTCCTGCTGGGGCGGATCTTATCGAAATAAAATTCAGCAGATACTGACACTTCAAAAGAGAGTGATAAGAATGATTTGTGGTAGAAACCGCTTGCACCACTCTATGGAACTATTCCGAATTTTAAATATATTTCCTATAGGCACTTATTTTATTATAAAGTTTTAAACATTTTCTTTATTAGAAGTGGCTACCTCCATAGCAAAAATTCTGATAACTACAATCTTAGAGTCAATCAAGGCTTAGTTGTCTGTGTTCCACCGTTTCGCACAACAAATTATAGTAATTGCTACCCAATTTTATCTTGTAGATTGTTTAATAAGCTTCCGCATTTTATAAGGGCATTAAGACTCCAGATTTTTCTGAGAAATATAAGGTTATGGCTTCTTAATCTAAATTTTAATGAAATCGAGTCTTTGATGCAAATAATGTCCTAGATGAAACAGATTTTTTATTACCAGTATATTTTTTGAATAAATTGAATATATCTTAAGAACTTGCTAATACTTGAAGTACCATCTCTATTTTCATATTTATTATTAACTAGATTCGCTATTATATAATGGATGTTCACAGTTTTAAGTTTTAATTAAACAAGAAATAAAAAAAACAAATTTTTATTTCTTTAGTTTTAACTTTTATTGGATCTTCGATCTTTCGAAGTAAATTATTAACTGTTCTTAAAACTAGCTTAAGGTGGTATTTATAATAACTTAATTGCTATTCTTGCAATTTTCATCGATAGGGTATTCGTTTGTATTGGTTAATAATTCTTTGGAATTATTAGCCAATGATTATTGAAAATCCATTTCTTCAGAATTAAAGTTAAATTTGTTTATTGCATTTTTGTTTCCATAGAATTTTGTCGGTGTGAACGGAAATGCAATTTAATTTAAGTTAACAAAAGACGAAAGTGCAATGTAAGCTTTTATATTTCTCTTATTAATTTAATAACATTTTCGTTTCCACAGAACTTTGTCGGTGTGAACGGAAATGCAATTTATTTTAAGTTAGCAAAAGACGAAAGTGCAATGTGAGCTTTTATATTTCTTTTATTAATTTAATAACATTTTCGATTCCACAGAATTTTGTCTGTACGAGCGGAAATGTTATTTTTATGAGAATGGATGTATTGCAGGTATTCTATGAGTATGCATATTTGTTATGGGAACGGAAAAGACGTTTGTAAGACATATTATATTATTGATAAGGGCTTTATTATAACAGTTCACCCCACATCTATTATTTAACACAACTTTTTATAAACAAGTTTAATTAAATACTGAACTGCAGGGATGATATTTGGGGGCTTTCCGGGCTTTTTTGAGCCCTTCTTCATTTCATAAGCCCCAAAGCCCTTTCGATTCATTTTAGGCCCTTTCAAAAAATTCTACTGAAAAAATATCATCGAAGTAGTACGAGTATACCATATCAAATCGATGTACAAAATTAAAATTTTAAATAAAATGATTTTAAATCGAACTTAATAAAATAAGTTCTGTTGAGTTTTTTGAAATTATAGCTATAGAAAAACAATAAACTTAAGCAATTCTCCTCAATTTTTTTTTTTTAAAGCTATATTTAAGCTAGACTACAGAAATGGTAGACTTGTAAAAATCTATTAAAACTGAAGAAAATGTTTGAAAAACTTAAGTTCTTATATTTTATATAAAGCCACCATGTTAGTATTATGCAGAAGATCCATTTTTTTTGTATTATGATTGACATCTATAGAAAAATTTCTTCCAAACATTTGGTATCTACTATAATGGAGGAAGAATGAACATTTATGCACACCCTCCGAAAGAAGTTCTAAATTTTCGAATATCGATTTTACTTAAAATAATATAGAGAGTAATTCTATAGGTTTAAGAATGGGATTTTGAGGTTGACAGCTTTAAGCACGACACATTAATCGTTACATAATTTTATCATGCATATAGATGAAAAGGCTAACCCGTAAAAAAGGCTCCACATCCAGCTTAAGTAGCCTTAACCAATTAAGTATTTAATGTCGTCAATTTTTAATGAACTTTCATCCTTTTTTTTATTTTTTCTGTACCAAAAATAATTTCCGACGTATGATATCCTATGTGAGCATTTCCACAGAAAAGTCCACTGTGACCCAAAAATTAAAAGTTATTTTAGTAAATGTTTAGTAAATGTTACGAAAAGTTTTTGTTTTAGTAAAAATTAAAGATATTGGCTAAATATAATGACAAATGGTTGAGGTAAGGAGCGTAACATATATTAAATTTGTTTTTTAATTACTAAATTACAATCACTTAATTCCTCAATTGAATCCTACTGGAAAGATTGAAGAAGATTATGATTAAAAAAATTAAAAAGTACTGAAAATATTTAAATCAAACAAAATACATTATAATGTAACATTATTTCATAAGATTATAAAACTAGTTGCACCAAAAAACTGTGACAGAATTCGCTGAATTCTGATTTTCTATATATAGACAGTAAAACTACTACCATTTTTGTTTATTTTTTTGAACCGGGACTATGTCTACTATAAACTTTGGCACTAATTAAAGCGCTACCTAAGAGCTTCAATGTAAACTAAAAAGAAAATGCAATTATGTTTTACTTTGCCATCTTTTCACTTTAAATGTGTGCGACGGTCACGTTTGACATTATGGAAATGCCCATTGAAACTTCACGCTCTTTCAGATAATGGCGATATATTAGATTAATTCTTTTCTAAATAAATTCTTAAGAAGTAATAAACAATTATTTCTATAAAAATTTGTTTTTTTTTCACCTTCAATTAGTTTTGATGTAACTAATTTTGTTGCTCAAGGCTCTATATTCCAAAATTGTATAACATTCATGAAATTATTCTTTACTAAATTCCGCCATTCCTTAATATGTTTTCTTGGTAGAACTGATTTTATTTTGGTACCATTTCGTCCCACATCTTTGATTCACCTTTTCACAAGTCTTAACGCAGACTCTTTGTAAAATTTATCAATCATATCTTTCTGACATTCCTATTTATATAACCAAGGACTCGAAAGAATACTCCTAAGACTCTTTAACGAAGAATATATCGGTCCGATTTGCGGTTTTCTGTGAAAATACTTTGCTATTTTTGTTTGCATTATTAAATTATTAAATAAATGGCTTTGCTACATATTTTTTTGAGAATTTTTGATTTTTTTTTGACATATTTTTGGCTTTTCCAATGAGAAATTAACTATACATGTAGATTATTTTTTGACATATTTTTGGCGTTTGCAATCAATGCACAAGCCTTTTTTGTGCTATTGAAAATTTGCTATTTCTGTGACAAATAGTTAAACTTCCCGCTTGGGTCAAAATAGTAAAATAAAAAAAAAAAAACAAATCTAAAAAACTTTGAAAACAGTAAATTCGAAATCTATTTGTATATATGTGGTCGTCAATTTCATCCCTGCTGAAGGGGCATTTGACACTGCTTTATTATATTATATTTGAAGCAAAAAATGCCTCTACTATTCACCGAATTTATTATGTTTAAATTTATTTTATTGTATTTTGATGTATTGGATTTTTGGAACGTTTTTGTGAATATGATAATAATAAAATAAAATAAAATTAGTATTGAGTACTGTAAAAGAAGTGGCATCACAACATAAAGAGCAAGTCTTAGCATAAGTTAAATTAGCGCCAGAAGTAGAAGGAGGATCCGTGTTCAAATTTATTATAGGTACCACAGCAGAAACCTCAATCAAAAGTGGATTCTGATCGACTAATGTGGGAACATTAGAAAAAGCCATATTATCAGTATTGCGAACTGTAGTTACTCTCTCTGTAGTTAATAGTGCTTCACCTGGAGTGTTTGAGTTGGGTGAAGGCTCAGCACCCTTTCTCGATTGCCGTATTAGTTTTAAAATGTCTACATTAGTTGCTCTGCAATCTTCGCATGCCCAACGTAGACCAATGTTCTCATTTAATGCATCGAATAGCCGCGCATTTAGTGCTGCACATTTAAAGTGGAAAAAAGATTCGCACAACCAGCAATTTACAACCTGGTCGGACTTCAATGGTATTTCAATGGTTAAGAAGCGGTTTACTGAATTCCGATGCGGTCGTACAAGCACAAGTGACGCCGAACGTTCTGGGCGCCCAAATGAGGTCACCACACCAGAATTGGCCACTAAAATTCAGGATATCGTGTTGGCCGATCACAGAGTTAAAGTGCGCGAGATTGTTAAGGCCGTAGGCATCTCAGATGAACGGGTGTGGAACATTTTGCGAAATCATTTGGGCACGAAAAAATTATCCGCAAGATGGGTGCCTCGTTTGCTAACTTTCGACCATAAAAGCGATCGTGTGACTGATTCAAAGGCGTATTTGGCGATGTTGAACAAAGATAAGGATTTTTCCGTCGATAAGTAACCGTGAACGAAACATGGATCCATCACTACATACCAGAGATAAAGGAACAGTCGAAGCAGTGGACTTCACCAACCGAACGTGCTCCGAAGAAGGCGAGACGGTGCTATCGGCCGGAAAAGTTACGGCGGAAGTATTTTGCGATAAACGCGGTATAATCTACATCGATTACTTTCTCCCGTAAAGAACGATCAATTGCGAATACTATGCAGCCGAATTGGACCGTTTCAACGACGCTTTGAAAGAGAAACGTCCCCATTTGGCAAGGAAAAAAAGTGCTCTTCCATCAAGACAATGCGCGAGTTAACATTGCCTCCAATTCGCTACTTTGTTAAGTGATCCTCTACAATGTATAACAAGTGTTTTTTTGCTTTAAGCATAAACAATCTCACAGCCGGATAAAAGCAACTCAGTATCTTTTGGTACGTGACTATATAAAGACATCAAACAACTATGAAAATATATATTTTATAAGCTGTAGGGTAAATTCAAGGTAGATTCTTTAAGCATTAAAAGATCAATAGTGGAAGTGAAAAATACACTCAATAAAAATCTGAAAATTAAAAGTAGTGTTTGATTTTTAAAAGGTATAGCATTGGCTTTAGTATCAGTATTTGAGTATTAAAGGCATAGCCTTGACAATATTGGAATCTTAAAAATTAGCTCGCGCGTTCACAAAATTCTATAAATTGAAATACTAATTGCTTCCTCATCCAGTATAATCTCCAAATTTTGAATACGAAAACGTATTTTTCAGATAGGATAAAAAAATTGGAGGAACGTTAGACGAATTGTATCGAGCTAAAATTTGAAATATAGACTCAAAATAAAAATTTGAGTCTCTGTTTAGTCGTGATTCTAATCAGATGTAATCATGCTGTGTAATAAGTGCAACAAGTGCATAAGAACCAGTGATTTTATTGCTTGCTATGCATGCAAAGTTGTTTGCCATAAACATTGCTTTGGCTTGACTGATAAACATTGCGAGCTGATTTCTAATCACTCTAATATACATTTTCATTTTGATAGTTGTTTAATTAATCCTGGTGACTTTCACTGTTATTAAAAAATTAGTTATTGATGTTAATGAGCTTAAAACCGTATATAATAAATCTGTTTACTGCAAGGGCATTGACCCGACGAATCTCTCTAATGAGAATATTAATAAGTCTGCTGCATGTGCTGCTGCTGCTAAACCAACGCCTCCCTCTTATGTCAACATGAAAGAGGCCGCTACTGCGACTGCTGAGAGTTCTTGCACTGCTTCTCTGCAACTCCCACGCCTGCGTGCGCGCAAAAATGCTGGCGAAACAAATAAAACTTCTCGTGGAGCCACACAATCTCGCGTGTGCTCTCCAAAACCGGTTTCTGGTGGTAGCACTCAAACTATTGATTCTGCGTCGAACGACTTACCTGTGGTTGTTGTAAATAACACCGAAATGAGTGATATTGCTGAGTCTAGCGCTGTTGTTGTTCCTGGCTCTGAGAATACAGTCGATTTAACTTCTATTGAGCACAATGTTGACGCTGATATTGGTGTTTTAAATGCTGTTGTTGTTTCTGCTCTCAAGAAAACAGCTGTTGTATCTTATGGCGCTCCTATTGTTGAGGTTGCTGCTCGTGCTGTTGTTGTTCCTATTGTTGAGAAAACACCTGATTTATCTTCTATTTCTCAATGTGTTTATGCTGCTTCTGGTGTTGCTAATGCTGTTGTTGTTGCTACGTCCGATTCTTGTGCTTCTTCCGAAATTTCGTTGTCGATATCTTCTACCGATGTTCTGCCAAATGAACGTATGAATGATAAGTGGATTGAAGCATGCAATAAGAATAAGAATAAGGAAAATAAAAAACAGCGTTCTCCCGAAGTTGCTGTTGTTGGGCTTAACAAAATTCATGAACTTGATGTTCTGGCTAGAATGAGGTATGTTCATTTATCTGCTTTTGGGCCTACTGTCTCTGAGCATGATATCATCAATTATATAGTTGAGCACACAAAAATTGATGAAATTAATCTTACCTGTTATAAACTTTTTAAAAAAGGCATTGCTATAGAAAATGTTAAAAAAATTACTTTCAAGCTCGGTGTTAGTGAACACTCTCTTGATACTATCCTTAGTCTATCGCTTTGGCAAGAAAATATTAAAGTATCGATGTTTAAAAATTTTCGGAGAGAACCGGGAAGAATTCATGTGAAATAGAATCATGTGAGCGTTACGCTTCTAAACCTACCAAGAAATTGAAATGTTACTTCCAAAACATGTCTGGTATAAGAACCAAAGCAGACCTTATTTATTATTACCTTATTCATTATTATTTATTACTCATCACATGAAGATTATGATGTGTTTATTTTCATTGAAACCTGGCTTAATGCGCAGTTTTTTGACGGCGAATATTTTAATTTGGAGTATTTCAACGTTTATCGCAAGGATAGAGACCCTATTGCGACGGGTCATTTGCGTGGTGGTGGCGTTCTCATAGCAGTTAAGCGTGTGCTGTGATAATATCTTACACATTCATTTTTTAATGGAAGGCAACAGTCACTAAGCGAACTTCGGTGATTTTGAATTTATCGAGAATCATCTGGACATATATTAGTGATGAGCTTACTCCGACTAATATAAATACTACGCATGAAATTTATTTTATCGACAGTTTTGCAAGTCTTGATTTGTATCAAATTGCTTGATTTAGTGTTTGTATCTTCAAATATTAAATATGAGTTGTCGCTTATAATAAATTTTGAATTTTATGAATTCTTCAATAGTTTTTTAGAAAACAATCATACAACTATAATTTGTGCAATTTTGAAAGTGTAAACAATCTTATTTTCACTCAAAATTGGAGTGCCTTGTTAAAAGGTAAAAATACTGAACTCTGCTGATTTATTCAAATCAAATTTAGCTCTTATCTGCGAAAATAATATACCGCGTCATAATAATAATTATTTTAAGTTGCCGTGGTATACAAAGGGACTTAAAAAGCTTAAAAACCTGCGTAACAAATTTCTTAAATTGATTAGTGCGACAAATGAGATTCGTTATCATGAAAATTATGTGCACTAATGCGCGAATTTAATTTTCTTAACAAATTTTTATACAAGCAATACAAATTGAATTTTGAATCCTATATTAAAACTAATCCGAAAAGTTTCCTACTTCCACGTCTTTTAAAAGTAGGTGCTCTACTAACATGGCTGATACGGTTAAGCTGTTTGCAGATTTTTTCAAGTCTAATTTTGTTATTGATGAGGATCTTGCCGCTGATGAGATTGTGGAGTCCGTTGATTCATTTACTGATGTGGGCTCATCGACCTTATCTGTTTATGATGTCCTCGAGCAGCTCATTGAAATTAAAAGTTCTTTCAAATCAGATATTGATGGCTATGCTTCCATTTTCCTTCTAAATTGTGCTTACTCTTTAGCTGCTCCCTTAGGAAATTATCCAACGTCTCTAAGCTGTTTGAAAGTATAATTAAATCCAAACTGTATTTTTTAATAAAACGCCATATTTGCCCTGAGCAGCATGGTTTTTTGTGGGTCGCTCCACGGTAACTAACCTTTCCGTGTTCTCTGAGTTTTGCATATCATCCTTTGAGCTCGGTAATCAAGTGGATTACCAAAATGGGCTTTCACTCTTCTTTGTTAAATTGGATGCATTCTTACGTATCGGATAGAATGTGTTTTGTTAGGATTAACAATGTAAATTCTTATGAATTTGCTGCATCCTCGGGTGTTCCTCAAGGGAGTATTTTAGGACCAATGTTCTTTATGCTTTTTATAAATGACGTTTTTAAATGCTTTAAGCACTCGCGTTTTCTACTTTATGCGGATGACCTTAAAATTTTTAAGAAAATTTCTTGTGTGGCGGATGCTCTTCATTTGCAGTCTGACTTGAACAGGCTTGTGAAGTGGAGTGAAGTTAATGGTCTAGCTCTGAACTTTTCTAAGTGTTACCATAATACCTTCTCTAAGATGACTTTACATACCATTATCAATTCATATTATCTTACTAATATCCCACTTCAATCAACCAAATCTTTTAAAGATCTTGGAGTTGTGTTTGATTCTAAATTTACGTTTAATGATCATTTAAACTTTCTTATTCCTGCTTTCATTCGCAGAAATAGCTTAGAGATTTCTGATCCCCACACTTTAAAAATGCTATACAATTCTTTTGTTAGGTCAATGTTAGAATATGCTTCCTTTATCTGGAGCCCGTATTTTGTTAATGCCACAAATAGACTGGAAAGAATTCAAAAATTTTTTTCAAAGTTCGCTTTGCGTTCTTTAAATTTTAATGAACAACTTCCGCCGTATAATTCACGGTTATTGCTTTTAGGGCTTAAATCCCTTGAGTCAAGGCGTAAGATTGCCTCACTTATATTTGTGTATGATTTGGTTTCTGGAAATATTGACTGTCAATCGCTCTTAGAATGCATTCTGTATAATATTCCATCCAGACAACTCAGATTTTATAAATTATTTTTTATAAAACAATGTAAAGTAAATTATGCTCTATATGAGCCTTTGACTAGGGCATTGACCCTTTTTAATGAGTTATGGTCTAAAAATGATTTAGATCTCTCTGTACAAAAAATTACTTTTTAAAATGCAATCAACAATTTATTCTTAGTTTAACTTTAATTAGTTAATGTATGATTGCACTGCATAATTTAAGTACTTATTATTGTGTGTTATATTATAGTCTGTAAGGATATAATATTCCATTAGACTCAATAAATGAAATGAAATGAAAATGAAATGAAATAAAAGGAGACTATTTGAGAAATAGAACTTTTTTTGCTTTTAAAATCATCCCTTGTTTCATTTTTCACTGAATTATCAAACGGCCCTCGTATATATTTTTTGATAGTTTTTTTATTTAAAAATACGAAATAAATTTGTTCTTTTAATTTTTATACAAACTTCTTTTGCATACGCTCTAAACGATCAATGTGTACTAAACCTCTGCACGGATTAACTCGTTTCCACTACAATATTAGTGCATTCGGTGTCAAGTTCAGTAGTTTATATAATTATAACAGCGCGTGAAATTTAACACCATTGCACGGATAGTCTGTAATGGCGCTTGTCACAAACAAAAAAAAAAGCAATTGGTTTTTATAGAAGATTCCTTTTTTTATTACTAAGAACTTTTATAAATACTTTTGTCTGTAGTGCCATCTATTTGTCGAAAAAAATAGGAGGTAAAAGCTTATTGCTATAGACTTATTTATCTTCAAATTTTCATCAATTGTACTTTGTGCATAGGAAATAGTCTGCCATTGCTACAAGTTTGTGACATGTACAGTGATCGAGTTTCTGGCTCATTGAAAAAAATTTCTTAATCTTTTCTTGTCTGGCTGCATAAGGCGAAAGACCTACGAATGAGTGCAAGTGTTATTTTAAAATGAAGTGTTATTTTAAAATAAAGTAAAACAAAAAAAAAGTTAAGTAAAACAACTTAACAAAAGCTGAGAATTTTAGAAAAACAAAAGCAAATATTAATTGTAAGTTCTGACACTTATTTTCCTAATAGACATTTATATGAAGATAAAAATTTTTTATTGCAAACATAGGATTGCATATACGTATAGAATTTTTACTACAAACACTTTTCTTATTTCTAAATAAAAAATTTCTAGATAAACTTGGAAATATAACTTTTGAAGAACTTACATAAATCTCCTTGAATTCCATTTAAATATTCGTGTGCAAATCCGGATAAGGGTAATTTATTTAGTGAAATCGTCATTTTTCTACATAATTAATTTGGTTTCATTATGTAGATTGACACTTAATTCATTTATCTAAAAATTTCTCCCATGCGGTTTTTCTACGATCGTCACCTTGATACCATCGGGACAGAAGGTCTTGTCGGCCAAACGTGGAGAGCAGTATTTACTCGGCGATCGTCATGGTGAACTCGAAGCTCTGACCAAGCGTGTTTAATGAAAAAAACTTCATAGCTTAAAATGAAAAAAATACGAAGAAACTATACGTGAAATATTATAAAATATAAAGAAAATTTTAAAATGTAAATTATTCGCTAATCGAAAAAAACTTTGTTTATCGCGGCTAAATTTATATCCTCATGTGTTTTAAATTATACTAAAAAAAACCCAGAAAAATAACAGTTATGCTATAGCTTAAATTAAATTTGTCTATTTCAAAACTTGTTTAAAAAAAAAAAGAATTTCAAACTTTGAAGTGTTTTAAAGTTATATACATAAAATCACGGTAAAAAGAAGAAAAAAAACAAGAGTAGTTTATTTAAGTTGTATATTTTTATATAAAAAAAAAAAAAAATCGCAAGTTGGTCACGATTATGGTGACAAAGAACGTTAGCAACATGCTGTAGAACAAAAATTGAGAAAGGTTAGTTTTTGCCAGCAACATTCTGCGGAGAAAGATAAATTGAGTCAGGTCAGTTTTTAGCAACATAATTTAACCAACTTAGATTCCACAGCGAACGCGAGAAAGATCTTTCGTCATGGGAGCTGCAAAGGAAAAAACTATAAGCCAAGAACAACACCAACAATGTAAGTTTTTGTTACTTCTATGTATGCACTAAGCTTAGTTTTATGAGTAATATTTTTCTTTTTTTTTTTTTTGTGGATCATATTTTTTCCTCTTTATTCAACTAAGCGAATGACCTTGACCTTGAACTTCAACTTTAAGTTTTTTTAAACTAACCATTGCTTGCGCACAAAATTACTTTCAATATTTAAATATGATCGGTGCTATTTGCGATTTTTTTCACCCCTTTTTTTGTTCATCTTGGATTTAATTTTAATTTATTTCAATGTATACTATTTATAAACAATAATTAAATATATAAATAATATAATTATTGTTAAAAATAATAAGAATCTTATAATTTAAATATTTTCCGCAACGATAAAAACGCTATTGCTGGTAATTCTTTTAATGGGAGTGGAGTTTTAATTGCCGTTAAATTTTATTTCTCACAAGAAATAATTTCCTCTATTCTAGTTGGCGGAGTGAGGTGACATAAGTCACTGCGACTCTAAACCATATTCTAGTAGTCACTCAATAGCGACCTACGTCACATGCGTAACTAAACACAGCCAAATAAATTTTTTTCTCATATTGTAGTTGTCACTGTAAGCCGTCCTGTGTCGCATTCAAGTGACAAAATTAGGCGCCGTACTTTTTGTAGTGAGATGGAGGGCAAATGAACAAAACTTGTAGTTTATTAATGGAAATTGTTTATAAGTTATATACGTACTTTTTAGTTTAAAAATAACCACCAGGAGGCAATTTGAAGGGATGGTCACATTCATGGCCAAAAACCAATTTATAGAATTTGCAGGAAATTGCTGCATTAATAAACGTTTTGGCTTTACTACTCCAAATCCAAATACTAATCCAAATTTCTCGAAAAACGCCAATTTGATTTGATTTCGCTCAAAAAGGCTTGGAAATTTTATCGTAGACAACACTTCCGAAAGAATTTTTGAGTAGGTAGGCTGGGCCAACGCAATGTTCAAGTCATTGCCTGCACCTTTTTGATAACTTCCTTCAGCCAGAAAACGTAAGACAACAGCCTATTTTATAATTGGAAGAACTGCGAACTTCTCTTTGGAGGCTTTAATTTTCTTTCAATTACCATAGGTTGAAACAAACTTAAACAAATATATAACATTTTAAACTCACACTTCATCACGCAATTCACGTCTACATCACGGATTAGACTTTAATTTTATACTTTTAATCCTTAAGTTTTCACTATAATCTGCACTATCAGAGCTATCGGATTCAGAAAACCAAAACACAAAAGAACTCATAATAAATTATTTAGGCATTTTAAATTATTATAATTATTATTATAAATAAATTATTAATTTATGCGTACAGTTTGAGTACGCAGGTATATTTAATTTACGATTTGTTATTTTTACGCTAACTTACGTAAGCGTATTTTGCTTTGTTGTTGTTGTTTTGCATGCAAACGCAAATACGCAGGCACTCGTAAATAAAAGTAGCCTTTGGACGTGTTTTTTATGTCTCGTATTTTTATGCCCTGTCTACAGCATATTATAACAGCGTTGCATAATTATTGAATACGGTAGTCAAATACAGAGGTGCTCACACTTTTAAAAATAACACATGCTATAAATAAGCTCTGTTAATATACGTTTAAACTGTAAGTACCCCAATTAATCTAATTTTATTTGCGATTTCTTATTTGTTTTCTTTTTTTTTTGCACAGCTGTCATTTATTTAACATTCTAAGATGTGTTTAATAAGATATTTAGTTTCATTCGAAATGTTCCGTCACCTCACGTCACATGACAACAAAGATACCACTTTTCAAGTGACGTGACACCGACTGTGACAAAACTCACATAGGTGAGGTGACAACAAGAATCATCATCAATAATTCCTGAGGCATCTGATATTGAATTTGTTTGTGTTCTTGTAAAGTATGTCTTTACAAGACATCTTTACAAGACATGTTACATAAAGATTTACTTTATCATATATATTCATGTATTCCTCCTATTGTTCATATATTCCTCCTATTGTTCATATATTCCTCCTATTGTTCATATATTCCTCCTATTTTCAACGTAGAGGTATTTTTGAAACATTTGCCTTCGATAAAAAAAGTGTTTAAAACTTCAGCCTCTTGATCAAATTCTAATAACGGGTGACTTTAATCTTCCAAGTGTCGCTTGGAACTCCTGGACCAAAAACCCTGCAATATTATTGCCTTCATCTGAATGCTCATCTGCTAATTAATTTTTAAATGAGCTTTCAAGTCCAGGACTTTTTCAATTAAACCGTCACTTTAACAAGAATAGTCGTTTGTTAGATTTTTTATATTTTGACGACAGCAATATTATTTCAGTTTCTAGGAAAGATCCACTCGTGCTCCCTGATGATCCGTGCCATCCGACTTTAGAAATTGTTCTTAATTTTCCTAAACAATCTGTAAAGAATCGTATTGCTTAATCTCCTACTGAGTTAAATTTTAAAAGAACCAATTATGTTTTGTTAAAAAACTATATATATAATATTAACTGGACATCCGTACTAAAAATTGTTAATACAAAAACATCGCCAGAAAACCTTGATTCGGCTGTTTCTGCTTTTAATAGAACTCTCAATAATTGCTTTCTATCATCATTACCCCAGAGAAAATAATAATAAGGTATAATCCTTATACCTCTATTAAGTACAAGTATCGTCAATTATGCAAGCAATCTTACGATATTTATTTAATAAAATTAAAATTAAACATCAAATCTGACGCTAAATCATTTTTGAACTTCGTCAACACAAAACGCAAGATTGATGCCTATCCTTCTTTTATGAAATATAAAACTGTTAAATTGGATAGCGAGAATAGCATTTTTAATTTTTTCGCTGACTTATTCAAAGTGACCTATTCATCTTCATTCTGTGATAATCTAAGCCAGCGTTTCTCAAAGTGTGCTGCGCGGAACCCTAGGCCTCCGCAAAGCCCCTGTCCTTCAATATCCTTCTCTCTTTTTTCCATCTTGGATTTAATTTGAATTTATTTCAATGTATACTATTTATAAACAATATTTAAATATATAAATAATATAATTATTAGGCCGGGTCCATTTGTTGGGAGGCAAACAAATCGCCCATTGCTCTGTGAAAATCGTATTCTAGGGATCAAAATAAGAAACTTTGCCGAAGGAACCATGCCTCTAAAACGAATTCTGATGTCCCCCAATTTGGGTCGAACTTTTGGGTAGTTGCAAATTTTGAAAAATCCCACTTTGACCCATTTAGAGTGCTCCAATCGAGTCCAAATATATGACCGACCCCCACTTACTTTGGAGGCCCGACCCACCCATGCCAGTGGCACACCCCCTGGAACCCCTGGGGGTTCCCCATACAAACATTTCAAAAAATCGCCAGTTTTGGCACTTTACATGAAAAAATCAGTGAAATGCCTGTTTTTTTCTTTTTGGAGTTGTTTTCTCTTTAGGAATTTATTCAACCCTTTTAAAAAATGAAGGTATCACTGTGACACAATTGCAAATCGGAAAATTGCTTGTGTGCGTTTTTTAAGGCACCACAAGACACAGCTGCATGTCGTAAACTTACTTGGGTAGTTTTTTTATAGCACCTACTTAAGAAATGAAGGCTGTTTTTACAACCCTTTTTGTGGGTATTTTATGGCACCTTCTTAAGAAATACGCGTTTTATGCAACCATTTTAACAATTAAGGTATTACTGGAATGCACCGCAACCCTTTTAAAAAATTAAGGTATCACTGTGACACAATTGCAGATCCTAAAATTGCTTGTGTGCGTTTTTAAGCCACCACAAGACACAGCAGGTAGAATTGAAATTACCATTTCATTCTTATTACCTCGTCTCGTAGACCATATATAACGCAACAGTTTTTGTGAATGCATTAAGTCGTTGTGAAGAACTCAAAGTGTGAAGTGCTAATTTCAGATAAAAAAATATTTAAAAAAAAAATAATAAGTGAAGTTGACCATTCCAAATCAAAAAGTTTACAATGAATCCACCATCCTCTACACCGCAAGATGAAGCAACAACAACATCAACAACTATCGAAAACCCAATGAGTCATATACCCAAGCACGATGTTACTGTTTTTGGTGTGTCTACTGATTTGACTGATCTTAATTCACCAACCCATCTGGATATCTTCAGATATTATTTTTACTTAAGCGAACGTGCTAAAACAGAACAAAAAAGTTTTCCCATAAATCATTCACTATTCAAGTACAAGATAAGTTGAATGGAATTTGGGAAAAACTTGGTATGGAAATAATGCTGAAAAAAAGTGTATTTAATAAATTGAATAAATCAAATATCAAGTATCAAGAGCAAATCAAGAGAAGAAACAAAACCCAACAATTTACAGAGTATGTAAAATCTCTGGAAACAATTTTTTACATTGGAACATGTAAATGCGATTTGAAGGCAGCTTCATGTGCATGTGGCTGGGTTCCCGAACGCCTCAAAGAGTTCATGCACGATCAACATAATAAGAGAAGACTAACAATGGATGCAGTTGTGATGGAAACTGAAGAGCAAGGAGCAACGTCTATGTCATCAATGCCAACATACCAAGATCCCGATGATTCAACATACGCACCGCCACCGGTTCAAGAAGATATGAACAGAAGCACAAGTTCACAATACACAGAGAGATACGATTGTTTTAACTTTGCCTTGGTATGTGACAGATTTGGTGTGCCTGATAGAGTAGCATCGGCATTGGGAACCGCTCTTTTCCAAGATTTTAAAATGAAAGATAAGCATGGCAAACCTCTCATCATAGATAAATCGAAAGTTCGCAGAGAAAAAGAGAAATGCAGACAAGAAGTGGTTCGCAAACGGTTAGATCATACCAATTTGTTAGCGTTTTCATTCGAATGCAGAAAAGATGATACTTTAACGACAGCTAAAGTTGATGAGAAGTATCATACTAGGATGGTAAAAGAACCTTATCTTGTTATGTTGAGAGAACCCAATTCTAAATTGATTGGTTACGTAAGACTGGAACATGAAACCGCTGAATACAAAACAACCAAATTAAATGATTTTTTCAACGATAAAAATATATCACTGGATGCATTAATTGGAATATGCACTGACGGTGAGCCAACAAACACTGGCCCACACGGTGGAATTATACGACGATTCGAATTGCTGTTAAAAAGACCATTGCATTGGTTCGTTTGCCTTCTACACTTCAACGAACTTCCGTTTCGGCATTTGTTTGAAGCTTTGGATAAATCAACCAGCACTGGACCAAGATCGGCAACCGAAAAACTGAGCCGTCAAATCGAAACTTGTGAAACTCTTCCGGTAAGTTATTGCTATCACTCATTTATTATAATTGTCAACCATTTTTAATTATTTTATTATTATATATTTTTAGGTGGTGGACGGCTTCCAGAAAATTGAGTTGCAAAATATGCCCCCGCTCCAGAAAAAAATTTAATTTTCCACCGATTCGAAGTATTTATACGACATGGCCCATGCAATTTCTAGCGGCGTGGTTTCGGTGGATCTGGCTAACATCAAACCAGGGAAAATTGAACATTCTCGGTGGCTCACCAAGGCCGCTAGATTATTACGATTATATGTGACAACGGAAAATCCAGATGCAAATTTAAGAATTCTGGTTGAATTTATAATTAAATGTTATGTGCCAATGTACTTCAATATCAAGTATTACAGCTCTGTCGTGTACGGCAGTGCATTATTTTTCAACTTCATTAGTTGGTCACGATTTCTAGAACCTCGTTTACGCAAAATTGTCAATCAAGTAATTACAGATAATTCATATTATGCGCATTCGGGAAATATCTTGTTATCAATGTTGTTTGATGATAGCAAAGAAAAGCGCGACTGTGCTATCAACATAATTCTACGCTATCGAACAGATGTTGACGACCCAACGCAACTTAGAGCTTATAAAAAACCAGATATAAAGTTTAATTGCACAAGTCACACGGAAATGATCAATATGAATGACATAAATAACGTATTTGAACCACCATTCACGCGAAGTATTCCGTACGATACATAGAAAGAATATTTAAATCAAGATGATCCACCGTTTAATGATCCAAAAATTGCATCACACATACAAGGAACGGAACGACATGTTCAATTGCTAGCTAGCGTTTCCAAACGGGTTATACCGGAAAATGTAGAGGCTGTTATGGCGATGACATTAGAGAGCCGTGCGAAATTGCCCAGACTTGAAAGTAAAAAAGACTTCAAACAATAATTTGTTTAGTTTCTTTTCTTAAAAGAGAAAAAATAGATATTATTATAAATAAATAATAAATCTTATTATAAATAAATAAATAAAAATAAAGAAAAAACATGATTTTTTTATATAAAGTGCCAAAACTAGTGATTTTTTGAAATGTTTGTATTGGGAACCCCACAGGGGGTTCCAGGGGGTGTGCCACTGGCATGGGTGGGTCAAGCCTCCAAAGTTAGTGGGGATCGGTCATACACTTGGACTCGATTGGAGCACTCTAAATGGGTCAAAGTGGGATTTTTCAAAATTTGCCCCTACCCAAAAGTTCGACCCAAATTGGGGGACATCAGAATTCGTTTTAGAGGTATGGTTCCTTCAGCAAAGTTTCTTATTTTGATCCCTAGAATACGATTTTCACAGAGCATTGAGCGATTTTTAAATCGACCCGCCCTAATAATTATTGTTAAGAATAATAAGAATAATATAATAAGAATAAAAAAAACAACAAAAATCAATCGAGATACTTATTACTACTTACTTAGCACAGGCTGAACTTGTTAACCAAATAAAGAAAACAATTAAATATGGATTTCTTAATTAATAAAGTTTTGGTTTCATAGCATGTCAACAATGGCCTGATTTGGTACGTGGGGTCAGAATAAAAATGTATTTGGTAAAATATCTGACCATGGCTGCGTGCGCAGAGATTTGTTGTTGGTATATCGTAACAACAAACCTTAAAACTTTTTTTTACCTGGATTACGAAATGCAATAATCTAGAATCTTCCGTTTTGCTAATGTTTGTCCTTTTTCTATCAGTCTTCGTGTATCTTTGTTCCGCGAGCACGCACAAAATAAAATAATAATTTAAAGTTAATGGGTCGAAGCATCAGATAGAGCTAAAATGGAACCCACCCAATTGTCGATGCGTGCTAACCTTCTAAACTGATATATACAATTTTCATCTAACAGATGAAAAATAAAAAACAATCATTACAACCAGAGACCTCATTAAGAGAAAAAACGTTATATGTTACATATATAAATATAATTATTATTTTTGGCGCCCAACGTGGGACCTGACGGGTATTTTTTCAACATTTTCAATTATAAGTCCCACGAAAACTCGGCTTTATATCTTTATTTTCTTAAATCTTTCTTTTATTTATTTCCATAACTATTCCCACAGGAAATGCAATTGCTTTCAAATGTTGCTTTTGACCTGTGTTAACAATTCAAAGCTTCTTCATTTCAGCGTAAAAGTTAAAATTTTACTTATAATTTCATTTGGTTAAATTTGGTATGAATTGTATGCAGCTTCAATAAACTGGACTTATAACTACCATACTTGATTTAAAATATTCTAAAATAACTTTCTGCTATTTTCTAGCCGTTCAGCAAACGGAAATGCGGTTTTGTGGATAATAAGCTACAATCTGGCCTCAGCAAAATCTTTAAAAAAAAAATTGTACTTTCTGTTCGTCGTTTGAAATATTATTATCTATGCTCTGAAGGCTAAGTTTATAACCAACGCAGAACAATCTTTTTCTTCCTTAATCCCAAATCTTATTGCATTTTCTTTTGTTAGGTTAAATTAATCATTTTACGGGCTCTGTTTGGCATGCAACGAAACCAATTTTTTTTTCTTATATATTTTCTCTAATATTTTATTTTATTATTTAAAGGTTTATCCTTTAAATTCTATTTGATAATTCGCAAGTTTAGCTAATTATAATAATAATTCTTTTCAAATTCCTTTTTGGTATTACACTAAACTAAGTTAATATAGTAGATTTATTCTATTTTTTTTTCTTTTTCCTCCGATTTCGATTTAAAACATCTACTAGTTTCATAGTGTCAGCATTTGTATGAGTTCATAAAATTTCGTTTTTTTACTTTTACGCTAAAATGACGTTAGTTCGTCACAGTAATGAAAACTTAGCGTCTGATCCGACTCTTCCTACTTGCCTATCTGTGCAAGGCAAAATAGTCTAGTCAAATTAGGCGGTCATTAGTAAAGACTAGTTGTAGTCATGATTTCCATAACGCTTGTTTAATTAAGTACGTTCAAACGAAGAGTAATAGCCTTGCTTGTAACTCAAGAATCACAGGTCTTCCAAGTTCTTCACAAATGTCCAAATCTACTATACGTACAAAATTTTCTGACACAGCGCAGAATACTAGATTACACGCTCGGAAAACATACGCAAATGACGGGGCTGATGAATCAAGCCACACTATTCCTCCTGGTACACAGTCTCAGTCTGATACATCTCAGTCCGCCTCGAGTACTCATTTAAAGCAGACCTGTTTTCTTGATTATAAAGTCAGAGAAGTTTTTTTACGTAAATGGTGCGAGAGTGATACGATTCGTTTCGACGGCAATCGTTTTCTACTTGGACACAAGTTTTTAATAATGCCCTGTGCGTGTGGCCAAAAGGTTGATCGTAGTCAACCAAAGGTGCAATGTGCAAAATGCAACGAATTTTTCCATTTGGAATGTGTAAATGTTCAGCAATCTGATCTTGATTTTATGTAATGTTCTGCCCGCCAATTTTTCTGCAAAAATTGCTCGGTTGAGCGGCGAAGCTCTCTGCGCTCGACCCTTCCCACTACTTCTGCAACAAAGCCACAGCATTCGTTAAAACTGATTTTGTCTCAGCAGAGCGAAGAAAAAAGTGAACAAATAACTGTGCAGACTAATTTGAGTGAGATTAGGTCTCTTAAAGCTATAAACGCTCAACAGCGTGGTGAAATCAGTGAACTTAAATCAACATTGCAAACTGTTGTGAATGAGATTATGTCTCTTAAGACTGAAACGCTCAACAGCGTGGTGAAATAAGTGAACAAAAATCAACACTTCAAACTGTTTTGAATGAGATTATGTCTCTTAAGTGTGAAAATGCTCGCGCACTCGTATTAATATCATCTATATATGACGAGAAAGACATTTTAGCTCACAAATTTGAGTCGGTTGAAAATGAGCTGTGCTCTGTGAAAAAAAAATTGTATGAAAATGATACTGCTTTCTTGTCTCTTACAAATGAGATAAAAAATAAACGTACTGCTATAAAAGTTCCTCATGTAACTGCAACTAAAATTGTAAATGATGTTGTTAAATTTTCGGATGTTGTTGCTGATCGTGTTCAAGCTGCTGGTGCTGCTGGTACCGTAGACCCAAGGGATTTTGTAAGCAAAACAAGCGCTGTTAATGCTTATATTGGTACTGATATAGGTACTGATAATACTGCTGGTGCTCCTGCTGTTGCTGTTGACACTGTTGGTAATGCTGCTTATATTACTAACTCTGCTCCTGTTGTAATAGAAGACGTCGTTGTTGTTGCTGGTGATATTGTAAATCCAGATAATTTAGCTTGGAATGTAGTGGAAAAAAAATTTAGAAACAATCCAAAAAAACACAAACTATGGTGGGTACAAATTCTAATGCTTGTGATGATATTAAGGTTAATAAGCGTCTGAAATGGTTTCATATTTCGAGCTTTCAGTCGACAACCACGACGCAGGCCATAATTACCTATGTTGCACATGCTAATATCATGGCATCCGAGATTATTTGCTCAAAGCTTGTCATAAAAGACTTCGAACATAGAAATGTTAATTTTGAAATTGGCATTCCAGCCGAATACTCTAGCCATATTTTTAATGCAAACTTTTGGCCAACTAGAGTTCGTATTAGACGGTTTGAATATCGCCCAAAAAACGCGAGCGAGCAGTCAGTCGGCCATTAACGACCACTGACGGTGATCTAGTTACTAAGTCAAATATTTTGAGTCATAATGTATTGCTTTACTATCAGAATGCTGGTGGACTACGTACGAAGACAGTCGAATTCATGATTGCTCAAGCTGATTGCTTATATTGCATTATAGCGCTCACAGAGACTTGGCTTAATGCTAGCATATTCTCAACTGAACTATTTGATGAAAGGTTCAATGTTCTTCGTAAAGATCGCAATTATGTGGACACTGGCCAATCACGCGGTGGTGGAGTACTCATCGCGGTTCGCACTACTTATCGCTGTACGGATGTTCCGCTGCTGAATAATTCCGTTGAGCAAATATGTGTTAAGATTGATATTCCTGTTAATATAAGTACTTCTTAAAATAGTTTGTATATTTTTTTGTCGTATATCCCGCCAAACTCAAGTAGTGAGATATATTCATTGCACTTTGTCAATATTTTGGATTTAATTGAAAACTTAAATGTTCATGATTTTCCAATTATATTAGGTGATTTCAATTTAGGCAATATTTGCTGGGAATACTCACATGATTCTCAAGAATTGCTACCGTTAAATTTGTCTAGTAATACATGCGCAGATTTCATTGACTCAATTTTGTCTCTTGGCTTAAGTCAAATTAATAACATTAAAAATTCTATTAATAGAATGCTAGATTTAATTTTTGTTGATACTGAGTTGAACGCGACGGCATCAGAAGCTAATTGGCTTTTGGTGAATAATAGTATTCACCATAAAGCATTAGAATTAACTTGTAATATATCTTCTTATGATCTTATTGATCAGGATGATACGGTATATGAGTTCGATTACTTAGCTGCCAATTATAACGCTATTAACAATTTTTTAAATAGCGTCCAATGGAGCCTTCAATCCTCGGACAATTTATGTGAGAACTATACTTAATTTATTTCAATTTTAAACGAATCATTTATAAATTTTGTACCTTTAAAAAAGGTCAAAAAATCTAATAATGGAAAGCCAATTTGGTTTACTAAGCGATTAAAAAATTTAAAAAACATATTAAATAAAAAATATAAGAAAAACAAAGTTAACCCTTTGCTCAGAGATGAATATTTAAAAGCTAAAAAAGAATACGATTTCTTAAAAAATACCTTTACACCCAATACGTTCAAAATACTGAAACTAATATAAAAAATAATCTGAAATCTTTTTGGAAGTTTGTCAACCTAAAGCGGAAGACTTACGGTTTACCCAAAAATATGACTTATAGTGGAAAGGTAGCTGACAATGTAGAAGAGGTATGTAACATGTTCGCTTCATATTTTCAGTAAAATTTTATTGAGGATTCTATGGTAAGCAGTGGTGATAGGCCCATTTATAATGGAACCCCTATTACTGATTTCGGTTTTCTAGTAATTACTGAATCGGAAATTAAAGATAAACTATTAAGCTTAGACGATCGGAAAAAAATGGGGCCTGATAATGTTCCTCCCTTGTTCCTCAAAATGTGTGCTTTCAGTTTAGCTAAGCCGTTAGCAAATATTTTTAATCTTTCTTTAGCTCAGGGTGAATTTTTGGAAGAATTCAAAGAATCCCTGATAGTACCTATTTTTAAGACTGGTAATAAACAGAATATTGTAAATTATAGACCGATTTCGAAACTTCCCTTGATCCCCATGGTCTTCGAATCGCTGGTTAAAGAGCGTATATATGCTAATGTTAAGAATTGTATATCAGTTTGCCAACATGGATTTACGAGTGGAAGATCAACTACTTCAAATCTAGCCTTATTTACGCACTTCGTCAGAAATGAAATGGAAGCCGGTAATCAGGTCGATGTTATTTTTACTGACTTCGCTAAGACTTTTGACAGAGTACAGCACAGTATTCTATTAACGAAATTAGAGCAAATGGGGTTCCATTCCTCACTGCTAAAGTGGCTCAAAAATTATTTGACTGACCGTAAGCAGTTCGTTCAAATAGGTCAAACCAAATCAAGAATAGTTTTTAATTACTCAGCTGTTCCACAAGGGAGTCATCTAGGTCCAATTCTATTTCTGCTATTTATTAATGATTTGCCGAGTTATCTTAAGAATTCCGCCTGCTTGATGTATGCAGATGACGTGAAAGTTCATAAATCTGTGAAAAATACTTCAGACTATTGCGTTTTACAGAATGATCTTAATAACCTCTCCAGTTGGTGCGAATTAAATAGATTGTTCTTTAATGTCTCCAAATGTGAGGTTCTTTCTTTTGGTATGCTTACGAATATAGAAGAATGTAGCTACTCAATAGCTGGTAATATTCTACCGAGAGTAAACATCAAATCTGATTTAGGGCTTTTATTAGACCAAAAGCTTAATTTTATGGCACAATTTGATAGTATCATTTCAAAAGGAAATGCTATGCTTGGATTTCTAATGCGAAACTCAAAGGAATTTTCAGACCCTTTCACTCTTAAGTCTATTTTTATGTCGTTAGTGAGGCCTATTTTAGAATATGGATCTGTTATATGGGAACCTATTTACAAGCATCATATCACTAGGATTGAAAATATCCAAAAAAGATTCACAGGCTTTGCGATAAAACAACTTTATTTGGAATTAACAATCCCGTATGACAGCCGCTGCGCTCTACTTGGGTTGAAAACATTGCAGACGCGCAGAAAATATTTCCGAATTTTATTTGCAAGGGATATTCTAATGAACCACATAGACTGTATACCTCTTTTAAATCTTATTAAGTTATATGCACCTGAAAGATGTTATGTATTCTTAGGAATTAAGGTATAAATGTATATATATATAATTTTTAGTAACCTAATTGGTATCTATCTGATAGACTTGTTCGACAGATGAGTAAATAAATAAATAAACACTTTTATCCAGAACAATCACAAAGGGATACTTTAATCAACTTGGCTACTGCTGCTATTGGAGCTCAACATGCAGAACTTTTATCTAAACTTAGTCAACAAATGACCTAAACAATAGAATCGAATATTGAGGTTGGGTTTAATTGGTTGAGGTTGATGAGTACTCCTCAGATAGGTACACAACAAAACTTAATGGTCAATCCTTCTATACAGGGTCCCTCTCATAATGCCCAGGTTACACCTACTGAACAGCAAACCTTATGAACAGCTGTTAGGCTTGCCTTCAGTTGCAGCTGTACCAAACAACGAACGCGCTAATTTAATGGCTACTATGTCACTGCCAAAGGATTCACCAGCTACTCGTAGTAGCAATACGCTTTCTTCTGTACCGGTACGTTCTGATAAGGTGAGTCAGGTTATTTTTTAATTGGAAGGTGAAGTTTACCGGTGGTTCCGACTGATTGCCACTAGAAAATTTTTTATATCGAGTAGAGGCTCTTACAAATCAGACCCTTGACGGAAATTTCGAAACAGTTTGTCGATATTCAAATATTTTGTTTTGGCGTTTTCACAAAACTGTTCGAGATTTTAAGTGGAATGATTTGTGTATCGCCTTACGAAGACAAAATAGGGATTTGAGAACAGATATCGATTTTACGGAATTAATTAGAGACCGCAAGCAGAAGGCTAATGAAGCCTTCGACAATTTTTACTATTGTATATTGGAGCTTATTGATCGGTTAGAAGTCTCGATTCCTGAAAGTAATCCATTAGAAATTTTGCGACGCAATTTATTACCAGAAATACAACACGAAATTCTTAGCTTACAAATATCGACCATGTGACAATTGCGTGAAATATGTCGGAAGCGGGAGTTTTTCCTAAATGATATTCATCGTAAATATTCAGCTGATAAGTGTACGTTAGCTCGGAAGCACGTTTCCCAGATTGAAAATTCTGAAATTTCAAACATTGATTTTTCTGGCGAAGAAGTGGCTGCAGTATCGTTGATATGCTGGAATTGTAACAAAGCTGGGCATCGCTACCAAGACTGCCTTGGTGAACGCAACGTTTTCTGCTTTGGGTGTGGAGCACCAAACACTTATAAGCCAAACTGTACAAAATGCACTGATCCAAAAATCTTGAAAGCGAATGCACTGAAAAGTGAACTTAAACCTTTTCCGACTCAAGTACGCAAACACCAATCCACGAACACGAAATAAATAATTCTCTTTCTTTGCCTTTAATTCTCCAAAAAGGCTCTTGCGTTGAAAATAAACGTCACGGTTCTTTTAATAATAAAATCTCATTTAAGCCTTATCACATTCGGGTAGCTGAATACAAAGTTGCTCGAAATAGAATTTTTAATAACTTAACAGCTCGAAATAAAACTCGTTTCAGCTTAAGGATGCAAAAAGTTTAGAAAAATATACGTAAAAATCGTAAGAATTTTGTTTGCTTTATAAATTCTCCTAGTGAAAACCCATCGTATTTTCACCCATATGCTGATGTAACGTTATTTGGCAAAAGTATGAAAGGCCTATTAGATACTGGTGCCTCCATTAGCTGCTTAGAAACAGGAGCTGCTCATGACTTTTTAAAAAAATTACCGTATAAAATGATCTCGTCATGTGTTCGAACAGGAGTTCACAAAATATAATCGGTCAAATTGACACACACATTTTTTCCGTGGAGTTTCTAAAAATATTTCGCTTTTTATTATTCCAACGCTCTCGCAAGATTTATATTTAGGCGTAGACTTTTGGAAATCATTTTATTTGCTTCCTCCTCAATTTACACAAACAATGCAAAAATTCATTCCCTTATCAATCACAAAAATTGCAAAATATAATAAATTTGTTCCCCTCATTTGCTAGAGAACGTCTTGGCAAGACCAATGTTACTTCACACGTCATTGATGTTGTCGAAACAAAGCCTAAAGCAGAGGCATTTTCCAGTCACTCCAGCTATGGAAAACTGGATATACGATGAGGTTGATGGAATGTTAAGTCTGGGTGTTATAGAAGAGTCAGGTAGCGCTTGGTCGTCGAAAATAGTTCTCCTTTGGAGGTGCGACTTTGCTTGGATGGCAGAAAGGTAAATGCTGTTACTATGAAAGATACGTATCCTCTCCCAAGCATTGACGGAATTCTGAGCAGACCTTAAGTTGAATTTATATCCAGTCTGGATCTGAGAGATGCCTTTTAGCAAATTCCTTTAGATCCTGTGTCCCGTGACAAAACTGCTTTTACTGTACCGGGAAGGCCATTGTACCAGTACAAAGTTATGCCATTTGGGATGTGCAACGCACCGTAAACAATGACGCGGTTAATGAACAAGGTGATTCCTGCTCATCTCCGAACTCAGGTTTTTGTTTATCTGGACGATTTGTTAGTTTTGTCAGAAAGTTTCGATACACACTTGGAAGTGTTGAGAGAGGTAGCGGAGCACATAAAAAGAGCTAGGTTGACCCTAAACGTAGAAAAAAGTAAATTTTGTCTGTCTGAAGTTAAGTATTTGGGGCATATAGTTGGCAACCATTCAAACAGATCCGTAAAAAGTATCCGCTATAACCAAATTTCCGCCACCTCAATCCGTTAAGCAGATCCGTCGGTTTTTAGGTATGTCAGGGTGGTACAAAAAATGTATTAAAACTATGCTTCGACTACAACCCTTCTAACTGATTTACTTAGAAATAGTCGAACATTTTTGTGGAATGATGATGCTCAAAAAGTTTTTGATCTGTCGGTTTTTAGGTATGTCAGGGTGGTATAAAAAATGTATTAAAACTATTCTTCGACTACAACCCTTCTCACTGATTTATTTAGAAATAGTCGAACATTTTTGTGGAATGATGATGCTCAAAAAGTAATTGATGATTTGAAGCCCATTTTAAGCTCAGCGCCTGTATTGCACAGTCCAGATTTTTCGCAACCATTTTTCATACATTGCGATGCTTGCAATGTATTGGTTTAGGTGAATGCGGAGGGTGAAGAGTTTCGTATAGCATTTATGTCAAAGAAACTCAACCAAGCCCAACGTAATTATTCGGTAGCCGAACAAGAATGCTTGGCAGCAACGCTAAGCATTAAAAAGTTTAGAGCATACGTGGATGGAGATGAATTCACAGTGGTGACAGACATGCTTCACTTAAGTGGCTCATGTCCCAAGCAGACCTGAGTACAAGACTCGCAAGATGGGCTTTAAAGATTCAGGGCTTTTCTTTTAAAATTCAACATCGTCGAGGAAGTCGAAACATAGTGCCTGATGCTCTTTCTAGAGTGAATACTACTGATTAATTCTTGTGACGCGTGCAAAACCACAAAACACCCTAATTTTGTTACTCGACCACCAATGGGTAAACCATATGCTCCTGATCGTGTCTTTCAGAAACTTTATGTTGATTTTTTAGGGCCCTATCCCAGATCTCACTTGCGTAATATAGGTATTATCATCGCCCTTGACCATTTCTCAAATTACCAATTCTTGAAGCCAGTCCGTAAATTTACTGCTGATGTTTTTATAGAAATTTTGGAACAAGCTGTTTTTCATGCATTTGGAGTCCCAGAGACTATTGTTTCTGATAATGTACTGATAATGAACTTAAATCTTACAATTTAAGTCTAGCGTTTTCAGTAGTTTTCTCGGAAAGTGTAAAGACAATAATGTTTTTACTGCCATCCATTCACAACAGTCGAATGCAAGCGAACGAGTCAATCGTTCTATTATCGCTGGTATAAAAGCATACATTAATCCTGATCAGAAAGATTGCGATGAAAAACTCAGTCAGATCTGTTGCGCTCATCGTTCGTCTGAACATGCTTCATTGGGCACATCACCATATTACATTGCCTGTGACCAACACATGGTTACCGATGGTGCCATATATCATTTGCTGCGCCAACTCAATTTACTCGAAGACCGTACTGTTAGGTTTACTAGAGAAGAATCAATGGGTATCACAATGAAATGAAAAGCTGTACAACCTAAAATCACGGATAATAAGTTTCAATGAGGGCCAAGAAAGAGGCGGCCGTGGCGTAGTGGGTAGAGTGTGTGACTTTACGCCAGAGAACCCAGGTTTGAATCCTCCATCTGACACAGAAAATTTTTTCAATCGAATTAATTTTTCTGTTCGGCCGTCACCTCTCTGCAGACAATGGCAAATCACAGAGAGTAAAAACTGCCATGAAAAGCTTCTTGAGAACATAAGCCGTTCGAAGTCGGCGTAAAACATGTAGGTCCACACACCACAATTGATCATAAGAAGCTCGGTCAAAGTCCTTTCAAGGGATGAGATGGCCATTTCGTTTTTTTTTTCGAGGACCAAGAAATCTATCGTAGGAATTTTCAGCAAAGTAACTTTGGAAAGGGATTTAACGCGAAACTGGCTCCAGCACGGATAAAGGCTCGAGTTAGAAAAAAGATAGGGAATTGTAACTACCAAATTGAGGACCTTCAAGGGAAGTTTGTAGCAACATACCAAGCAAAAGATTTAAAACAATGATTGTTAATTTAAATTTATTTTTTTGTTGTTTTAAGTAAAGGTTGCTCCAAGCGGTTATCAGCTTTTGTACGGTATTGCAAGGCTTCCTCCCCAAAACCTGATCTTGGCAGTGGGGAAATGTAATGGCGATAGCAGCAAGCAAAAAAAAAATCAATTGGTTTCTATAGAAGATTCTTTTTATTATTACATAGAACTTTTATAAATACTTTTGTCAGTAGTGTCATCTATTTATCAAAAAAAAAAAAAAAAATAGCAGGTAAAAACTTATTGCTATAAACTTATTTATCTTCAAATTTTTATCAATTCTACTTTGTGCATCGGAAATAGTCGGCCATTGCTACAAGTTTGTGACATGTGCAGTGATCGAGTTTCTGGCTCATTGAAAAAGATTTCTTGATCTTTTCTTATCTGGCTGGATAAGGCGAAATACCTACGAATGAGCGCATTTATTTTAAAATAAAGTAAAACAAAAAAATTAAGTAAAACAACTTAACAAGAGCTGAGAATCTGCAAATTTTACATGTAAGTTCTGGCACTTATTTTCCTAATAAACATTTATATGAAGATAAAGATTTTTTTATTGCAAACATAAGATTGCAAACATAGGATTGCACACAGGATTTCTACTAACAAACACTTTCCTTATTTCTAAAAAAAAATTTCTAGATAAAATTGCAAATATAGTTTTCTAAGAACTTAAATAAAACTGCTTGAATTCCATTTAAGGGAGTATTCCTGGTTGGCAAACATTTTTGTTTGATTTTTGCATATTTTTACAGCTTTGATATTTGAGAATACCGTCCTAAAAGGTTTTTTTCAAATTCGACATACGTAGGGTGCCTTTTATATTTCGGGATTTGGCAACCCTGGTGTTGCAATCTGTCAACTGAAAGCTCTATCGCAAAGTTTGACATTTGTTGGCTTATACGTACTCAGAACGTTTTGACATACGAGCGATATTTGTGTTGTTTATAGTAACTTAAAAGATTCATCTCGGTCTAAAAATGGAATTAAATCGTGAACATTTTCGTGCGATTATTTTTTACAACTTTCGACGTGAATTAACACAGCAACAGTGCATGGATGAACTTAATTCAATTTTTGGCGATGAAGCTCCATCAAGGACCAGTGTTTATCGATGGTATGGTGAATTCAATCGTGGTCGTAGTTCACTCCAAGACGAATTTCGTGAAGGTCGTCCGAAATCAGCTGTTGTTCCGAAAACCATTGATGCTGTGCGCGAACTGATATTGCAAGATCGTCATGTTACCTATCGTGAGATTGAGGCAACCTTAGGCATAAGTGGGACCAGCATACATTCAATATTGCATAAACATTTGACTGTCAAAAAAATTTGTTCGCGTTGGATCCCACACAATTTGTCAATCGCTCAAAAAAGGCTCGTGTCGATTGGTCGAAGGAAATGCTCAAAAAATACGATCGCGGTGCTTCGAAACACGTCTATGACATCGTGACAGGTGATGAATCGTGGATTTACGCGTATGAGCCCGAAAGTAAACAGCAGTCGACTGTATGGGTGTTTCAAGAGGAGCCAAATCCAACAAAAGTTGTTCGCGCACGAAGCACTTCCAAGCAAATGGTCGCCTGTTTTTTCGGAAAATATGGACATGTCGCAACCGTACCACTAGAACAACGCAGAACAGTCAACTCTGAGTGGTACACAACCATTTGTTTGCCAGTTGTCTTCCAAGAAATCAGGAAAACCAACCGCCGAAGACGGATCACTCTTCACCACGACAATGCGAGCTCTCACACATCGGCTCAAACAACTGCATTTTTGAGCACCCAAAACATCGATTTGATGGGTCATCCGCCGTATAGACCTGACTTGGCACCGAATGACTTCTTTTTATTCCCAACCGTGAAGAATAAACTGTGTGGACAACGATTTTCGATGCCCGAAGAAGCGGTTGCGGCATTCAGAATGCATGTTTTGGAGATACCTCAATCAGAGTGGCAAAAGTGCTTCGACAATTGGTTCAAACGCATGCAAAAGTGCAGTTTTGATAAAAATTTTTGTTTGTGCTAAAGACAATGGATAGAAAAAGTAATAGAAATAAAAATAAAAGAAACACTGGCAGCGATCGAAAAACTCGTCTCTTGAAACGCTATTCACAAGTACATCGGCAAAAAAATTTAAAAATAATGAAAACGAAGACATAAGCATTGACAGCAAAACGGAGAATTCTATTTTGGAGTTTTATACAGTTTTCTCGGCGATTGCTAATCTGGTGATATGTGCCAAATGTGAAGGAAAAATCGAGTTTAAAACATCAACGCCGTATGGCATTGGCTTCAAAATTGGTGTTAACTGCGCTTGCCCGATCACTACATACATTTATTTCGTCGTCTTTGGTTGGCAAATCAAACACTCAGATAATGTTTCAACTCTTGTAGCTGACTTTCATCGTAATGAACAATTAATTGTACTTGGTGATTTCAATCTACCCAATGTGTCTTGGTCAATAGAAAAAGCTGACTCATATCTCTCACCTTCTAACATCTCAAGTAATGTTGAAATGTATCTTATTGATAACTTTTTAAGACTTGGTTTATTCCAAATTAACTCTTGCTTTAACTTATTAAATATACTATTAGATTTAGTTTTTTGTACTAGTAATATTAATTATAGTTTATTTGAATTAGATTTTCCTATTTCAGCTGTTAGTGCGCACCACGTTCCATTAGAGATCCGGATTTCATTTTATAAATTTCTTCCATTAAGTAATCATTGTGAAAATACCAATTTTAACTTTAAAGCGTGTAATTTTAGAGATGTTAATTCTGCTCTTTCCACTATAAATTGGGGCTGTGAGTTTCACTTTTTGGACACGGCTTCATGTTTTAATAAATTTAAGACTATAATTTCTGAAGTGTGTCATAATCTCATTCCAAAATTTACACCTAATGTTTATAAAGTGCCATGGCACACCCGAGGATTAAAAATATTGAAAAATCTTCGCTCTAAATTTTATAAAAAATTTTTAACTACAAACCAATTTTGTTATTTTTCTTTATATAGGCACTATATGTGGGAATATAATTTTTTTGATAAGTATTTGTATAGGCAATATATTTTAAAATTTGAAAACAATATAAAATCAAACCCAAAATCTTTTTGGCGCTTTGTTAAGTCTAAAAGATGTTCATCAAATATTCCTTCGTCAATGTTTTTAAACAATACTATATCTTATAAAGCTCAGTCTACTGCTGATCTTTTTGCGGGTTTTTTTCTTTCAAACTATGAACCTACTGATAATGTCGACATCGATTTTTCTAACGATTGTGTACAGGATATTGGGTTTGGTTCTCTCTCTTTGACTGAATGAGATGTTATTAATGGGATTCAAGAGCTTAAATCTTCATTGAAGTTAGATGCTGATGGGATTTGCTCCTATTTTCTAAAAAATTGTGCTTCTGGTGTTGCGCATGCTTTAATGTTAATTTTTAATAACTCATTAAGGTGTGGGATTTTCATTGATAGTTGGAAAGTTTCATTTGTCACACCTATACATAAATTTGGATCTAAGAACAATATTTCTAACTATAGACCTATTTCAAAGCTTACAACGGTTTCTAAATTATTTGAATCGATTGTAAAGGAAAAACTTTTCTTTACAGTGAAGAATTTTATTTCTCTTTCTCAGCATGGCTTTATGCCTGGTCGCTCAACTATTTCCAACCTGGTTATTTTCTCTGAATACTGTATCGCTTCTAGAAGGTTTTCAAGTGGATGTGATATATACAGATTTTTCGAAAACATTCGATAAAGTAAACCATTATATTTTAATCAGTAAATTAAAAAAGATGGGATTTCATTCCTGTTTTCTTAACTGGCTGAAGTCCTATTTATCAAATAGACAGTGTGTTGTAGCCTTTGACAATGTAAAATCCTTTACATTTGTGGCTACATCTGGTGTTCCACAAGGGAGTGTTTTGGGGCCCTTATTGTTTATTCTTTTTATAAATGATGTGACATCTATTTTTTCACATAGTAACTGTTTGCTGTATGCAGATGATCTTAAAATTTTTCTTAAAATAAAAAATTCATCTGATATTAGACTTCTTCAAAGTGAAATTGATAAGCTTTATAAATGGTGCTCTAATAACCATCTTTTTTAAATCTAATAGCGTTTTCTTTTCTCGAAAAAATGTTACACTTATTCTGCACTAAGCTAGGGCTGTCAAGATATTTTGTTCTTTTCTTAAAAGTAGGCTACACCTTAATGGGGTATTGCGTTCTTTTGTGAAAATTGTTACACTCTGGCAGTGCAAAAGTGTTGCACTTTCTACACTCTATAAAATGACGATGTGGCAATGCCACCCTGTGAAGCAGCTGATTTTAATAGCAAGAAGTTTTTACAAATTTTGGACGAAGTAATTGTAATTTGTAAAACGCACGTAGGACGCAGTGGACTGTCTTTATTTTTTGTTAACAGCATCAGCTGATATCCAGGGTAGCTATTGATATTCTTTTCTAGCACAATAAATGTTGCCATTTTTTAGGGATGGGAGTAACACCATAAAAATATTACCATTCTTGAGGGTAAAATTTTTTTTTAGAAAAGAAAACTCTATAAGTAAATGTGTTTTCATGCGCTTTTCTAAGACAGATAATCTCCATTTGTCAGCATGCAATATTGCGAATTCACCTTTGCTATCTGTTAATGAAGTTAAAGATCTTGGAGTTGTTTTTGACCTAAAATTTTCATTCGTGTCCCATTTAGATTATATTATTCCAAAGGCGTATGCAATGCTTGCTTTCATACGCCGTAATGGCTCTTGTTTTTCTGATCCCTACACTTTTAAAAGTGTTATTTACTAGCCTGGTACGTTCAAGACTTGAACATGCGTCTGTCATATGGGACCCATTTTATGTGACGCATAAGTCGAGGCTAGAACGAGTCCAGGAATCTTTTACTAGGTTTGCCCTACAGTCGCTTAATTTTGAAGATTCTTTTCCCCCATATAGTGCTCGTTGTTTACTTATTGGTCTTAAAACTCTTGAGAATAGGAGAAACATTTTATCTCTCCTTTTCATACGACATTATTTCGCGCCTGGTTGACAGCCCTACACTTTTAGAAATGATTAATTTTAATGCTCCTAATAGGATTCTCAGAAATCAGGATCCTTTTTATTTAGTAATGTGTCGCACTAACTACGATGCTAATGCTCCTATTTTCAAAGCTCTTCATATGTTCAATATTATTAGTTCAAATCACAATTTAGATTTTTCTATACCTAAAAATCAAATGCGATCTCTGTTAAATAACATTTTGTAAAATATTTTTTTCTGTTAAAACAATATTTATATATAAATATTTTTTGTACAATATATTTTTTTTGTTAAAACTATTGCCTAGTCTGTAAGAATTTTTGTTCATAGACTGAAGAAACTGAAAATAAATGAAAATAAATAAATGAAAAATCATATTTGATGAACCAGCGCTTGAGTTTTGCCATGAGGCTCTTAGGCATTGGGCCAAAAGACATCAACACGTTTTGTGGCCTCATGGATATCGACAGAGGTGTGGGTAACCCGTTATACTACACTGCCCTGGAGAACTTTCAAACAGCTGCAAGCGTGATCTATGGATACACTCTTTCAAAAGCCGCGAAAGAAGAGAAAGATGCCATGGTCATAGCCGATCCACAGTTCGACCCAACAATGTTTACCGTATCAGGTGATGGCACTTGGAAAAAATGTGGCTTTTCTTCACTATACGGCGCTACAACGTTGATCAGCAAATACAGTAAAAAAATAGTCGACTCTGTTGTAAAGTCCAGCGTATGCAACAGTTGTATTGTACAGTATTGGGAAGCTAAGAAAGAAGAAGACCCACTGGCATATGCAATTTGGTTTGAAGACCACGAAGAGGAATGCCGTGCCAACCATCAAGGAAGCTCTGGGAAGATGGAGGTGGATGCGATAAAGGAAATGTAAAGGAATGCATATCGCACGTGCAAAAAAGAATGGGCACCAGACTCCGCAAGGCCAAAAAAGAGAACAGAGGCATTGGCGGCAAGGGTGCAGGCAAACTCACAGAAAAAGTAATCTCTGAACTAACAACATATTATGGCCTCGCTATTCGTCGTCATCCAGAGTCGGTTGCTGACATGAAGAAGGCTGTTTGGGCAACGTTTTTGCACAAAATCTCGACTGATAAGCTCCACAACACCAAAACTGTCCGACCGGTGCGTCGAACTGGTGCACACAGCAACGAATCTTTCAACGCAGTGCTGTGGTCATTCGCACCGAAGCATATGCACACCGGCGCACGTACTATTGAGATTGCCAATTATATTGCAACTGTCATATTTAACGAAGGATATGGCCGCATCAAAAGAAGGTAGAACTGCCCGAAGAGCACAAAGAGCCACCGAGTCCTCATTTTTTGAAGATTGATACAGATTGATATATGTAAGTATTTTACAAAAAAAAAAGTTTTATTGCCTAAAATTTTCTTCGAGTTTTTTCAAAATCACGTTTTTGAACTTTGAAGTCACTTTTCTTCGGTTCTACTGAACCGATTTTGATAAAACCAAGTGCAATCGACGCAGAATTGTCGAATTTCTAAAACTGCATGCTCAAATTTTTCATTTCAATTTTTTTGGTTTGCGGCCCAGATTCCGCCCGTAGTTCTGAACCGATTTTGATGAAACAAAGTGCAATCGATGCAGAATTGTCACCATTCTGGTCCTTACCTCAATCAAAATTTTAAACAATTTTTTACTATTTTTTTTTACACTAAACAACAAAAAAAACCCAAAATCGATTTTTCATTTTTCAATGACCGCCATATTGTAAAAAATAATCGCCAAATTATGGACCAGGATTACATATGTACTGAATCTAACGTCGTTTACTTTTTTCATTTCAGATGATCCGAAGTCGAGTTAACTGGGCCTCAAGCAGCATACCTTTGGTATGCAGCATGGTAAAATCGAAGCTCTGACCAAGCGTGTTTAATGAAAAAACTACATAGTTTAAAATAAAAAAAATACGAAGAAACTATACGTGAAATATTATTAAATATAAAGAAAATTTTCGCAAAACGAAAAAAGACTTTGTTTATCGCGGCTAAATTTATATCCTCATGTATACATAAAATCACGGTAAAAAGAAGAAAAAAAACAAGTGTAGTTTATTTTAGATGTATATTTTTATATCAAAAAAAAATCGCAAGTTGGTCACGATTATGGTGACAAAAAACGTTAGCAACATGCTGTAGAACAAAAATTGAGGAAGGTTAGTTTTTGTCAGCAACATTCTGCGGAGAAAGATAAATTGGGTCAGGTCAGTTTTTAGCAACATAATTTAACCAACTTAGATTCCACAGCGAACGCGAGAAAGATCTTTCGTCATGGGAGCTGTAAAGGAAAAAACTATAAGCCAAGAACAACACCAACAATGTAAGTTTTTGTTACTTCTATGCACGCACTAAGCTTAGTTTTATGAGTAATATTTTTCTTTTTTTTTTGTGGATCATATTTTTTTCCTCTTTATTCAACTAAGCTAATGGCCTTGATCTTGAACTTCAAATTTAAGTTTTCTTAAACTAACCATTGCTTGCGCACAAAATTACTTTCTATATTTATATATGATCAGTGCTATTTTGCTATTTTTCCCCTTTTTTTCCATCTTGGATTTAATTTTAATTTATTTCAATGTATACTATTTATAAACAATATTTAAATATATATATAATATAATTATTGTTAAGAATAATAAGAATCTTATACTTTCAATATTTTCCGCAACGATAAAAACGCTATTGCTATTAATTCTTTTAATGGGGGTGGAGTTTTAATTGCCGTTAAATCTTCTTATTTCTCACAAGAAATAATAATGCCTGAGGCATCTTATATTGAATTTGTTTGTGTTCTTGTAAAGTATGGTGCGTTAAATCTTTATGTAACATGTTCATATATTCCTCCTATTTCCAACGTAGAGGATTATTTGAAACATTTGCTTTCGATAAATAAAGTGTGTTTAAAACTTCATCCTCATGATCACATTCTAATAACGGGCGACTTTAATCTTCCAAGTGTCGCTTGGAACTGCTGGACCGAAAACCCTGCAATATTATTGCCTTCGTCTGAATGCTCATCTGCTTATTCATTTTTAAATGAGCTTTCAAGTCAAGGACTTTTTCAATTAAACCGTCACTTTACCAAAAATAGCCGTTTGTTAGATCTTTTATATTTTGACGAGAGCAATATTATTTCAGTTTCAAGGACAGATAAACTCGTGCTCCCTGAAGATCCATGCCATCCGACTTTAGAAATTGTTCTTAATTTTCCTAAACAATCTGTAAAGAATCATATTGCTCAATCTCCTAATGAGTTAAAATTTAAAAGAATCAATTATGTTTTGTTAAAAAACTATATATCTAATATTAACTGGGCATCCGTAATAAAAATTGTTAATACAAAAACATCGCCAGAAAACCTTGATTCGTCTGACTCTGCTTTTAATAGAACTCTCAATTAAATCTTTCTATCACCATTACTCCAGAGAAAAGCCCGTTTAACATTTGGTCCTGTATATTAAGTAGTCCTTATACCTGTATAATCCTTATACCTCTATTAAGTACATGTATCGTCAATTATGCAAGCAATCTTACGATATTTATATAATAAAAGTAAAATTAAACATCAAATCTGATGCTAAATCATTCTGGAACTTTGTCAACACAATTCGCAATACGAAATATAAAACTGTTGAATCGGATAGCGAGAATAGCATTTTTAATTTTTTCGCTGACTTATTCAAAGTGCCTATTCATTTTCATCCTACGATAATCTAAGCCAGCGTTACTCAAAAAGTGCTCCGCGGAACCCTAGGGCTCCGCAAAGCCTCTGTCATTCAATATCCTTCTATACGCAACGCAGGCAAAAGCCTGAACGTATATCAAACGAAATTTTTTAATAATTTTAATAAATGTCATTAGACACCAGTATGGAGTCACTGTTCAACACATTACTTCTGAGTGGTTTTTAGTGCAGGATTCGTGATGAATATCCATTTCATTGCACAAAGGCCCTGCATTTTCTCCTCCCGTCACCAACAACACACTTGTGTGAAACTGGACTCTTCCCAAGTAACAATTTCACCTAAATAAGCATTGAGTTAAGGAGTTTATGTAGCAAGGAGAATTTAAACTTCCTTGAACAATCCTTGAAATAAATTTTATAAAGGTCTATGCAAGGAAAAACGGCGTTTGAAATAATTTCCTTTATACAAGAACTAATACAAAGTTTGATATATGATTTTTATTCGAGGCTTATTCAGAAACTCGGAAACTAAAAAAAATTTAGTAACTCATTATTTTATTTTATTTCGAACAGAAATCTTGTACATTTTAAAATCTTTTTTTACCATAGCCCAACCAGCGCGGATTGAACTCGGATCCTTTGTATAAAGGTCTCGATTGCAATCATTTCATATATGCAGTAAATTGACTCGGTAGCCCAGCGGTTAAAGGAGACAGTTTGTCAACAGATAGATCCACGGTTCAATCCCAAACAAAAGTTGTTTTATTTTTTTATTATTGAAATAGTTTATTTTGTTCTTTTTTATGATAGTGAATGTTTTTTTTCCGATGACGGAGTGGAAGTACCACCACCTAGCCATGAAGAGGTTCGAGTTGCTATCCAATGACTCAAAAACAATAAAGCAGGGGGTGCTGACGGCCTGTCAGCTGAATTATTTAAAACCGGCGGCGATGAATTGATAAGGCGCATGCATCAGCTCATCAGAAAAAACACAAAAACACTGATTGGACCTTATCAGTGTGGCTTTCTACCTGGAAAGTCCACCATAGACCAGATTTTCACGCTACGACAAATCCTGGAGAAAACCCGCGAAAATCAAATTGACACACACCATCTCTTTGTCGATTTTAAAGCTGCGTTCGATAGCCCGAGAAGGGATTGCCTATACGCAACAATGTCTGAGTTCGGTATACCTGCAAAGTTGATTAGACTTTGCAGAATGACGTTGAGCAACACACACAGCTCCGTCAAGGTAGGAAATGACCTCTCCGAAACCTTTAATACCGAAAGAGGTTTCAGACAAGGCGATCCACTGTCTTGCGGTCTCTTCAACATCATCATGGAGGGGATCGTACGAAAGGCTACTGTGCATCGTAATGGCACCATTTTCTACAAAGGTGTCCAGCTCCTTGCGTACGCTGATGATATTGATATTGCCGGCAGAACCAAGAGAGATGTTGCCGCTGCTTTCGCCGCTATCGAAAAAGAATCAGCCAAAGTGGGTTTGGGTATATGCTGTCTATAAACAAGGGAGCGCGGCGTTTAGACTCCCACGTTTCATCCGGCAGCTATAACTTTGAAGTAGTCAAGGAGTTCGTATACCTTGGCACCGCCATACAACGATTAATACCAACAACGAAATTAGCCTGGAGATAAAGCGAAGAACAATAATTGCTAATAGGTGCTACTACGGGCTCAGTAAGCAACTAAGTTCCAGAGCCCTCTCTCGATCGACAAAACTAACACTCTACAAGACGCTCGTTCTACCTGTGCTGCTTTATGGCGCTGAGGCATGGGTAGTTTCGCACTGACGCAGCCACTCTGGGGGTGTTCGAGAGAAAAGTTTTTCGCAATATCTTCGGTCCTGTTCGAGTCGGCGATGACTATCGCATCCGAATGAACCACGATGACGTCTACGAAGACATTGACGTAGTTTGGCGTATAGCTGTGCAGCGACTACGCTGGCTGGGTCATGTCCATCGAATGGACGACGAAGCTCCAGCGAAAAAGGTGCTCGAGGCGAGGGCCGCTGGTCAACGACGACGAGGGAGACCATGCCTCCGATGGATGGACCAGGCTGAGGAAGCCCTAACCACACTTGGTGTATCCGATTGGAGAAGGCACGCGCAAAGCAGAGGCGCCTGGCGAGAGCTGATGAGGTCGGCCGATACCCGGACACGGGTTGTTACGGCCACCTAAGTAAGTAAGTAAGAATGTATTTTTTATTTAATTTAGGAATTTCTAATGTTATTGTTTTCACAAACCGAAACTTTGTTTACAAAAAAAAAAAAAAAATTTAAGCTTGAGTAAAAATCTTCTTGGATATTTCCTAAAATGTATCATTGAAAACAGATTTATATACAAAATTATACAAGAAAATGTAGTTTTCAGGTATTTTACAAGGCTCTTTCAAGAAAAGCATGAATAAGTACTTTTATACAAGGGCTTTTCAAGTTGAGCATGAATAACTTCAAATATTTAGGTAAAATTGTTATCTGGGTTAACCTATGCAACTACTAGTCTACCGATCCGCAATAGGATACCGCAATAGGATACCGAAACTGATATGAGGATTCAAGTTTCTTTAATTAGGCCTTATATCAAACAATTGATGAAAAATATAAAACAGTTTCATATCTCCCATTAGATATTTCATTATTTCTAATATCCTTTTTTATGTACAGTAAGAAAATTTATTATAATAGAGATTTTAAAAATAAACTATGATTATTAATAAAGAATAAATATGAAGCAGTTTTTGATTATCTTAGGGTTCCGTCAAATGTTTTGCTTTCTAAAAGGGTTCCATCGCCAAAAAGTTTGAGAACCGCTGATCTAAGCTATCAATTAAGTGTTCAATCAGGGGATATGTGTCTCCCAATAATTGATACTAACACGGTTTTATCATACTTAAAAGCTCTTAAAACGTCATATATAAGTGGTCCCGACAATATACTGTCATGTATATTAAAATATTGCTGTGATGAATAAGTAACTCCTATCACTTTGCTTTTTTCTTCTTCTTTAAAATCTTGCTATTTTCCAATTGCCTAGAAGTCGTCTTTTATTATTCCGCTGCACAAGTCTGGTAACATGTCTTTTATCGATAACTATTGTGGAATTGCAAAATTAAGCGCTTTGCCTAAGGTTTTCGAGGCAATCATTACTTCATAATTATCACATAGTGTTAAGTCTTTATTGTCTCCACTCCAACATGGATCCGTTTCTAGAACATCTACGGTTACAAACCTAATTGAATTTACTTCCAAAACCATTGAGATTTTAGTGAAGCTTTTGATGTTGTTAATCATAAACTCTTAGTTTTAAAGGTATCTCTTGCTGGATGTCCCACACCACTTGTAAGATGGATTGAATCTTATCTATGCAATAGAACACAAAGAGTTCTTTATAAACTTGTGAAATCTCATGAGTTCCCTGTTAGTTTAGTTCCGGTGTACCTCAAGGAAGCTACCTCGGGCCTCTTCTTTTTTTAATGTTTATAAACGATTTGCCATCTGTCATAAAGCATTCGAGTATTTTAATGTACGCAGACGACGTGAAACTATTTCTTCCTTTCAAAAATGCTAATGATGCCGTTCTCTTGCAAACTGATATAGACCATCTATATAGCTGGTGCAACGTGAATCGTATGAATCTAAACATGAAGAAATGCAAGCACATGACCGTCAATCGAAAATCTCCCGTCACATGTATATATAAAATTTGTGACCATACATTAGAGCCTTTAGATATCTTTCATGATCTTGGAGTAACTATGGATACTAAACTTCGCTTTCATATTCATATTAATAAAATTTTAAATCGAGCAAATAGTACTTTAGGTTTTATTAAACAATGGGCAAAAGAGTTTAATGATCCCTATATAACAAAAACCTTTTTCACCTCTGTAGTGCGACCTATTTCAGAATATGCTTCAATTGTTTGGTGCCCTCGATATAGTTGTTACATTGACGACATAAAATCAGTATAGAAAAATTTTCTTTTGTTCTGCTTAAGCCATCTTTACTGCAATTTTAATTATCACCTACCACCTTATGAATATCGTCTGCAACTTTTAAATCTTCCTACTTTAAATAATCGGAGAATTATGCTTAATGCTACTTGGATTTTCAAACTTTTACATGGATATGTATAGCCAATATCTACTGAGGAAATTTACTTTAATATTCTTCTCCGATCTAGAAGATCTTTTGAGTCTGTACATGAACTTTTATAGAACTAATTACTTGCAAAACGAAACACTCAGAAGAGCTTGTTGGGACTTTAATTTTGTTTCAGATGAAATTTCTTTGAATGAATCCGTTTACTCAGTTAAATATAATATTTTAGATTATCTACAGTACCGCCACTAATGTGGATCATGCTTTCCAAGGATATTTCATATTGTCCTGTAATGTTTGGCGATTTTCCAGAGCGAAACCACGTCCGTCTCGCCTGGCATATGCCGGTTTGACGTCGTACGACTAGTTTGCATGTGTGAGCTGTGCTCTATACCATAATTATATAGATATACACGCTATAGATATATTTTGTCTTGCCTAGGATATGTATGAGCTCGATCTCGTCCGTCTAGCCTGGCATATGTATGTGAGCACCGCTCTAATCAAACATTCTATTTACTACTAAGAAGCTAATTGGATTACAACTGTATATACCTGAAAGCTTGACAATTTTACATTTTTATAAAAATTGAATTGTACATAAATAAATTGTATTAATTGCTATAAAGCCATAAAATAATAATATAATAAGAAAAAAAAAACAACAAAAATCAATGGCGATTCTTATTACTACTTACTTAGCACAGGCTGAACTTGTTAAATAAATAAAGAAAATAATTAAATATGGATTTCTAAATTAATAAAGTTTTGGTTTCATAGCATGTCAACAATGGCCTGATTTGGTACGTGGGGTCAGAATACGAGGGGTGCCTTTTATATTTCGGGATTAGAGAACAAAAACAAATATTAATCATCGAAAATCACTTTATTGTTTTTCAAAATATTCTCCATTAAGATCTATACACTTTTGCATGTGTTTGAACCAATTGTCGAAGCACTTTTGCCACTCTGATTGAGGTATCTCCAAAACATGCATTCTGAATGCCGCAACCGCTTCTTCGGGCGTCGAAAATCGTTGTCCACGCAGTTTATTCTTCACGGTTGGGAATAAAAAGAAGTCATTCGGTGCCAAGTCAGGACTATACGGCGGATGACCCATCACATCGATGTTTTGGGTGCTCAAAAATGCAGTTGTTTGAGCCGATGTGTGAGAGCTCGCATTGTCGTGGTGAAGAGTGATCCGTCTTCGGCGGTTGGTTTTCCTGATTTCTTGGAAGACAACTGGCAAACAAATGGTTGTGTACCACTCAGAGTTGACTGTTCTGCGTTGTTCTAGTGGTACGGTTGCGACATGTCCATATTTTCCGAAAAAACAGGCGACCATTTGCTTGGAAGTGCTTCGTGCGCGAACAACTTTTGTTGGATTTGGCTCCTCTTGAAACACCCATACAGTCGACTGCTGTTTACTTTCGGGCTCATACGCGTAAATCTACGATTCATCACCTGTCACGATGTCATAGACGTGTTTCGAAGCACCGCGATCGTATTTTTTGAGCATTTCCTTCGACCAATCGACACGAGCCTTTTTTTGAGCGATTGACAAATTGTGTGGGATCCAACGCGAACAAATTTTTTTGACAGTCAAATGTTTATGCAATATTGAATGTATGCTGGTCCCACTTATGCCTAAGGTTGCCTCAATCTCACCATAGGTAACATGACGATCTTGCAATATCAGTTCGCGCACAGCATCAATGGTTTTCGGAACAACAGCTGATTTCGGACGACCTTCACGAAATTCGTCTTGGAGTGAACTACGACCACGATTGAATTCACCATACCATCGATAAACACTGGTCCTTGATGGAGCTTCATCGCCAAAAATTGAATTAAGTTCATCCATGCACTGTTGCTGTGTTAATTCACGTCGAAAGTTGTAAAAAATAATCGCACGAAAATGTTCACGATTTAATTCCATTTTTAGACCGAGATGAATCTTTTAAGTTACTATAAACAACACAAATAGCGCTCGTATGTCAAAACGTTCTGAGTACGTATAAGCCAACAAATGTCAAACTTTGCGATAGAGCTTTCAGTTGACAGATTGCAACACCAGGGTTACCAAATCCCGAAATATAAAAGGCACCCTACGTAAAATGTATTTGGCAAAATATGTGACCATGGCTGGGTGGGCAGATTTGTTGTTGGTCCATCGTAACAACAAACCTTAAAATTTTTTTTTTTGACCTGGCTTACCTGTCTGAAGTGCCATAATCTAGATTCTTCCGTTTTGCTAATGTTTGTCCTTTTTCTATCATTCTTCGTGTATCTTTGTTCCGCGAGCACGCAAGAAAAACCTCATCAAAAAACTCATCTTTTCATCTTCGTTTTCTAAAATCTTTCTTTTTGTTTTATTTCGATAACTATTCTCACAGGAAATGCAATTACTTTCAAATGTTAATTTTTGACCTGTGTAAACAATTCAAAGCTTCTTGTTACTTATAATTTCATTTGGTTAAATTTGGTATGAATTAAATGCAGCTTCAATTTAAATTTACAATGTTCTAAAATTACTTTCTGCGATTTTTCTATAATAAGGTTTTGTGGATAATAAGCTACAATCTGGCTTCAGCAAAATCTTCAAAAAAATTGTTCTTTCTGTTCGTCGTTTGAAATATTATTATATATGCTCTGAAGCCTAAGTTTATAACCAACACAGAACAATCTTTTTCTTCCTTAATCCCAAATCTTATTGCATTTTGTTTTGTTAGGTTAAATTAATCATTTTACGGGCTCTGTTTGACATGCAACGAAACCAATTTTTTTTTTCTTATATATTTTCTCTTATATTTTATTTTATTATTTAAAGGTTTTTCCTTAAAATTCTATTTGATATTTCGCAAGGTTAGCTAATTATAATAATAATTCTTTTCAGATTCCTTTTTGGTATTATACCAAACAAAGTTAATATAGTAGATTTATTCTATTTTTTTTCCTTTTCCTCCGATTTCGATTTAAAACATCTACTTGGTTCATAGTGCCAGCATCTGATTCGACTCTTCCTACTTGCCCTAGTAGTCGGTCTTTAGTAAAGACTAGTTGTGGTCATGATTTCCATAACGCTTGTTTAATAAAGTACGTTCAAACGAAGAGTAATTGCCTTGCTTGTAACTCAAGAATCACAGGTCCTCCAAGTTCTTCACAAATGTCCAAATCTACTACACGTACAAAAAAATTTTCTGACGCAGCGCAGAATACTAGATTACACGCTCGGAAAACATCCGCAAATGACGGAGCTGATGAATCAAGCCACACTATTCCTCCTGGTACACAGTCTCAGTCTGATACATCTCAGTCCGCCTCGAGTACTCATTTAAAGCAGACCTGTTTTCTTGATTATAAGTCAGAGAAGTTTTTTTACGTAAATGGTGCGAGAGTGATACGATTCGTTTCGACGGCAATCGTTTTCTACTTGGACACAAGTTTTTAATAATGCCCTGTGCGTGTCGCCAAAAGGTTAATCGTAGTCAACAAAAGGTGCAATGTGCAAAATGCAACGAATTTTTCCATTTGGAATGTGTAAATGTTCAGCAATCTGATCTTGATTTTATGTAATGTTCTGCCCGCCAATTTTTCTGCAAAGTTTGCTCGGTTGAGCGGCGAAGCTCTCTGCGCTCGACCCTTCCCACTACTTCTGCAACAAAGCCACAGCATTCGTTAAAACTGGTTTCGTCTCAGCAGAGCGAAGAAAAAAGTGAACAAATAACTGTGCAGACTATTTTGAGTGAGATTAGGTCTCTTAAAGCTATAAACGCTCAACAGCGTGGTGAAATCAGTGAACTTAAATCAACATTGCAAGCTGTTGTGAATGAGATTATGTCTCTTAAGACTGAAACGCTCAACAGCGTGGTGAAATAAGTAAACAAAAATCAACACTTCAAACTGTTTTGAATGAGATTATGTACCTTTAGTGTGAAAATGCTCGCGCACTCGTATTAATATCATCTATATATGACGAGAAAGACATTTTAGCTCATAAATTTGAGTCGGTTGAAAATGAGCTGTGCTCTGTGAAAAAAAACTGTATGAAAATGATAGTGCTTTCTTGTCTCTTACAAATGAGATAAAAAATAAACGTACTGCTATAAAAGTTCCTCATGTAACTGCAACTAAAATTGTAAATGATGTTGTTAAATTTTCGGATGTTGTTGCTGATCGTGTTGAAGCTGCTGTTGCTGCTGGTACCGTAGACCCAAGGGATTTTGTAAGCAAAACAAGCGCTGTTAATGCTTATATTGGTACTGATATAGGTACTGATAATACTGCTGGTGCTCCTGCTGTTGCTGTTGACACTGTTGGTAATGCTGCTTATATTACTAACTCTGCTCCTGTTGTAATAGAAGACGTCGTTGTTGCTGCTGGTGATATTGTAAATCCAGATAATTTAGCTTGGAATGTAGTGGAAAAAAATTTAGAAACAATCCAAAAAAACACAAACTATGGTGGGTACAAATTCTAATGCTTGTGATGATATTAAGGTTAATAAGCGTCTGAAATGGTTTCATATTTCGAGCTTTCAGTCGACAACCACGACGCAGGCCATAATTACCAATGTTGCATCGCATGCTAATATCATGGCATCCGAGATTATTTGCTCAAAGCTTGTCATAAAAGACTTCGAACATAGAAATGTTAATTTTGAAATTGGCATTCCAGCCGAATACTCTAGCCATATTTTTAATGCAAACTTTTGGCCAACTAGAGTTCGTATTAGACGGTTTGAATATCGCCCAAAAAACGCGAGCGAGCAGTCAGTCGGCCATTAACGACCACTGACGGTGATCTAGTTACTAAGTCAAATATTTTGAGTCATAATGTATTGCTTTACTATCAGAATGCTGGTGGACTACGTACGAAGACAGTCGAATTCATGATTGCTCAAGCTGATTGCTTATATTGCATTATAGCGCTCACAGAGACTTGGCTTAATGCTAGCATATTCTCAACTGAACTATTTGATGAAAGGTTCAATGTTCTTCGTAAAGATCGCAATTATGTGGACACTGGCCAATCACGCGGTGGTGGAGTACTCATCGCGGTTCGCACTACTTATCGCTGTACGGATGTTCCGCTGCTGAATAATTCCGTTGAGCAAATATGTGTTAAGATTGATATTCCTGTTAATATAAGTACTTCTTAAAATAGTTTGTATATTTTTTTGTCGTATATCCCGCCAAACTCAAGTAGTGAGATATATTCATTGCACTTTGTCAATATTTTGGATTTAATTGAAAACTTAAATGTTCATGATTTTCCAATTATATTAGGTGATTTCAATTTAGGCAATATTTGCTGGGAATACTCACATGATTCTCAAGAATTGCTACCGTTAAATTTGTCTAGTAATACATGCGCAGATTTCATTGACTCAATTTTGTCTCTTGGCTTAAGTCAAATTAATAACATTAAAAATTCTATTAATAGAATGCTAGATTTAATTTTTGTTGATACTGAGTTCAACGCGACGGCATCAGAAGCTAATTGGCTTTTGGTGAATAATAGTATTCACCATAAAGCATTAGAATTAACTTGTAATATATCTTCTTATGATCTTATTGATCAGGATGATACGGTATATGAGTTCGATTACTTAGCTGCCAATTATAACGCTATTAACAATTTTTTAAATAGCGTCCAATGGAGCCTTCAATCCTCGGACAATTTATGTGAGAACTATACTTAATTTATTTCAATTTTAAACGAATCATTTATAAATTTTGTACCTTTAAAAAAGGTCAAAAAATCTAATAATGGAAAGCCAATTTGGTTTACTAAGCGATTAAAAAATTTAAAAAACATATTAAATAAAAAATATAAGAAAAACAAAGTTAACCCTTTGCTCAGAGATGAATATTTAAAAGCTAAAAAAGAATACGATTTCTTAAAAAATACCTTTACACCCAATACGTTCAAAATACTGAAACTAATATAAAAAATAATCTGAAATCTTTTTGGAAGTTTGTCAACCTAAAGCGGAAGACTTACGGTTTACCCAAAAATATGACTTATAGTGGAAAGGTAGCTGACAATGTAGAAGAGGTATGTAACATGTTCGCTTCATATTTTCAGTCAAATTTTATTGAGGATTCTATGGTAAGCAGTGGTGATAGGCCCATTTATAATCGAACCCCTATTACTGATTTCGGTTTTCTAGTAATTACTGAATCGGAAATTAAAGATAAACTATTAAGCTTAGACGTTCGGAAAAAAATGGGGCCTGATAATGTTCCTCCCTTGTTCCTCAAAATGTGTGCTTTCAGTTTAGCTAAGCCGTTAGCAAATATTTTTAATCTTTCTTTAGCTCAGGGTGAATTTTTGGAAGAATTCAAAGAATCCCTGATAGTACCTATTTTTAAGACTGGTAATAAACAGAATATTGTAAATTATAGACCGATTTCGAAACTTCCCTTGATCCCCATGGTCTTCGAATCGCTGGTTAAAGAGCGTATATATGCTAATGTTAAGAATTGTATATCAGTTTGCCAACATGGATTTACGAGTGGAAGATCAACTACTTCAAATCTAGCCTTATTTACGCACTTCGTCAGAAATGAAATGGAAGCCGGTAATCAGGTCGATGTTATTTTTACTGACTTCGCTAAGACTTTTGACAGAGTACAGCACAGTATTCTATTAACGAAATTAGAGCAAATGGGGTTCCATTCCTCACTGCTAAAGTGGCTCAAAAATTATTTGACTGACCGTAAGCAGTTCGTTCAAATAGGTCAAACCAAATCAAGAATAGTTTTTAATTACTCAGCTGTTCCACAAGGGAGTCATCTAGGTCCAATTCTATTTCTGCTATTTATTAATGATTTGCCGAGTTATCTTAAGAATTCCGCCTGCTTGATGTATGCAGATGACGTGAAAGTTCATAAATCTGTGAAAAATACTTCAGACTATTGCGTTTTACAGAATGATCTTAATAACCTCTCCAGTTGGTGCGAATTAAATAGATTGTTCTTTAATGTCTCCAAATGTGAGGTTCTTTCATTTGGTATGGTAATATTCTACCGAGAGTAAACATCAAATCTGATTTAGGGCTTTTATTAGACCAAAACCTTAATTTTATGGCACAATTTGATAGTATCATTTCAAAAGGAAATGCTATGCTTGGATTTCTAATGCGAAACTCAAAGGAATTATCAGACCCTTTCACTCTTAAGTCTATTTTTATGTCGTTAGTGAGGCCTATTTTAGAATATGGATCTGTTATATGGGAACCTATTTACAAGCATCATATCACTAGGATTGAAAATATCCAAAAAAGATTCACACGCTTTGCGATAAAAAAACTTAATTTGGAATTAACAATCCCGTATGACAGCCGCTGCGCTCTACTTGGGTTGAAAACATTGCAGACGCGCAGAAAATATTTCCGAATTTTATTTGCAAGGGATATTCTAATGAACCACATAGACTGTATACCTCTTTTAAATCTTATTAAGTTATATGCACCTGAAAGATTTATTAGGCAGCGAAATCTTTTCTTTATTGAGTTTCACAGAACAAACTATGGCGGTAATGACGCTATTACTAATTCTTGTGCTGCGTTCAACTCGGTATGCAATGAAATAGATATAAGTATTGATAGAGAGTCTTTCAAACGCTCATGTATTCTTAGGAATTAAGGTATAAATGTATATACTCGTATATATAATTTTTAGTAACCAAATTGGTATCTATCTGATAGACTTGTTCGACAGATGAATAAATAAATAAATAAACACTTTTATCCAGAACAATCACAAAGGGATACTTTAAGCAACTTGGCTACTGCTGCTATTGGAGCTCAACATGCAGAACTTTTATCTAAACTTAGTCAACAAATGACCTAAACAATAGAATCGAATATTGAGGTTGGGTTTAATCGGTTGAGGTTGCTGAAACTCATTAGATAGGTACATAACAAAACTTAATGGTCAATCCTTCTATACAGGGTTCGTCTCATAACGCCCAGGTTACACCTACTGAACAGCAAACTATTGAACAGCTGTTAGACTTGCCTTCAGTTGCAGCTGTACCAAATAACGAACGCGCTAATTTAATGGCTACTATGTCACTGCCAAACGGTTCACCAGCTACTCGTAGTAGCAATACGCTTTCTTCTGTACCGGTACGTTCTGATAAGATGAGTCAGGTTATTTTTTAATTGGAAGGTGAAGTGTACCGGTGGTTCCGATGGATTGCCACTAGAAAATTTTTTATACCGAGTAGAGGCTCTTACAAATCAGACCCTTGACGGAAATTTCGAAACAGTTTGTCGATATTCAAATATTTTGTTCGACGGCAAAACCAACAATTTGTTTTGGCGTTTTCACAAAGCTGTTCAAGATTTTAAGTGGAATAATTTGTGTATCGCCTTACGAAGACAAAATAGGGATTTGAGAACAGATATCGATTTTAGGGAATTAATTAGGGATCGCAAGTAGAAGGCTAATGAAAACTTCGACAATTTTTATTATTGTATATTGGAGCTTATTGATCGGTTAGAAGTCTCGATTCCTGAAAGTTATCGATTAGAAATTTTGCTACGCAATTTATTACCAGAAATACAACACGAAATTCTTAACTTACAAATATCGACCATGTCACAATTGCGTAAAATATGTCGAAAACGTGACCTTTTCCTAAATGATATTCGTCGTAAATATCCAGCTGATAAGTGTACGTTAGCTCGGCAGCACGTTTTCCAGATTGACGAAAATTCTGAAATTGATTCGTGTGCAAACATTGAGTTTTCTGGCGAAGAAGTGGCTGCACCAAGACTGCCTTGGTGAGCGCAACGTTTTCTGCTTTGGGTGTGGAGCACCAAACACTTATAAGCCAAACTGTACAAAATGCACTGATCCAAAAAACTTGAGAGCGAATGCACTGAAAAGTGCATTCAAACCTTTTCCGACATTTCATTGAATTTAAATCCGATTCCGAGATGAATCGGATTTCAGAACATTGTTATTGGAATTGAATGATTTTGTCAGTCATAATATCAATTTTTTATGAGAAAATGGAACAGTTCAATTTCAAAAGATTTTTAAATATTTTCTTTTGAATATAATTTCAATTGTCGAAATCGTTTTTGGGAGCAGTAATATTTTGGCCTTTAATGATAACTCGAACTAGGGTTCGCACCGGTCCAAATGCTAAGCCAAAAACAAACAAAATCTAAAGACAAAAATTTTTTTAGTTCTCCCGTTTATGTAAAATGTCCCTTAAAAGTTGTGGATCAGGCTTCAACAGGTGAACTTATTAAAAAAGTTTTAATTTTTCATAGCTAATTTTAATTTTGATTTAAATCAAAAAAAATCTTTCTTATTTTTATCTTTCAAACTAATATTGTTGTATCAGTAAAATTTTGTCATAGAAATTTTTACTTTTTGTGATAATTTTCGGAATTATAGTTTTTAAAAGGCAATTTTACAAATTCTCAATTTGGACTATTCTTCAAAAAAAAACCATACGCAAAAATCAAAAACTTAGTTCTTAAAATTAATTTGATAAAAAAATTCAATAAACTCTTGTCATCTCTCTAATGGTCATTAAAAAACGGGCATATTCACAAGTAGACTTAAGAGAAAACGGATTTTTTAAGAAAAATTTCCATATTCTTGCCTTTAGTTTTTCACTGGAATCTACTTATATATTTTTTTTTTTTATCAAAACCCCCCCGCCTGCAATGCAGCAGATGGAGTTGAAGAAGTAGAAGCAGAGCGAGCAATATTAGCTGAAGAAACCGTTTTTCTTGAAAGTAAACGGGTGAGCGGCAATTCACGAGTGTTCGGAGACGGAGAGTTTGATCTAACAAGAGAACCAGCAACAACGCGAGAACTTTGACGAGCAACATCAATCGCGGCGTTACTTTTTGCCTTTAACAACGATTTGCTTTGTCCAATCTATGGGTCAATGACCTCTTTATTAATATGTTGCATTAACAAAGATTTTAATTCTGCAATTTCGGATACTAATGTATTTATTAAAGAACATACATTTTCAGGAGATTTTAAGCACTTGTCGCACATAACTTGAATGTTCGGATGTGACAAACAAATCTCAAGATGGGTTCCGGTCAAATTCAAACACTGAGCATGAAAGTTCGAATTGCACATAACACAATTTATTCGTAAGTCACTAGCAATAGAGTTAAAGCACTTAAGTTAAGCACGACAGAACAGTAGCACGGCAGTAGCACGCCTTTTTGTTGCTGGAATACCTGCTGTCTAACCTACAAATAATGCAATAATTGATTAAATTGTTGCCTGCTAGCATCTTTACTTGCCCCACGCGCCTGCAGATACTGCTATAAGCCTATTAATTGGTGATGCCTGCTGCTCTTGTTGCCTGCTAACATCTTTATTTGCTCCACGCTGTTGTCTGATTCCTGTATGCTGTTATCGATGGCTCCTGTCTATGTTCCTTGCGCCGTATGCTCTAAAAATGTCACTAAGAGCAAGGGAGGTATTTCATGTGCACGCTGCAACCGCTGGCTGCAAGTGGAGTGTGCAAAAATGTCTGCCGAAGAGTTAAAGTTCCTTAGAAAAAGACCAGGAATGTTTCTTTTTACTTGCAAGGACTGCAGCATTATTGACGGAGCACTACCAGCAGTGGATGCTGACGCAGATTCAGATGCCATCTTGCGTTTTGAGATAAGGCGCTTATTCGGTGAGCTGTCTTCCAAAATTGATGACACAAAATTGATAAATCCGATTTGACCCAGAATGTGCAGTCTCTATCTTCTTAGGTATCGAAATGTACTGATAAAATTGAGTCTCTGGAATCAAAAACCAACAACAAATTAAAGGAGCTTGAGAGAGAAAATTACGTCCTGACACGCCGTCTAAATCGTGCTGATTTTATTGTTGTGCGGCTCCATGGGCCTGTTCTTGCGATTGCAAATGTTTTTAATGTGACCCTTTCAGTGAGTGACATCTTGCACTGTGCATATATCCTGAATGTAAAGGCTATTCTTGTCAAGCTGAACTCATTTTTTACTCGTGATGTCATAATGAAACATTACTTCAAGACACGTAACTTACTACTTTCCCAGATTGAATGTGGCGATATCAATTCCCGTGTGTACCTTAACGATCACTACACTGCTGCGGCTAATAAACTTAATTTCTACTGTCGCAAGTTGCTTAGAGAGAAGAAGATTTTGAAGTTCAAGATTATCAATGCTGATAATTCTTTGGTTGAGTTCAGACTACTGGATGGTTCGGAACAATCCTATGATATCCTGAAATGTTCTGAAGTTTTCGATTCGACTACGGATGTTTGAACTGGATTATATTAACCACTTTATCTCTTAAGGCAATTTTAATTATCATTACATTTTATCTCTCTTTTTTATTTCTTTAACTCCTTGCTGCTAGATTGCGATTACGATTAGTAATCAATTGAAATATTTTTTTAGAAAAATAATTTCTTTACCTGGTTTTAATTTTTTTTTTTTTTTTTATTATTATTTATGGACTCTTTCTATAATCTATCTTAGAGTACTTTCTGGATAAGTAATCCATTACGATTGCAGGTGGTCAACTTATAGTCACGATTCCTTGGGATTATGAAGATAATCAGTACGAGTCAAGATTTGGCAAAGAATAATAATTCTTTTAATAATCTTTTTGATTGTTTTCGGAATTTTTGCCTACAGTATTTTTATTTATTTATTTAGAGGCACTTATAGTCTTTTGAATGCAGTAAGAATGACAAAGATAATAACAACAAGTTATAAACAACAAATTAATTTCTTATGAAACTTAGGGCTTAACCTATAATTTAAATTAAAAAGCAATTAATATCCAAAGAATTTAAATTTATCAAATGTATAAAATCATGTATGAATCAGAAAAATGTAAGAGAGATAAATATATTTCAGACTCGTACATGGCTTTAAATATATGACTATGAATAACACCAACATTATACATTATAATTATTAAGATTAAATAAAAAACAAAAAAAAAATGAAAGAGTAAAAAAAAGAAGAAGCAAAAACAGAAAAAGAAAATAGAAAGAGCATGCTTAAATTCAAGTTTATTCGTTATACTTTTAACAGCTAAAGGCAGCGAATTCCATGATCTGATCACGTTCACAAAAAATAATCTGCTTGCATTTAAATAATTATAACTAGGGATAATGATGTTTCTATTTCTTGCTGATCTACAGAACTGAAGTTTGCTAAATAAGTAATCAGTAGTTTGTGTATTCATCAAATTATGTAGGAATATGCAATTTCTGGCATCCAAGTAATTTAAAATATTGCATCCAAGTAGTTGATTGCGCAAATGGCTTATCCGATCGAATTTTTTAAGGCCATTAACGTATCTTATTGCATTATTAAATGCAAGTTGTAGCTTATGGCTTGACCTGGAATCAGGCTTACTGTATACCACCTCGGAGTATGAAATTATCGGCATTATGAGCTGGATAACTAATTTTTTCCTGGTATCACCAGGCACGAATGATGCAGTTCGTCTCAAGTTTCTAAGGATGTAATAAATCTTGCAAACAACGGAATTTATATAGTCATCACAAGTGAGAGAAGAGTTAATGTAGAATCCGAGATTTTTAACCTTCCTAACCAAATTTAGCCCAACACCATTAAGAATAATTGTCGGTATATTATGAAGGGGGTAGCATTGTTTCTTAATCGGCAAGACACATGACTTGAGAGGATTGAGTTCAAGCATATTATCCTTAGCCCAATCTGAAATAATGCTCAAATCTTCATTCAACTTACCAAGTACCAAAAGTATCAAACGTAAAGTAATTTTGATCGACTATTTTCCTTTGCTGGCATAGTCCAAAACGGCAATCTTTTCATTACTAGTAATTATTTGATTACTGAGTCAAATGAAAAACAATCGTGTTTAATTAATTATATCACCATTTTAAATGAAATAAGCAAATTAGTATGATTACGCTTAGTAATCGTTATTTAGCAGCTATGATTTAACAACACGATGTCATTTAATTTCTATTTCTTCGTACTTAATCAATTATTTCACCTTTTCAAAAACATATAAAGAAACTACTATGATTAAGAATAGTAATCGTTTATTTGACAGCTATGATTTAACTATACCATGTCACTTATTTCTATTTTTTTTTTTATTTATTTTTTGTAATTTTCTTCTACTTAATTAGTTTAAAAAAACCAATTGTATTCGCTATGATTTTTTATAATCTATGTGATTTTTTTATTGCCTACTTGTTCACCACATATTACTTTTCTTTTAAAATTTTTACTTTCATAACTTTCATTACTTTCAATTTTTTATAAATTTTTAATTTCATTACTTTCGTGATCATAAATCAGTTTTCCCTATTTACTCTTGACCTTGACTTCACTTAATGCTAATCTGGGTTCGGTTCATAGCGATAATTCCTTCTTAAAAGCCTCACTTAATAGATTTAAACATAATCTATCAATCTTGGCCATATGAATTGCCAAAGCATTAAACCATCAACTAGATCATTTAAATTTCATGAGCTTTAACATATTTTAGAAGGTTGCTTCTTGGACGCATTTGGTGTTACGGAGACGTGGCTTAAGCCGTTTGTTTCCTCGGAGAAATCCTCGGTTGAAATTCCTGGGTATGTTCTGTTGAGGAGTTATCGCCCTAATTGCCGCGGTGGTGGTGTTGGCATTCTCTTGTCCAAACTTTTAAAATACAAAATACCTATGCGTTGAGATTTTGGCATATGTGAAACGTTTTTTTTTTTAAGTTACCCTCTGAAGTTCTGAAACTGGTCTCATTGGTGTAGTATATATTCCTAATGGTGACTTGAATTTTTATGAGGACTCTATTAGTGACCCTTTATAGGGCAGGTGTCATTATCCAACTGGCGGAAGCCCTCAAAACAATAAAAGTAGACATCACTGCCATCCAGGAAATGCGATGGAGAGAGCAAGGCTGCTCTAAACAAGCACACTTAGATATCTACTACAGCTTCCATACGGAGAAGCGCGAATTTGGATGTGGATTCGTCGTTAGCCGGAAACTACGCCACCTTCTTTTCCGGTTCACACCTGTGAACGAAAGATTGGCCACGATCCGCATCAAGGTAAAATTTTACTTCATCAGCCTTATTTGCGCGCACGCCCCGGCGGAGGAAAAGGACGAAACCGTCAAAGACGCTTTCTACGCTAGTCTTGAGGACGTATACGACCACCTTCCGGTCCATGGCGTGAAAATAGTCCTCGGCGATTTTAATGCGAAAGTCGGAAGGGAAAGCATCTTTGGCCCCACTGTCGGTCAGTTCAGTCTCCATGAGACCTCCACGAACAACGGTCTAAGACTGATCGACTTCGCCGCGGCGCGAAACATGGTAGTTAATAGCACCAGATTTAAGACCCTCGACATCCACAAGGCCACCTGGCTCCCCCGATCAAAAAACGCGAAACCAAATTCATGTTGTAATCGACGGAAGGCATGCCTCTAGTGTTCTAGATGTGCGTACATTTCGTGGGGTCAACATTGACTCCGCCCACTATCTTGTGGAAGAATATAATGCGTAGAACATACGCACAGGAATGCAACGAAAGTTAGATGTCGATAAGCTGCAATTACAACGGACTGCCGGGGCCTATTCCTCTCAACTCTCGGTTAAGCTCAACCAACCAACCTCTGGACCCAACGACGCCGGCGGACTTTAGTCGCATATATCCCACTCCATGCGCGCTGCCGCTGAAGAAATCATTTGTTTCCGGCGCCCGCAACCTCGGAACCAATGGTACGATCAGGAGTGTCGCATCGAGACAGCAGTAAAAAACGCCGCATACACAAAAACGCTGCAGTCAGCTGCAACGCGAGCCATGCGAGAAAACTACCGCGACAAGAGGAAGGAAGAGAGGCGCCTTTTCAGACGCAAGAAAAGAGCGCAGGAAAAGCGTGAGCGTGAGGAACAAGAGGTATACCAGGGCAAGAAGGATGCATAAAAATTCTATCAACAGGTTAAGCATCTAACCCAAGGTTTCAAACCTGGAGAATCCACTTGTAGAAACGAAAATAGAGATCTGAATACTGATACACAGTATGTGCTAAGATTGTGGAGACAGCACTTCTCCAATTAACTTACTGGCGACGATTCCACCAATGTCGCCCATGGAGAGCGCAGTTCAGTGCCACCCATCAACGATGACGGAGTGGAAGTATCACCACCTAGCCATGAAGAGGTTCGAGTTGCTATCCAACGACTCAAAAACAATAACGCAGCGGGTGCTGACGGCGCAGGCATCAGCTCATCAGAAAAATATGGCGAGCGGAAAGCATGCCCGACGATTGCAATCTCAGCGTACTTTGCCCTATACATAGGAAAGGAGACGCAATAATCTGCGCCAACTATCGAGGTATTAGTCTTATTTCCATCGCATATAAGGTTCTCTCAAGCGTACTGTGTGAAAGATTTAAGCCGATTACAAAAACACTAATTGGACCTTATTAGTGTGGTTTTCGACCTAGAAAGTCCTCCATAGACCAGATTTTCAACCCACAAGTCCTGGAGAAAACCCACGAAAATCAAATTGACACACACCCTCTCTTTGTCGATTTAAAAGATGCGTTCGATAGCCCGAGAAGGGATTGCCTATACGCAACAATGTCTGAGTTCGGTATACCTGCAAAGTTAATTAGAATTTGCAGAATGACGTTGAGCAACACACGCAGCTCCGTCAAGGTAGGAAATGACCTCTCTGAAACCTTTAATACCCAAAGAGGTTTCAGGCAAGGCGATCCACTGTCTTGCGATTTCTTCAACATCATCATGGAGGGGATCGTACGAAAGGCTAGTGTGCATCGTAATGGCACCATTTTCTACAAAGGTTTCCAGCTCCTTGCGTATGCTGATGATATTGATATTGTCGGCAGAACCAAGAGAGATGTTGCCGCTGCTTTCACCGCTATAGAAAAGGAATTAGCCATAGTGGGCTTGACGATAAATGAGGGTAAAACAAAGTATATGCTGTCTACGAACAAGGGAGTGCGGCGTCTAGACTCCCACGTTCATCCGGCAGCTATAAACTTTGAAGTAGTCAAGGAGTTCGTATACCTTGGTAACGCCATTAATAACAACAACGAAGTCAGCCTGGAGATAAAGCGAAGACCAATAATTGCTAATAGGTGCTACTACGGGCTCAGTAAGCAACTAAGTTCCAGAGCCCTCTCTCGATCGAGAAAACTAACACTTTACGAGACTCGTTCTACCTGTGCTGCTTTATGGCGGTGAGGCATGAGTAGTTTCACAAACTGACGCAGCTGCTCTGGGAGTGTTCAAGAGAAAAGTTCTTCGCAAAATCTTCGGTCATGTTCCAGTCGGCGATGACTATCGCATCCGAATGAACCACGAGTTGTATGAGCTCTACGAAGATATTGACGTAGTTCGGCGTATAACTGTGCAGCAACAACGCTGCCTGGGTATGGACAACGAACTTCCAGCGAAAAAGGTGTTCGAGGCGAGGGTCGCTGGTCAGCGACGAGGAGGGAGACCATGCTTCCGATGGATGGACCAGGCCGAGAAATCCCTAACCGCACTTTGTGTATCGGATTGGAGAAGACGTACGCAAAGCAGAGGCGCCTGGCGAGAGCTGATGAGGTCGGCCGAAACACCCAAACGCGGGTTGTTACGGCCACCTAAGTAAGTAAGTAAGTATTAGTGAACTTATTATAATGGGTGACTTTAACAATAATTTATTTGACTCCAATAAGTCTCAGCTTGTTCGGGGCATTTGCCAGAGGTGTTATCGCACTTGCGTGCACATTCCCACTTATTTTGATTTGCAGCATGTCTCTACATCGCTACTTGATTACTTTTTTCTAAGCAATGCTGATATCATTTGTTATCTATGCAAATGCAATGTCCGGGCATTTCTCATCATGCTTTAGCTTTTCTTTCTGTATATCTTGAGCCATTGCATCAGGAAGAATTCTTCGAGTACAGGAACTATAATGGTATCGATTATGATAGATTGGGTAATGAACTTGAAACTTGTTGCTTTGATGGTATTTACAGCACTAATAATAATGACAAACAACTTGATATTTTGAATCTTAATTTTGAACGCCTATAGTTCTGGTTCCTGTTTCTAGGGTTCGTGTGCTTCGTGAAAACAAGAACTTTATGAAATCTAATGAGATTTTGCAAGCTTTATCGCTTCGGGATTTCATAAGGATCCTTAAGGATAATCGATCTGAATACAATTGGAGTTTTTTGTTTTTTTTAACACTGCGAAATCGTGTTAAAACTAGTATTCGCAGAACTAAGAAGCGTGTTGACTCTAGAATGGTTGATGGACTTGAGAGTAAGCAACTTTGGAATACGCTTAAGAATGGTTGCCTTAAATCTGCCGTTCTCCTGTTAATGCGATTGTCAATGATATCAATGTTACTTTCTTGTCACACCAATCTGATGACTCCAGTAATAATTTTAATTTCTCCCATTTCATTGATGATGTCAATTCTTTTTTATTTCGCAACGTTGCTATCGATGAACTGCTTTCTGCTTTGATGAAATAAAATCCAATGCTGTGGGTTATGACAATCTCCCATTAAATTTTTGAAGGTGATTTTTTCTTCAGTTTAGCTTCATATCCTTCATCTCGTTAACACCATTTTGACCACTTCTTACAGCTTACAACTAGCTAAGGTTGTTCCAATCAAGAAGCGTAGTGATTCAAATTCTATTGATAATCTTATGCCTATAAGTGTTCTACCATTCTTATCTATGGTGGTTGAAAAAATATTATGTTTCAAATTATGAATTACGTTAATAGAAAAATCTATTGTTGTCAATATGGTTTCCGGAATGTCTATAATACCACCTCGCTTCTGATTGGTCTTACTGATTGCATCAGGAAATGTTGCAATGATTCTAAGGTCTGCATTCTTTTGTATTTAGATTTGAGCAAAGCTTTTGACTATATAAGTCACCGTACTTTGGTTGAAAAACTTCATAATGAGTTTAATTTTTCCTTCTCTTCTTGCAGGCTTATCGCATCTTACTTGTTCAAACGCAGTTTGTTTCATGCAATGGTCATTCGAGTTGCTTGATATTACCTGTGGCGTTCCGCAAGGTTCAATTTTGGGGCCTATTTTTTCATGTTATATCTTAATGACTTTAAAAACTGCCTAGATGGATGTACTCCCTTTATTTATGCCGATGATATTCAGCTCGTATTCAGCAGTGACCCCCAATTTCTTGATTCCCTTGAAGCTCTTGTTAACCACAATCCTTCCAGTATCTCTTCTTGGATGGCTAATAACTCAATGCGCATCAATGCGGAAAAAAACGAAAGCTCTTTTAACCTTTTTGGCAGACGTTTGTTTATCTCTCCTTATATTCAAACAACGTGCCTATTAATTTTGTAAATGATATTAAATACTTAGGTCTTATTGATGACAATTGCTTGCCGTTTGAGTCTCATATTAATAGTTTAATCTCGTCTGTGAATCTTACTTTAAGATAGTTGTAGGTTAGCTCATGCTCTTCTTATGTCTAGGATTACTTATGGCATTGAAGTGTTTACGGGCACTGAGTCATATATTGTGCGCAAAGTTCAACTTCTACTAAATAGTGTTGCGCGATTTGTATATAACGTTCGACATTGAGATCATATCTCTTACCACGTTATTCAATTCTTAAAATGTGCGTTTGCGCATTTTGCCAATCTGAGACTATTATCTATTTTTTACAAAATTACTAAAAACCGTACTTCTGAGTACATTGTTCAGTCTTTCATTTTCTCCCGTCTGAAAGAAACACCCAGATTGTTTACCCCAAAATCACTACATCATTATTTGAAAGATCGTTTCTAATCAGAACTGCAAGACTCTGGAATGCTTTGCCTAATAATTTGAGGAATTTCTCTGCTTCAAAGAACGTTTTCAGATGTAACTTTACTCAACAATTAAGCTTTTAAGTATTTAATAATAATAATTTTAATCTCCATTTTATTATTTTGTTTCTTATTATTATATTTCTTAATCTTAATTTCTTAATCTTAATTTTTGTCGCTGTTTATCTTTAAAAGAGAGGGAGTGAGAGGCACTCCCACATAAAAACTAGTTCAACTCAGCCGCTGTACAGAAGGTACAGGGCTTTCATTAAAAAAAAAAATTAAAGAAATGGCCATTTCAGCCCTTGAAAGTACTTGTTCCGAGCTTCTAATGATCAATTGTGATGTGTGTGTTGTGAAATGTTTGAACACAAATGATCGAGAACTGGACCTACATGTTTTATGCTGACTCCGAACGGCTTATGTTCTCAAGAAGCTTTTCATGGCAGTTTTTACTCTCTGAGATTTGCCATTGTCTGCAGAGAGAGGTGACGGACGAACAGAAAAATTAATTCAATGGGAAAAACTTTCTGTCAGGTGGGATTCGAACCAGAGCTATCTAGTGTATGGGCCACACACTCTACCCAATGCGCCATGGCCGCTCTTAAGGGCTGTCCTTAAGAGAACCAAAACATTACGTTTACACTTGTAAACATGCCGCCCGTCTTTAATGGCTGCAACTACTAGGCTCCTTGGCCGCTAAAAATTCATCCGAAGATGGAGCTTTGGGCAAACGTCGACAACCAGACGTATGTAGCCGGGCGATGATCAGCTGATCGGCTAAGTTGATGTTCGGGAAAATCTGCTGAATCCGCCCGTCAAGATAACCCGATGGAGTGACGACCTTCAACCACCGCTCAACCCTAGCTGTCGTCTCAATTCGCTGGTTGGCGCCATACTTGGCCATGCAGGACAAAGGTACACATTTCGCAGCCGTCGACGCGATGAATGGGCAGCTTCCACTTGGCAACGAGCTCTTGGGCGATAAGCGTGTGCGGACGGCATGTGACCGCTTGGAGGAGGTGGACCACTTCGGGAGAGTCCAGACGCTGGCTGGTCAATCGCCTCACAGTGTCGTCATTTGGCGTTTGAGCGCTCGAAACTATAAAATACAATATTAAAAATTTTAAACTTTTTTTTTTATTCTAAGACAAAATTGAATGAGCTTTTCAAATTCGTGGTCGTTTTTTTTTTTTTTTTATCTATAACACTTCTTTAGATATATGGGTCAAAAATTTGAACTTTTTTGTTCTTTGCGCAAATTTTTCACATTCAGAATTTTTTTTTAAATTTGAAACGGTCCTGTAAATAAACGATTAAAGATATGTGATTGCTGTTTTTTTTCCTTTAACATGGGTATTGTAATCTCTAGTGATAAAAAATCACTAAAATTTTCAAATCGTTTACTGTTTGACCACAATAGCTACCCTGCAGCGAGCTGGTAGGCAATGTTCACCTTGCACTATTTTTGTGGTAGTACTTAAAGGTTATATACGAAATAGTTATCTATCGTACCCTAGTAGACAAAAACGCGCTAGTAAATTCGATTAGAGAAAGTGAAACAAAGCTTTTTAGCGAGCTGCGCGTATAAACGTATATCCATGCCGTTTTGGCTGCAACTTAAATTTCTTTATATTCTTCTTTTTGCCGGCATTTGTTGAATTCAACTCAAAAGTAATCAAAACAAATAAATCGAATTATAATTAAAAAATATATATGAAATATATAATATATATGTAATATAAAATTAAAATGAATGAAGTGCAAGTGGCAAGTGGCAAAAGAAAGCTTAGACGGGAAATAGCTAAAGATAGGGTGGAATGTTTAAAAAAATTTAAGCAAATAGAAAGAGAAGTGGCTGAAAATGAGGCCAAGGTCGAGTGCGCGTCTAATTGGGAACTGTATGCAGACCAACTACTGCAGTCCCAAGAAGTGTTTATTTGCGACATATCACCTTCATTTATGCATGTCTTCAATTATAAGTGCATTAAAAATAGCATTACTTACGACATTGGAAATTTAATTTACATTACCATTTATATGTAATTTTTTAATTTAATAATTACATGTAACCTATATTTATATTTAAATAAATAAATATTGCCTTAAATTTCAAGTTTATTAATGTGTTTGACAATATCAAATATCTATCCCTAGATAACAAGTTTTAGAACTAGTGCTATATCTGCCCCAAGGTACTAGTGCAATATCTCTCCCAAAGAACCAGTTCTTGCACTAGTACGCGTTGATGCAGTGGGTGAAAATTAACCCTTTTCATAGGACAAGCCCATGTTAAATGCGACAGTCAAAAGCATTGCTTGGAGATAGGCGAGGTACTAGTAGCTGTCTGCTTAGTACTAGTGAGTTCACTATTTTTGTACCAGTTCTTGACGCTGCAGGGTATGGTCAGTTAACCCTTATTTTTCGCAATTTTTTAGGTTTAAGTAAGGATAAAAAGTAAAGATTCCAAAAGATTCGTGAATGACATGCATAAAATAAGTCCTTGGAGTATCCTCTACATCCATATATGATATTCTGCCGGGCTCTGCTGGACGTTAAACAAACTTGTCATTTAAAGAAAAAATTACGATTTTTCCTGATATGTATTGTGTTTTCATAATTTACTTATGCACTAAGCAAAATAGTATAACTTAGAGTATTATGCACTATTTCTTTTTTTTTTTTTTGTACATTCTAAATATGACAATATGACATTATGGTATATATATAGAACAATTGAAGCGATGTATGAGTCTCCTGATGATATTGAGGCTATGTATGAACACGGACTTTCACCTCTTCATGCGAGAATTAGGTTCATGGAACATTGCCTGCACATAGCTTACGACATAAAGTTTGAGAATTTTAAAAATTCTACGTTTGATTTCAAATCAAAAAACAAGAAGGAACAAGCAAAAATAAAGGAAGAATTATTATCATTATCATTATCATTATCATTATCATTATAATTATCATTATCATTATTATTATCATTATCATTATCATTATCATTATCATTATCATTATCATTATCATTATCATTATCATTATCATTATCATTATCATTATCATTATCATTATCATTATCATTATCATTATCATTATCATTATCATTATCATTATCATTATCTTTATCATTATCATTATCATTATCATTATCATTATCATTATCATTATCATTATCATTATCATTATCATTATCATTATCATTATCATTATCATTATCATTATCATTATCATTATCATTATCATTATCATTATCATTATCATTATCATTATCATTATCATTATCATTATCATTATCATTATCATTATCATTATCATTATCATTATCATTATCATTATCATTATCATCATTATCATTATCATTAGCATAATGATACCAGCTATAAAGATGGTCTATGTCAGCTTGCAAGACAACGGCATCATTAGCAGTTTTGAGAGGAAGAAATAGTTTCACGTCATCTGCGTACATTAAAATACTCGAATGCTTTATGACAGATGGCAAATCATTTATAAACATTAAAAAAAGAAGAGGCCCGAGGTGGCTTCCTTGAGGTACACCAGAAGTGACAGGAAACTCATGAGATTTCACAAATTTAAAAAGAACACTTGTGTTCTATTGCATAACTAAGATTCAATCCATCTTACAAGTGTTGTGGGAAATCCAGCAAGAGATAGCTTTAAGACTAAGAGTTTATGATTAACAACATCAAAAGCTTTACTAAAATCTGTGTATATAACATCAGTCTGTAAGCCTATTCCAAAATTCTCAACGGTTTTCGAAGTAAATTCAAGTAGGTTTGTAACCGTAGATTTTCCTGAAACGAATCCATGTTGGAGTGGAGACAATAAAGATTTAACACTATGTGATAATTGTGAAGTAATGATTGCCTCGAAAAGATTCGGCAAAGCGCTTAATTTTGCAATTCCACGATAGTTATCGATTAAAGACCTGTTACCAGACTTGTGCAATGGAATAATAAAAGACGACTTCCAGGCAACTGGAAAATAGCAAGATTTTAATGAAGAAGAAAAAAGCAAAGTGATTGGAGTTACTAATTCATCACAGCAATATTTTAGTATACATGACGGTATATTGTCGGGTCCACTTTTATATGACGTTTTAAGAGCTTTTAAGTATGATAAAACCGTGTTAGTATCAATTATTGGGAGACAAATATCCCCAGATTGAACACTGAATGGATAGCTTAGATTATCATAGAATGAAGATGAATAGGTCGCTTTGAAAAAGTCAGCGAAAAGATTGCAAATGATATTCTCGCTATCTGATTCAACATTGTTATATTTCATAAAAGAAGGATAGGAATCAATCTTGCGTTTTGTGTTGACAAAGTTCCAGAATGATTTAGCATCAGATTTGATGTTTAATTTTACCTTAATTAAATAAATATCGTAAGATTGCTTGCATAATTGACGATACATGTACTTAATAGAGGTATAAGAACCAAAATATGTAATGCATGCTTTTCTCTGTGGTACTGATGATAGAAAACAATCATTGAGAGTTATATTAAAAGCAGAGACAGCCAAATCAAGGTTTTCTGGCGATGTTTGTGTATTAACGATATTTAGTACGGATGTCCAGTTAATATTAGATATATTGTTTTTTAACAAAACATAATTGGTTCTTTTAAAATTTAACTCAGCAGGAGGTTGAGCAATACGATTCTTTACAGATTGTTTAGGAAAATTAAGAGCAATTTCTAAAGTTGGATGGTACGGATCTTCAGGGAGCACGAGTGGATCTGTCCTTGAAACTGAAATAATATTGCTGTCGTCAAAATATACAAGATCTAACAAACTTGAAAAAGTCCTTGACTTGAAAGCTCATTTTAAAATGAATTAGCAGATGAGCATTCAGACGAAGGCAATAATATTACAGGGTTTTCGGTGCAGCAGTTCCATGCGACCCTTGGAAGATTAAGGTCACCCGTTATTAGAATGTGATCATGAGGCTGAAGTTTTAAACACACTTTATTTATCAAAACCAAGTGTTTCAAATATACCTCTACGTTGGAAATAGGAGGAATATATGAACATGTTACATAAAGATTTAACGCACCATACTTTACAAGAACACAACAAAATTCAATATCAGATGCCTCAGGAATTATTATTTCTTGTGAGAAATAAGAAGATTTAACGGCAATTAAAACTCCACCCCCATTAAAAGAATTAATAGCAATAGCGTTTTTCTCGTTGCGGAAAATATTGAAAGTATAAGATTCTTATTATTCTTAACAATAATTATATTATTTATATATTTAAATATTGTTTATAAATAGTATACATTGAAATAAATTAAAATTAAATCCAAGATGGAAAAAAGAGAGAAGGATATTGAAGGACAGGGGCTTTGCGGAGGCCTAGGGTTCCGCGCAGCACACTTTGAGAAACGCTGGCTTAGATTATCATAGAATGAAGATGAATAGGTCACTTTGAATAAGTCAGCGAAAAAATTAAAAATGCTATTCTCGCTATCCAATTTAACAGTTTTATATTTCATAAAAGAAGGATAGGCATCAATCTTGCGTTTTGTGTTGACGAAGTTCAAAAATGATTTAGCGTCAGATTTGATGTTTAATTTTAATTTTATTAAATAAATATCGTAAGATTGCTTGCATAATTGACGATACTTGTACTTAATAGAGGTATAAGGATTATACCTTATTATTATTTTCTCTGGGGTAATGATGATAGAAAGCAATTATTGAGAGTTCTATTAAAAGCAGAAACAGCCGAATCAAGGTTTTCTGGCGATGTTTTTGTATTAACAATTTTTAGTACGGATGTCCAGTTAATATTATATATATAGTTTTTTAACAAAACATAATTGGTTCTTTTAAAATTTAACTCAGTAGGAGATTAAGCAATACGATTCTTTACAGATTGTTTAGGAAAATTAAGAACAATTTCTAAAGTCGGATGGCACGGATCATCAGGGAGCACGAGTGGATCTTTCCTAGAAACTGAAATAATATTGCTGTCGTCAAAATATAAAAAATCTAACAAACGACTATTCTTGTTAAAGTGACGGTTTAATTGAAAAAGTCCTGGACTTGAAAGCTCATTTAAAAATTAATTAGCAGATGAGCATTCAGATGAATGCAATAATATTGCAGGGTTTTTGGTCCAGGAGTTCCAAGCGACACTTGGAAGATTAAAGTCACCCGTTATTAGAATGTGATCATGAGGCTGAAGTTTTAAACACACTTTATTTATCGAAACCAAATGTTTCAAATATACCCCCACGTTGGAAACAGGAGCAATATATGAACATGTTTCATAAAGATTTAACGCACCATGCTTTACAAGAACGCAACAAAATTCAATATCGGATCCCTCAGGAATTATTATTTCTTGTGAGAAATAAGAAGATTTAACGGCAATTAAAACTCCACTGCCATTAAAAGAATTACCAGCAATAGCGTTTCTATCTTTGCGGCAAATATTGAAATTATTAGATAGAATTTCAGTATTTAGGGTGTTAGGCTTAAGCCAAGTTTCACTGAAAACAATTATGTCGAAAAATAGGTTGTGGCTCAAAATATGTAAATATTTTAACTTTGTATTTAATCCTCGAACATTTTGGTATAAGATAAGGAATGCAAAGCAACAAACTAGTTTTTTGTTTAGTAGTACGAATAGGTAAAGTAGCCAGTGAAGATCTAGGTTGTGATCTAGGAATATATTCGTGGATCAACGTATTTTCAGGCCAAAAACCTTGATCTAATACCGTATTAAAGAGATTCCCAGGCAAATTTATTTTGAAAGAAGATACAGTACGCTCATATGAAAACTTGAATTTGTAAACCGAAATATTCTTGTTAACAATATTCAATTTAAAGTTTTTATGATGTAAAACGTCTCCTTCGGATGTATCAAGAGCAAAACGAGACACAAATATAGATCTAGAAGGCTGGACAACTACAAGTTCTTTACAAGACGGCAGAATAATGCTTTTTTCAATATTTGTTTTGGTATAGCACCAGTTAAAACCGAGCTCATAACGGAAGTTGATGGAATAGTATTAGTAGCAGTACAGGCTTCGGCATAAGTTTTTTTCATACCAGAATTACCCGGAGAATCATCACTTATGACTATAGTTGGTACTACTTCAGAAGACTCAACCGGATGTAAATTCAGATCAGCTGATGCAGCCTCATTAGTAGGGGCAATATATTCCCCATTTTGATCTTTATTTACAGACTCAGTTGATTGCGCTTTGAAAGGTGAGCTCAAAACAGGTGAAAGTGAAATTAAATCATTATTGTTAACAGACGGAGGTATGGATATAGCGCCAGGCTTAGCAGAACTTCGAAGATTCATGGGTGGTCGTTTAGGCTTATAGGAAACAGAAGCTTCATCCATGATTTTAAATTTTTTGAACAAATCTTCAAAATCAGCCAATCTGGCTTCAGCCGCCACCAACTCCTTAGACACCTCTAAAAAGCCTCTTCGAGATTGCCTTATAAGCTACAAAATATCTACATCAGTAGATCTGCAGTCTGTACAAGACCAACGAAGTCCTTTACTTTCATTGAGTGCATCAAAAATTCTCGCATTCACTGCTGCACACTTTACATGAAAAAAAGCATCACACAACCAGCAATTAACCAGCTGGTCAGATTCACCTTTTACAGTGCAGTTGCGAAAATTGCAGTACATTTTTAATGAAAGAAATTTAATTTACAAAAGTGTAATAAAAAGTGCAATAAAAGTACTATGGCAACTCTATTTCAGTGACAGTTTGAGAATCAAACAAATTATTTGTCAAAACAGTTTGAGAAGCACCAGCGACAAGATAGTGAGCTAGCGTCAAAATGCAACTGAAATTAAAAACCAAGTTTCGCTCTCACATCAACAAGCAAAACATAAAGTTGTTGTTGCTAGATAATAAACAAACTGAAATAAAAAGAAATATATATATATGTATATATAGTATGAATGCAAATATTTTGAAAAGGAGTATCCAGCTTTTTTAGTGATGAAAATCTGGAACAATAAAGATAAAGATCCTCAGCAATGTTTAGCAGACCAACTCGAATTATTTTTTGCTTAATAATTTCACGAAAATTAACAAATTTAAATTAATTGCTAGAGCACGAATAAAAAATGCAACTAAGGAAAACAGTGATGCCAGTGTATATTCAGAAAAACAAAGAATTCAAAACGAATACAGGGATGCAATTGGGCTACGAGTGGATTTTTCGAAACAAGGTTCAGGAAACAGCAATGACGGTCGCTTTAGGAAAATTGTAAATGCTATGAACTCCCGACACCTAATCGATGGTGACAAATTCGGAAACTTTGCACGAGATACTCTTAATTTGTATAACTCTTTATATGGCGAATGGAGATATCTTACTCCAACCAAACATAAAGTCTTATGCCATGGAGAGAGAATCATAAACCATCACTTCTTCGCTATAGGATTTATCTGAAAAGGCCCAGGAGGCAAAAAATAAAGAATATAAAAATTTTAGATTATCTAATATCAGAAAAAATAGCAGAGAAAACCAGAACTTGGATCTCATTACTATTTTGATGATTTCGTCATATCCGTTAATAACGTCGGTTAGAAGTATTAAGAAAATGTCATATTCTGGAGATTATGGCAGTATATTCGGTGATTTAGAAGAATTGATTAAAAAGTAGATATATATTAAATTAGAGTTTTATTCTTGTTTTTTACTTGAAAGTAATTTGTTGTAATTGATTTGGTTATAGAGGAAAACAGAACATTAAACTTATGTATGAATTATTAATTTCTATTTTATTGATATATAAAAGTTTCAGTAGCTTCTGCGTTTAACCTAGAATGAAATAGATGAGAAAAAGGAAAACTTGGTTTTTATTTCAAATAAAATTTTACATTATATTTTAATGGTATATTTTTAAAGGTACTTTGAGCAACAACGGGTTAAGAAATTAGAAAAATATAAATGCATTTAAATGAAAATTTTATTATTTTGTTGAAATGATATCATTTCAAACAATTTCAAATTTTTCTGAACATATTTTTTCTGTTATCTTAAGCACATCAATTTTCAACAAAACAAAACAAAAAGAAATGAAATATTCCATACGTGAAAAAGTTTTATAATTTCAATCACACAATCAACGGAATCCTTTGTTCGGTAAGAATGGGGCAATGCAGCAAAGCCCCCTTTAGCTTTTTTGTCAAGCTTTTTTTCTGTGTTCATAGTGACATAGATTTTCAACAAAGAAAAAATTTGATTTTGAAAATATCTTCAGAAAATATAGGGTTTGTTACCTAGGAAGCACAAACTTATTTTTTAGTTGACTTTGGGGCAACGCCACTAAGCTCCTCTCTGCTCAATTGAACTTATATTTTACATTTCTGTAGTTAGATCGATTTCAAATCGAACAATAAAACCCAGAGTAAATTATTTTAACCCCTTCAAAAGTTACAGAATTTCGATCACCCAGGGAGCATTTCGCGATACTGTGCGCCGGTGGTCGTTTGGCTTTAGAGCACTTGACGTGAGGTCTGCGAGAATGCGATCTGCCAGTTCGCGCTCGTGAACACGAATGCAGCAGACGACACCGATGAGGGCTGCGGCACTCCTTCCGCATTTGTGACGCTGAGAGGCAGTTTGATTAGTAGAAATACATCAGTAGCGCTCTCATCCGCTCCTCTAGATTCATTGCCAGAAACTTGGTACACGCCGACAGGTTATGCTCCAACTAAGCATACACAGCACATCGGTGGTAACTAAGTATGGTCGCGGTTATCAACGCAGACCACGCTTTGCGGAGTGCTCCTGCCTGCACTGGATTTCGGTTCAACCACCGGTAGAGCGATAGCGATTCAGGCTCTACCGTGGTGGAAGCGATAGGACTGGGGACAGGTGTGCGCTCACGCACAGTCTCAACTTCGCTTACAATCATCTCCATGTCGGTTTGAAGCAGAAGATCTTAGAGAAGTGCGGCGCGATCTCTTCAGCAGACATCCTGAAAAGAAAAAAAAAACAAAAAACAAGGCTACAATTTAAAAAAAACATCATTGGTTCTACGTGGCCGGAAGCGCGACGAGCTTAACTATGGGTCGCGTGATGCAACCTCTCTCGGTTCGAATATCAGCAACCCGAATTCGTTTATCACGACCTTGATAAATACGTATGACTCTGCCTAATCGCCATTCATTCGCAGGAAGATTATTTTCTTTGACAACGTTGGTCGTCGACAGAGAAGTCCATCTGAGGAGCGCTCGAGTGAAAGCCAAGATAGCCCATGCCACCAAAGAGAATTTTCCGCAAGATCTTGTGGCGTGACGCCGCGTGTAGCTAAGTCAGCTGGATTTTCATATGACCACATGAAACCAGTTTCTGGCACCGACCTTTTCAGCTATTTTTGTGAACCGATCGTCACAAAAGTAGTCCAAGTACACGGTGGATTGCAAAGCCAGTCGAGGACTATTGTTGAGTCTGTCCAGCAAAGCAATTTATGTTTGTATATATCCATATTTGATAAGAGAGTATCGACCATATCAGCGTGCAAAACGGCACCAGGTAACTCAAGACGAGGTAGAGCAACTGGCTTGACTGGTGCCACTTTCGTTTTTGCATAAAGCAAGTCAGTAAAAATACAATAATTTTTCTTCACGCGGATGTAGAACGACGCTGCTGACGTGTCAGGAAATGAAACTCTACATCATAACTAGGTGAGAAGTCGACATCACGTGGTATGCCGATATCATTTATGTGCTCATATCAATATTATCTAACCAGATACGCTGCATAAGGATTTTTGGTGTGACCGCAATAGGAGCCGCAAACAGGATCAAACAGTTCCACTATTGTTGAGAGGATTTCACGTTTTAATAAAACGAATCTGAAGTGGCCTGCCATCGCACTCCCAAATCCTTAGCGCAGCTGGTTCTAACTCGAGAAAGTTTTCTCTCAAAAGATGCTCAGTGGGTAAACCTGCCAAAATGCTTGGGTGGTTCGCAATCCACTTTTACATGGTAAAGCTAGCTGTAGATAATGCAGATATTAGCTAGCTTCTAGCTTCAATTGCATTATCTACATCATAGGCTCCAGCCAGAGCATCATCGACATATAGAAAATATCCCAAGATTTGCGCAGCAACAGGAAATTGGTTCTGCACATCATCTGCCAAGCGAAGCATGGTTCTAATGGCTAAGTATGGTGCACAATTTACCCCAAAAGTCAGAGTTTTTAGTTCAAAATCTTGACTTTCCTCATTTGGAGAATTTCTAAACAGGATTCGTTGGTAAGAAGAGTGCTTTGGATCAACAAGTATCTGGCGGTATATTTGTTGGATGTCACCATTAAATACGTATTTAAAGAATCGCAATTTTAGGATCAAAAGCGTTAAATCTGCTTGGAGAACTGGTCCTACGTGCAAGACGTCGTTCAAACTGGCACGGATGCATTAAATACGACATGAAGCTTCGTTGTAGTATTCTCTGGTTTTAATACCGCGTGATGCAGTAAATAGTAGTGAGAAGAAGAACTCTCGAACTTTGGTGGCGACACTTACGTTATATGATTCAGCTTTAAATACTCTTGAAACACTCCATCATATTGTAACTTGAGGTCAGGATTTTTTGTCAATCGAAGTTCCCCTCTAATGAATTCCTTAAAAGCGATGCTTCGAGAGAATCCTGGGGTAGTTTTATCTGGAAAGGTTTTTTGAAAATGTAAGGTAATATTTACTTTCTTTGGAAGTTCCTCCAACTCCCAAGACCGTGCGATCTGCTAATCGATCGCGATTTCGTTGTAAAACGGGAGGCATGTCGTAAAACTGGATATGCTATGTGGAATAGGGCCTGTAAATATCCAGTCAAAAACCGTGTCTTGGGCTAAGAGTGACCCAAGAACATTTCGTTGAAGTCCATCAAGAATAATGGCAGGATACACATCACCACCGATGAGTACATCTATTTGATCGCTTCTAAGGAAATGCGAATCAACCAATTGCAAATCCGGTAAATTTTTGCTTAAAGAAGGATCGATGCAAAACAAGGGCAGATTTCCAGTTAATCGTAAAAAAAAGCTGTAGCTTCTATTTGGAATTGCCTATTTTTAGGCGAGCTAAAAATAATATCGCAAGCTCGTGAGACTTGCGCTGACACTGCATTATTAAGCCCCGAAACCTGTGCATTCACAGCTCTAGTGGGTAACTTTAAAAGTTTCTGAGACAACCGTAACTTCTGAGCTGGAGTCAATTAGAGCTCTGGTCGTGTTCGCTGTTCCAAGGTGACACACCGTCACCATTGCAGTTCCAAGTAAAACATTTTTTGTATTTGAAGAGAAGCCTGATTGTTTATCATTGGAAGTGGACTGTATTTGGGCTGAATGTGATTGGGTATTTGAGCCCGTAAGATTTGAACGCAAATTCGACCTGCTTGAGTCAACACTTGAAGCAGGAGCTGAAGCTAAATTCGAATCGAGATGAAAAAGAGTATCCTGACGTTGTTTGCACATCACGCATGTGTACTGACTCTTGCAATCTTTGACCTGATGCACGCTGGATAAGTAGTTGATGCAAAAGTTTTGCGGACAACTATTAGTCTTTCCTTGGCATCCATCCTCAGAAAAGTTGGGCACGAACGTAGACCATGCTGTTCTGAGGTACAGTAATTGTTTTCCCTTTTACCAGGTAAGCTGCTCTAATGTGATCGTGAAGTGGAGTGATTGGAGGTTGATGGCAAAAATATTTAAAAGTAATAATAAAAGCGTGATCTCAGGCAATCGCGTAGAACACAAATAAACAAAGATTGCATCCCAATTATTAATTGCAAGTTGCAAGTGCAATGCGTAAATGCAACTATGATATTTATGTCCCGTTGAAGCGTTTGAAGTTCGATGCCTGATTCTCTTGGCACATTAGCCAAATTGACTAAAATGTTGAGCTGGCTATTAACAAGAATACGTTTGTTTTAGTATCTGTCAGATAAATCTTGCCAGGCTTGGGAAGAGCCGTCATTTGTCAATTTAGATTTCCTCACAAACTCCTTTACTTCGCCACTAGTTTTTTATTGAGGTGGAAAAGTTTCTCCACTGCAGTGAGGCGCATGTTGGTGATGTAAATGGCCGTATTATATTCCTGAATGCCGGCCATGAGAGGTAATCACCACTGAAAACCTCTCTATTGCAGATATATTCTAATATCTGAAGCAGTGTTTTGCTCAGATGGCTTTGTTTAAGAAAGCTCAGACATTTTTGCTGCCGCCCTTATGCAGACTTCATAGCAGCTGCGATACTTCATTTTTGTTGTCTCAATTTCCTCAAGTTTAGCTTTATCATTAAATAGATCCAGGCAAACTTCGTAATACAATTTGACCTTTTTCTATAGCGCTTTAAGCGCATCGCTTTGAAAGGCTAATGAAAACTCTTCATGAGCTTTGTAGTGGACGTGTTATTATGTTTAAAGTCTTCCCTAGGCCGTTCTATATGGCAGTATCTATCAATGCCTTTACGCCGTACTTGAATTGATAAAAATAAAAGAAAGAAAGAATTTTGTGTTTTCAAACTAAGTGCTAAAAACGTATTTTTCTTTATTTAAAATTTTGTCATTTATATATACTAAAAAGACCAGTATTTCTATTTCGTATTGCTTCTAAAACTCCTCCCTATATTCACACATACCATAGAATTTCTTTACGTTAATAAGTTCTTTTTCTTTCTTTCATTCTTACAACTTCAAATAATTACTATTGCTGCGCTTGCAAAAATCAATGCAGCAACATTGTTTGTGTCAGTCGCGATGTAATATAAATCGCTTGACCCGGTGTAGTAATGAATGAAAGAAAATAAGCAAAACGAAATTTAGTTAATTAGGTGTTACACTTGCAATTGTTACGTTATTCAATTATAACGTGGGCTGGCTGTGCTATGACACTACACTCTTACCGTTAAGCGAAAAATTATTACTTGAAAGAATTTTTAAAGGTTGGGGAAGTTTAGGAGTAGTTTACATAAAGTTGTTTACAAATAACTTATTATTACTTATTAAAAATAGAGAAGGTATTTAGATATAATTTTCATTGCTTATATTTATCTTATTTAGATGCTTTATTAATATTTCTCTATTTTCTAATTATATATATTAACTGTACATGTAAGTTGTTTTTCAAAAATTAACTATTTTTAATTTATTATTAGTGAATAATACTATTAAATTTAAATTGTAAACTACTTTTTATGTTTTTCTTTAAAATATTGTTGTGCAATAATTTACTTTTACCGTTAATCTTTACTAGAGAATTAACACCTAGTCTATCAATTATCTTATATGGTCCATATCATGGGCTCTGTAATTTCTTTTTATTTTCTAAGCCTATGAAAACTAAATAACCTTTTTCTAACGAGGCTTCATTCCTATTTCTATCATATTCTATCTTTCTCTTATGCTTAACTATATTGCTATATAGCTATATTGATAGATATTTTTAACCTAAGTTTTAATTCATTAGTGTAATCTTCTAAATTATATATTTTGTCATGTTCATTTAAAATATCACTCGGGAGTGATGGTAGTTTACCAAATATTAGTTCATATGGTGAATATGATGTATCTACATGAGGCGTTATGTTATACGCAAATGTGTAGTAAGGGACCCATTTATCCCATTCGTGGTCATCTGCATAGGATAATAAATATTCGTACAGAGCCCTATTATTTCTTTCTAGAGCTCCAATAGTCTGATGGGGGTAAGGGGTCGAAAAAATTTGTCGCATGTCTAGCAATTTACATATGTTTGACATCAACTCTTTTTTAAATTCTGTACCGTTATCAGATTTAAGGACCTTGAAACATCAATATTTAAGTATGAACTGTTCAACAAGCGTGGTCGCAATTGTCTTTGCTCCTTTTGTTGCGATAGGATGTGCTACAATGAATTTGGTAAGGTCACATTGGATAGTTAAAATGTATCGATTACCGTTAGACATTTTTAATGGACCTACTGTGTCTATAGATACAGTTTCGAAACTTGTTGTTGGTGTATTCGTTATTGTTAAACTCTCTTTTATATGCCGGTTTATTTTATTCTTGTGGCATTTTTCGCAATTGTTTATGTATTCTTTAACCATTTTTCTCATGTTCTTCCAGATGTAGCGTTGTTTCAACTTCAAAATCGTTTTTCTGATTCCTATGTGTCCTCCTGTTTGAGTATTATGATATTCATATATTCATTTGTACTGTTGCATAACACTATCTATATGACGTGGAGCTTTGTGTATTAGTAGAATCTTAATTGGCGAGGATTTATTCATTATTAATTCATAATATTCTTTCTTGAATGCATTAATATCGATATTTTTAAATATATTATTTTGATCACAAAGGGCTATTTCCTTTATCTGTGATTTATTCAAAAAACAATGTAGTTTCTCCAACATCGTACCTAGGTGCCAAGGGTCATCACTACATGTTATGTGCACAATATCATTGTTCAATTTTATGGCGAGTTTACAATTCTCTTTTAATATAAATTTTAATTTCTTTAAAATCTTAACGTCATTGAAAGATGTACATTCCCAAATGTGGAGGTGATCAGTACCCTTATAAGATATCTCATTGCTCTCAATGCGCTCTTGGTGGGTACCCATATTCTTCATTATACTCGCATTGTCATTAGTTTTTATATCACTCGCATTATCCTCTTTTATATTCCGTTTTGTTTTGCTCCTTGTTATTGCTAATATTTCTTTCTCTCTGCTTGTAGGAATCATATTTTTTAAAATTTCGCTATCATATTTTATTCTGGACAACGCATCAGCGTTTGTGTTTATTTTACATTGTTTGTACACAATTTCGAAATCATAGTCTGACAGGTCTACTCGAATTCTTGTTATTTTCGATGATGGGTTTCTGTGGGAAAATAACTATACCAAAGGTCACTGGCTACTATAAATTTTCTTCCAAACAGGTATGGTCTAAAAAAAAATTATTCCTTATTGAGGTGAGACTTGAAAATTAAAAGTCCAATCTCTTCTACTGGGGTGCAATTCATTGGCTAACTATAATGAATAATTTGACGCTGATAGCTTTTCTTCGATTATTTGTTCATTTATATTTATCTGTTTTTTTGCTTTTTTCCTACACTAAATTAAATAAGAGTTGAAAAGCTCAATAGAAATACTCATTTATAAATAAGTCCGTCCATTAAAATTGTAAATTAACCTTTTCTTTATTCCCTTACTTGTCTTCGATCAATTCTATATTTTTAAATCACATTTGCTTAATTATTTAATTATATATAAATTCATATCCCTGTTGTTGTTTTCGTTCAACTAACTTCTATTTATTAATATGTGATATTTTTTTTTGTGGTATAGTTGGTTTATGCGCTCAACTATAATTTTATTAAAAGAAGAGAAGTTTAAGCTTAAATTAGTGTTTGCAAAAATGTAATTAATTTTTAAAAATAAAAGTATGTGGTTGCAAAAATTTATTGAAAATTTAAACAAATTCTTTAATTACAACGAAACTAAATTAGTTGATAATAGTTTAGATATCTTATAGATTTATATATTTTGTAGATTTTATTTTCACAATATTTGCATGACTCAATAATTTTATAACTTATAAAGTCAACATAACTTATAATATTAGCAATAAAAGTAATAAATATAATAAACATACTAATAAAAGTGAAGATTATTGATTGTTTTTAATTTTTTTTTTTTCATCGTTGTTATTATGCCGCCGGGATACTTGTAAATGTTTCGGCATGTTTTCCTCGTTCAGGAGTTCTGCTGTGTAGTACAACGCATTGAGCAGTGATTCTACCTTGATTGGTTATTGTGCCTGTAGCCTAAAAAATGTTACAATAGGATGTACATGCTATTCGAGATATAATTATTCATTTTCCGTTTACGTTAATTGTAATTTCTTAGTTGCGTCTTAAAGGATGCACATGATCTTATATAACTAGCAGTTGTATTGTTTCGTTTTCGATTTTTTTTTTTATTAGTTTAGTATTTTGTAACATGATATACACATCTTCGTCATCGTTCCCAGTGTAATATTTGCATAAAAAAAATTGATATCCTGCTGGTTAAATTGGTACTCCCTTTCTGTAATTCCCTTCTACTTCATCATTATAAAAAGAAACAATTTGGCAATAAGCAGGTCGGAGAGTCGGAACTTTCTTCTTTTCTTTTTGTTTATAAAATTGGTGCAGGATCTAATGGTCCGCAGGATTAAATGGTCAGGATCAGAAAGTGGCAGGACCGTTGCAGGATCAAGTTGGCAGGATTCGCAGGATCAGTTTGGCAGGATCGCCATGTAGTGTACGTGAAATTATGTTTAAAGTCTTCCCAAGGCCGTTCTATATGGCAGTATCTATCAATGGCTTTACGCCGTACTTGAATTGATAAAAAGAAAAAAAAAATGTTGTTTTTCCAAACTAAATGCTAAAAACGTCTTTTTCTTTATTTAAAATTTTGTCTCTTATATATACTTGTAATGTTTGGACCGTGTGCGCGGTACACTTTCGCTCTACTGTGTTAAATTTGATAGCTCTCTTCCTACTTAATTATTCACCGGCGCTTAAAAACGACACAGGTTCACAAAATTTGACTAGTGCTGATTAGAAGCACTTAGGTTTTTTAATAAAAGTTATGCTGTTTAGAAGCAGAACTAGATTAATTTTATTTTCAAAAATGTTCGACTTTTATAGTCGAACAGCGGTATTTTTTTAAAACAACTTAAAACATAACTAACATTAATATTTTCATATAACTTATATACAAACATTAAAAATAAATATAAATAATAACATGTGCGAATTTCATAAAATATAAATATAAAAAAAATAAATATAAATAATAACATATGTGAATCATATCAACACTAATAAGTGCAAAAGAAATGCGTAACATAATATAATATGTGCGACAAGAAAAAGTGCATGCATGTACTTAATTTCCCCTTTTTGCTTTAACATATACTTTGTGCGTGGGTGAGACAAAATAGCAACAATGCAATTGAGTTCAATGCTCTTGCGCATAAAAAAACAAGTTCATGTCAACATGTTCAAGTTTGTGTAGTTGTTTAGTTTATATTGCATGCATATATATATTGTGCATGAGTGTAACAAAAATAATTAAAACGCTAGTTGAGTTCAATGCACTTTTAGATTAGTATTAAATTTGCATTAATGTGCTTAGGATTATATTATAGAAAAATGTAGTTTGGAGTGCATTACATACTAAAAATACCAGTATTTCTATTTCGTATTGCTTCTAAAACTCCTCCCTATATTCACACATACCATAGAATTTCTTTACGTTAATAAATTCTTTTTCTTTCTTTCATTCTTACAACTTCAAATAATTACTATTGCTGCGCTTGCAAAAATCAATGCAGCAACATTGTTTGTGTCAGTCGCGATGTAATATAAATCGCTTGACCCAGTGTAGTAATGAATGAAAGAAAATAAACAAAACGAAATTTAGTTAATTAGGTGTTACACTTGCAATTGTTACGTTATTCAATTATACCGTGGGCAGGCTGTGCTATGACACTAGAGCTTGAACAGCATTGAAGTCTGATTCAAACTCAAAAATTGCGTCAAGCACCTGAATAAATTTTTTAAAATGCGCCATTGTTTGCTTGGATTTTATTCTGGTACTAATATTGTTGTTTAAAAAAAAAAAATAATTTTTTTAAACTGTTTTCTTTTGTAAAATTTTGCAAAATAATTCAAATTTAAATCTATATATCAAAAAAATATTTTGTATTTAAGTAATTTAGTATTAGAATTATACTTAATTTAATTCTATTTAATATTTGGAGTATATACACATATTTTTTTTAATTATTTAAATAAAATTATATAATTTAGTATTTTTTAACCAAAAAAGTTTTTTTTAAAATATATGCCTCGAAGTATAAACTAATTTAAATTTGAATATGAAAAAAGAAATTGGCTAAAAAGTGCACAACTTTGTCCTACTGTGCACAATTTTTTTTCGATTGTTAACTGTGCGTTGCTGACGCACTGTGCAGTATTCTTGTGTTCTCAGTGCTGCGCTAGCGCTAAAGTTAAGCTGAGACACACAATCAATGTTGGTGATTTTTAAGCAGTAGGTGCTGTCGACTTCGGTCACCACGCATGTGACACAAAGAGGAACGAAAACTAATCAATTTAGTCAACCCAAAGTTGAGCAGACCAAACAAATTGCTGTTTGGAGGAAAGTGGAAAAAACTACACACTGCAATTCAAACAAATTAATACTTTTAATGCGGCTTTTTTTATAATTTTTGTTTTATTATAATTAACTAAAATTCCACAACACACAAATTATAACAAATGCAAAAATTTATTATGCAGACAATATTCTTTAGTTGTTGATAAGGAGCTGCTGACCCACTGTGCTGTTTTCCTAATGCTCTCAGTGCTGCGTGAGCGCAAGAGTTAAGCTTTGAAGAAAAGTCCCTCTTGGTCTAGCGTTGGTGAATTTTAAGCACAAGCTGCTGTCTCAGCTTTGATCGAATTCGACACAAAGTAGAATGCAAAAAATGCACTGCAGCTAAAAACACACACACACGAAAAATTACTCTTCGCGGAAAATTGTTGTTGCGCAAAAAAGCGGTTTAACTATGTACACTTTTTCAGCTGAAAGGAAAAATTCGCACTGCAAATTTAAACACTTTATTTTTTTTTTACAATTTACTGCGAAATTACGATGAAAAATTTTTTCAAATTCAGACGCCGGAATATGAAAAACAAACACACTTTAAGAAATACAAATAAAAGAGCGAATCGCGTATTTTCCCGAACCGAGGTAGCACTCATTTTGTCTTAACATTATATAAAAAATAAGTTCAAATAAAAGAACTTACCTTATATTTTAAACGCAAAAATAGGGATGTTTTTCTTTGCTGTTGATGTTGCTGGATCTATTGGTGTAGCTGTTGGTGGTCTTCGTCAGTTTGTAGGCGGCTTCGCTGTTTTGTTTTTTTTTTATGTCTTTTTAATGTTTTAAAAGCACTCGCGACCGAGCGAAATGTTTTTAAAAATCGAAAACGTATTGATTTAAAACGGCTCGATAGAGGACCATGTAAAATTTCCCACGAAATTAATAATTGATTTTAAATTTAAAACTCTTTTGTTTTTAAGGCAAAAAGAAACGGCTGAAAATTAGATTTAGAAAAGAAAACGGATGTCTGCGCTCCGCTTGTAGGTAAACGATTAAAATAACTCTTTATTTGGCTAAGGCCGAACTTCAGTGGTAACATTAATTTTACATTTTAAAAGAGAGGAAGTGAGAGGCATTCCCACATAAATACTAATGCAACTCAGCCGCTGTACAGAAAGTACAGAGCTGTCCTTAAGCGGACCAAAACATAACGTTTACACTTGTAAACATAAGAAAAGCCGACCGTTTTGTCTCTCTTGCTTACTGGTGGTCCAACTGAACAGCTTAACTTTATAAACAAGCCTTGAAATTAAAATAAAATGAATCTTTTTTACAAAAATATATATTTGCTTAGTTGTGAGAACAACTGATTGTTTTTTATTTACAACCACGACAATATTCTTTACAATTTACACTATATTACATAAAATTGCTATTTGCAAAATATAAAAAACTATTTCTGAAGACGCCACTCTTCTTCATCAGCGATCTTTCGTAAAATTTACATGCATAATAAACTTGCAAGTTTTATTATCTTGAGAATTTACTATGGCAGACCAAATAGTTATTAAAAAATAGCATTTAAAAAAATATATTTAACTATTTGACGAGCACACGGGAAACGGTTTTATTAGAGACCTTTAATAATAATTATCGCCAGCTTCTTCTTCATCGACATCTTCCAATGCCTCTATCTCCTCCTGAATCGTTACAACACGCCGACGTTTCTCGGAATCATTTCTTCGAGGACTCAACCGTAGGAACGTTAATTTCCTTAAGCTGCAACCCAACTCCACGCGTACCGTTTACAAATCCCGGATATAATGCCTTTAAATCTTATAAAAGTGTATTATTTGAGAGCCAACGCAGTCTTTGTAGAGCTTTTCTAAAAACTTTTGTCTATAGAAATGCAGGGTATTGCATGTATTGGTGAAGCAGTTTAGGAGTTCTGCAGCAAAAAATACTCTTTTGAAGCAGTTTATTTGGATTCTCCAAATCATTAATCGTATTTCTACTATTGTCTCTCTCAACAAACTCGCCTTTACTATGGTTTGTTTGCATATGCACAGTAACAGAGCTAAACCATTTTTCCACGCCCATGTACTGCTTTGCACTATCGGTGCATACAACACTTGTAGTTGGACCAATATATTTTTTAAGATAAGGCCAAATATCTGCCTTACTTTTGGAATTTGCCTGAAATGCAAGAAAGTGAGTATTCTAATTGAATCTAGAAAGTTTACAATGAATAATTATTATTTAAATTAACATTTACATTAAAAAAGAGGCCCCTGCAATCTTCTTTACAATAAATGCCAAGAACTACTATTCTTTTAACTATCTGTTATACAGCCTCGATTGTATTTTCTGTTGGTTGAAAAAGTTTCATCGAACTGAATTGTTTTGCCTTCACCACCGAGACGAATATTAGTGTGGGACTCAACAGCTCCTGCCACTTCTCTACAATAACTAGAAAATCCTATTCATTCATATTAATATTACAGCTACAATGATGCCTTAAGAACAGTTATTTATAGCAATGGTGATATAAGAATACAAAACAACTAAGGTAAATATGCTAGAATTAACAACTTTCCGTACAAGGGCAAATCCTTTCATCATAAAAAATACACCATAAAAAATCAAATATATCATATACCAAATGAGAAATAAATTTTCAAGCTTCAATAATTTTGTTTTAATTATCCATATTAATAACGGTAGTTTTTGAGAAAATAACAGTTTAACATAAAAATACCTTATTTTTGCATAAAAATAGATAAAAAACATTAAATTCTCAACAGATTTTATTCATTTAAAATATATGTGAAAGTCTTGTGTATTACCTTTTAAATAATACCTTAAACAGCAATATCAGTTATACACGAAGAAAAATATAGCCAATTTTCTTACCCGGTCTAAAAAAAAATTCTTATCAAGTCGATAACTTGAGAACAAATCGATAAATAGATTTTTCCTTTGGCCATTCTCATTTTTTTAAAGTTCTTCGTGAATTCATTTTCAAATCGCGGCGCCCCGGTAATAGTAGTCTCCTAATCGGTAGCATTCGTCGGACAAACAAATATAAACCAAACATAATAGGCGGGGAGCCATCTTACACGGATTTCAAAACTTTTTTATTAAGAGATAATAAATAGCAACACGAATAAAATAAGTTCGGTTTGACGGCGTCTATCCTGGCCCATGTATTTTTCAAGGATTTTTCTTATTATTAAAAAACAGTAAAATTTTCACTTATCGCAGAAATTAATTTTAGCCAGCTCATTTTTCTGTAAATTTTAATGGCTTTTAGATAAAATTTGTATGACAGCTTCCATTGTGACGGAAAAGTCTGTCATACCTATTTTAAAAACATATTAGTGTTAACATTTTGCTACTATCACGTTAACTTGGTTTTTTGTTTAATTTGTCTCTTCCTTTGTCTTCATTTTAAATATTTTGGTATGACAGCTCGATAATTCACGAAAACATCTGTCATACCAGTTTGAAGTATAGCTCTCCGAGATTATAAAAATGGAGATTATTGAACATATTTATTTTGGAGCAAATATTTTTTTAAATAGGTCTGTCAAATAGTATGACAGATTGTGACAAAAAAGTCTGTCATACCTATTTTAAAAACATTAGTGGTAAAATTTTACTCTTATAACGTAATAAACTAGGTTTTTTTTTAATTTGTATTATTTTTTTTTTTTCGTTTGTCTTTAAAATATTTTGGTATGACTGCTCGATACTTGACGAAAACATCTTTCATATAAGTTTGAAGTGTAGCTCTGGCCCTCCGAGATTATAAAAATGGAGCGCGTTGAACATATTTATTTTGGAGTAAATGTTTTTTTTTTTAAATAGGTCTGTCACGAAAAAGTCTGTCATACCTATTTTAAAAACATATTAGTGGAAAAATTTTACTCTTTTCACGTAATAACTTGACTTTTTTTTAATGTGTCTCTTTTTTGTCTTCTTTTAAAATATTTTGGTATAACTGTTGTGACTCAGTCGTCACAAACCAATTAAAACACTTATAAATAAATGCTCATATCAAATATCGTCTAACCTTGGTCATGAATTGAGCGGATGGCGTTCATAACAGATAGTAACATAAAACGCAGCACAAATTGCTTTAATGATACCAAGCATGATCCAATTGCGACAAATATAAGCACTTCCGAGAGCGTGCTTAAGTTAAAGCAGCAATTAGTAATATGCTGACTTAATAAAATAAAGCCACACAGGTGAACCATATTGCGCCATAATTGCAATACATTTTCATATATGTATGAATGTTTGTATGCGGATATTAATAATTAAACTAGGAAATAAAATCTGTAAGGTTTTAAGATCGTGACAAAAAGTGTCAATCAAGAATAAAGTAAAATTAATAATGTTATAAATTAAGAAGAAGAAGCGATCCCAGATATGTTATAAATATCTGGTCTCTGCTAAATAAAGTGTTAATCAGCCGATGAGTCGTGTTGATAAGTTGCCATTTGGTTCTTCTTCAATTTGGTGGCAGTTAGCAGCATTAGGTTTTCCTGGATCCTATTCCACTAGCGTACCAGGCATCTAAGTAAGTATAAAGGGACTGGTGAGCCTTAATAGAAAATACACACAAAACAAATGGGGCGTTTTAATACTTCGAAAGTCGGCAACGACTTGCTAGTTAAGATGACGCCAAAAGGCAACACATGAAGTATCTTTGTGTCCTGACGACATAAATATAATTCATGTGCAAGTAGAGTTAAATTCTTGAACCATAATTCGGACGTAGTATGTAGGATTACTCGGATGTCCTTTTTCTACTGGAGAGAAGGACGCAACATTTTTGGCGCAGCCGGTTGATACAGTAACACGTGTTCTTCTTCTCCTACAAAAGAAGGCACAATATTTTTGGCGTAGCTGGTAGGATTCTTTTTGTTCACGAAAACATCAAGGATATTTAAAAAAAAAAAATTTTTTTAAATTTTGAAATTTTTGGTTTGAGAATAAATTTTTAGATTTTCATTTAAAGGGGGAAAAAAGAGAAATTATTAAAAAGGTGTTAATAAAATTTGCAACATATAATTAGAAAAAAAGCTATGTTTAATTAAAACATAAAACGACGCGTTTGTTTAGGAAGGTTTCTTTGAATAAATAATTCGGTTTGTGAAGCTTAATTTTTGGGGAACATTTTTTGAATTGGAATTGTGTCAGTAGGATCCACGTGGGCCCTGCTAGAAATAAACTGGATGGCAGATCCATCTCCCACCACCTCTCGGGAAAGGAATAAAGTTCTGTTAATATAAAGGGTTAAGTCTTTTAACACCTTTGAGTTTATCATTTCAATTTTGTTTGAATTCAAACATTTTTTTTTTATGTATATATTGTTAATGTTTTATGCACTCTGTATGTAGGCAATCGCAGCCAAGCTTATGACAAAGCCTCATTGCATCATCTTTACAAATTTGAATTTGTAACTTAAGAGTCATAAGTTGAGTAGCAGCGTAAGGGAACACACATACAATTGAAAAACAACAGAGGCCAGCAAATACTTTCATTTAACTTACATTAACTTTTTCTATTGAATTAAATACAATTTGTGAGCAATAAATAAATGTGAAGTTCCAAAGAACTCTTGCCTTTTAATTTTGGTTTTGTCGCCGACGCTTCGCCCTTTACATAAGTTTTTTTCGATTTCGTGTACCGTCGCTTATTGCTACAGAAAAGAACGCGTCTTTTTGTTCTGGAATAATTTAAAGTATTTTTTAAATTACGCCCATACATAACTTGAGGAATTCGACTCCATCGCAACGAAAGCAAGGTGAAGCACCGCCGTCTTCATCAGAATCGGAGTTCAAGGATTCGATTGTAGAAAAAACAATCATGTTGGAACAACAGCAAACTGCCACTGCTGAGCAAATGTCTGCAATTTTAGCCAAACTCAATGCACTGAAACTTTCTGAAATGAAGTCGAATGTCAACGAGACATTGCACATTTGTGCAGTAAGATCATTTCACAGCAGCCAGGCAGTCCTTCAGGGCAACTACAATTACAGACAGACGTCAACTCCGACGTCAACTCAACGCCAACTGCTGCTTCAAGCCCGCCACTTCATGTCATGATCACGGAGAGGGTTTCAAATGTAAGCCTGTATTATTTTATACCGTTCTGAGGAAACACACAGGAATGGCCACTATTCATAGCAAATTTTCGTGACACAACAGCTGCCTTTGGTTGCAATGAATGCAATGGTTGAAGCATTTGCATAAATGTTAATTCATCCAAACAACGTTTCACAAGCCATCGAAGAATTGCAGTTTCGATTTGGAAGACTAGACTTACTTGTGCGGGTTCAATTAGACAAAATTCAAGAATTTCCAGCGATCATCGAAAATAGATTGGATGAAATCGTAGGCTTTTCAACAAAAATGCTCAACGTAGACGCATTACTGTCATCAGTCAATTGCAAGCATCACTTGGCCAACCCTGCACTTCCTGAGGAACTGGAACTGAAATTACCGCAAAACAAACAATTTGACTGGGCAATGTATGCCGCCACCATAAAGCCATACCCAAAACTGACCGAGTTTTGCAGCTGGATCGGAGTCCTGGCCACGGTTGTGAGTCTAGTGCCAAGCACTAGTTTTGGGCCAGATCGTTGTATGAGCGTACCACAGCCACGTCGGGTGAACCATGTCAGTAAGGGTTCACCGAAAAAAGAAACAATTTGTGTGTTGTGTGGTGAGTACCATGTTATTGATAAGTGGAGTTATTATTTAAATTTTAATGTTAGCAAACGCTGGAATAAAGTCAAGAAGCTTCAGCTCTGTTTTTCGTGCTTGTGTAAATGGCAGAACAAAGCTTACAGACGCACTCAAAAGTTGTGGAATGTCAATAATTGTCGCCGCCAGCGCTACACAAGTCTTCATGAAGATTAGCCGCCAAATCAGGTGCAACCAGTACTGAGCTGTTGCACTGCATCAGTTTCGGAACTATTCAGAATTCTGCCTGTAACACTCTATGGACCATTCGGAAAAGAAGTTGTTTTTACCATGAATAGAACGTCGCAAATCACCTTGGCCTCAAGGGCAGAAGACAACCCTTGACGTTGTAGTGGTATAGTCAGAATCAAGTCACGGAGCAATCATCAAAGGAAAGCCTTGAAATCGGAGGAATTGGAGATGGCAACAAATTTGCCATAAAAAACTGCAGCACAATTTGCAACCTGAGCTTGCCATCGCAATCATTCTCTGAACGTAGTTTCAGCACTTAAAATGTTTGCCATTAGAGGACTACGCCAATGCTTAGCTAACATTACTACTTGGTTTGGGACAACGTGCACCTTGATATCTCATTAATAATCGTACAGACTGAAGTTACCATGCCTGGAGTCTCAAAAAAAAAAACTTGGATGGGTGGCCTTTGACCCAATCAACAAGCCTGCAAATAAAAATTGTTCTATTCTTCATATACGTGAAAGCCGCCAGATGAACGAGCTGCACAATGTTGCAGAATATTTTGCCACTGAAAGCTTTGGTACAAATTCTATCTGTGTTTTAGTAGAGTCAGATGAGGACAAACGAGGTCTTCGCATACAAAAAGAAACAACAAAACGTACTGACAAAGGCTTCGAAACTGGCTTGTTGTTACGGAAACAGTACCCGTCTGCGCTGCCAGCAAGTTACAAAATGACCGAAAAGCGCCTTTTGAGCATAGAAAACAAAATGCGCCGTGACCTTGATTATGGTGAGTTTAACAAAAAAGAAATCAACAAATATTTTGAAAAAGGTTCCGCCCGTAAAAACATGCCCAAGGTTGGTCGTAATACTCTTGAGCATCCTGTCTGGCACCTGCCGCATTTTGGTGTCTAAAACCCACACAAGCCAGGAAAGTTACGCATCGTATTCAGAGGACCAGAGCAGACGAAGTCACTTCTGTCGATTTTGTTCAAGTTTCGACAGGGCGTCATTGCTGTAGCCGCCGATATCCAGGAAATGTTTTGTCAAATTCAAATACGCCAAGAAGATCATCACGCACAAAGATTCCTATGGCGCGACGGAGACCCCGAACAACCAATTTAACATCATGCGATGACATCGTTTATCTTCGGTGCTGCCTGCTCCCCTTGTTGTGCTGAATTCGTTAAAAATCACAACGCCGAAGAATTTCGTGAACAATTCCCCGAGGCCTCTGCTGCAGTAGTAGAGTATCATTATGTCGACGACTTTGTCTGAAGCTTTGGCACAGAAACTGAGGCTGAAAAATTCTGTATGAAAGTAGTTCACATCAACAAAGAGGGTGGCTTAAAACTTCGAAACTTTATCTCAAATTCCAAATCCGTGCAGGTTGCACTGAACAACGCACCTGGTGAAATATCAAATACAATAGATATGGAGTGTTAGAATTCAACAAAGAAAGTGTTAGGGACACATTAGATGACACCTTTATATTCAAAACACAATTTCATCGTGTACCTCAAGATGTGCAAATCGGGTAACGAAAGCCAACCAAAAAAGAACTTCTCGCCATCGAGATGTCAGTTTTTGATCCATACGGCCTACTAGCTGATTTTGTGATATTTTGAAAAATTTTTATACAAGAAACCTGGAGATGCAACATTCAGTGGGATGAGGCCATTCCTACTGAAATGCGCAACAAATGGATGTCTGGTGCTGAGAATTCGAAAATGTTAAAAGCTTCCCAATCGCTCGCTGTTATTCATTCAATATGCTGACGTCACCTGAAAGTCTGCTACATTTGTTCTTCGATGCTAGGTAGATCGCCTTTGCCTCTGTAGCATACTTCCGAATCAAGCATAGTGTCGGTGTTGATGTCGCTTTTGCTGCTGGGGAAAACCTGAAATGCACCGCAAAAGCTGCTATCAATTCCACGCTTGGAGCCTTAAGCCGCCATATTGGGCACCCGTTTGAGCAGAATTATTTTACATAGTCACAATGTGCAAGTGTTCACAATCACGTTTTGGAGCGACTCGCAGACTGTGCTGCAATGGATCAACTCATCTACACGCAAATATAAGCCTTTCGAATCGAATAGCACAAATACTTGAAAGTACGATGCCCTCACAGTGGCGATGGGTGCCTACAAATTTCAACTGAGCAGATGCCGCAACACGACCAGTTTCTCCACCAATGTTTCAATACAATGGTCCATGGGTTCGGGGCACAGACTTTCTGCGTGACTCTGAAGAAAATTGGCCGAAAAAACAAGTCTCACGACCACAAGACTTGCTAGAAGAAGAAGTCAAACCATGCCTGCTGCTACAACCGAAGGCAAGTAGAGATATAATACAGTTTAATAACTTTTCTTAATTTTTAAAGCTAAAACGTACTGTAGCAAAGGTACTACGGGCCAAAACTTTGTGGTGCCGATCGAAAACGAATGAGAGTCAAGTTTGTGGCCACTCACGCATAGATGAATCCGCATACTTACCTTTTGCTGCTAGGCGCTCTATACTGCTGCCAAACAAACATAAGGTCGCTGAGCTCATTATGCGTTAAAATAGAAAAATCAAAACCAGCAGTTCATCAAATGGGTCGGCTTTCAATAGACAGCGTTTCGCCCTTTGTACGTTCATTCACCTACACAGGCGCACACTTTTTTTGGGCCGATGAAGAACGTCAGCATCGCCATAGGTCGCCATACACACTTGTTTAACAACACGAGCAATTCATCTCAAACTAGCTGAAAATTTATCAACAGAAGCCTTTATAATTCTTTTCGTAATTTTGTTAATCGCAGAGGTACGCCCGCGCGCGTAAGAAGTTACAACGGCTCGAATTTTATCGGGGCGCAGAAAAAACTTAAAGACAAAGAACAATTTTTCGATATGGACCGCCTCACCTCAGAGGCTGCAAGCAAAGGTATTGATTGGTAGTTCAATTGCTCTGCAAACCCCAGTTCGGAAGCTGCTGGGAGCAGTTAATAATTATCATCGTGCTCATAGAGGCGGAGAACATTTTAAAATCTCGGCTACTAACAGAAGTCCAATTGCATTGCAAGACGAGGAACCGTTAACCCCAAACCATTTCCTGTTGGGGTGTGTCAACTCAACCCAAACGCCTCATCCAGTTGATACCCAAATTGCCTTCCAAAGCAGTGGCGGTCCAAAATGGCACGATAAAACTATTCCGCTCAAGATTGGTGACCTAATAATTATCTGTGAAAACAGTCAACGACATAGTCATTGGCCAAGGGGTCGAGTCACGCAAGTCTTTCCTGCCAAAGATGACAGCGCAGTTCTTCGTCATCTAACCTCCAAGCTGGCCATTCTGGCTATTGATGGGGAATCCCAGACAGATTCACGGGGGGTAGAATCAGTGCCGGATTAAGACTACTTGATGCCCTAAGCAATCCAAGCTTGTGGGCCCCCCTATCCACTAGTAAACTAGTTTCGGTCTTCAAATACAAATAAGGTATATTATAACTTATAGGCAAAGAAAAACCTTTTCTGACATTTTCTGGCGTTAGCAAGAACTTAGTAGAACGTGTTTGGAATGCGTTCAAAACTTCATTAGCTCGATTTAACATAAATTAGGGTTCGGTTCGAACATGTCATTAAAACTACATTGAAACTTTTGAAAAATAATAACATTTCGAAATAATGTGAATTACAAGATTTATAAGTAACCTTTTTTTCTTAATTTAAAGTAATTTAACACTTTAAACAATCGCAATCAAATTAATCAGTCTTAGTTTACTAGCGCGAAACTAGGCTATTTAATAGACACTCACTTTCTTAACGGTACCTTTATGTAATAAAGGCGAATCTGAAGGCGTTTTTTGAAAGAATACTACAAAAAAATGGTCAGAGATATTTATACAAATTTGTTTTTATTGATTTTATCAATTTTTGTGGTAAATTTTTTTAAAAAAATGTGTTTTTTTTTGTGTTTGTGGCGTCATTTGTGTGTACGTGGCGTTGTCATGAAGCAATGCGAGAAGAGTAGGACCATTTTGCTTGCAGAATAACATGATCTGTAATCATTAAAAAAGATACATTTGTAAAGTAAACACTTACGCCGAGGTAGTGACATCGAGTTTTTTAAAATTTTTGTTTTTAAGAAATTAACGCGTATTTAAAGTTGATATCTTATAAAACTGGTGCTAATTTGAGTATATAACGAATTGTACATTTATTTTAAGGCTCATTTTTAAAAAAAAGGTCAAAGGTTAAAAAAAGGTGAAGTCACTCTCACAGAAATTGCCTAAAGAATATGCATATAAATTTTTATGTCAGTCGGTGCAATAGTTTACGAGTTATCTTGCAAGCAAATTTTAAAAAAACCATTTTGAGAAAAACTTGTTCAAAGTTTCAAAACATTTTTTTATTAAATATTAGAAATTTTATGAAATATTGTTATTTATTAATAATATTACTAAAAATATAGAAAAAAACAAATAAAATTCATCAAATATTTTTTGAGAAATCAACTTTTGAATGCTAAAAAACGTGTTTTTTAAAAAAATGTATAAAAAGTTAAACATCATATTTTTCAAAAAAATTAACAAAATCAATCAAATTTTGCGACTATTCAATCCAGATCAATTCCAGGTCCATAAAATAACCCCTCCAGAGCCTCATATCTTACTTGCAGCTAAGCAGCATCCTGTTTCTTTTTTGATTTTTGCCGTTTAGCCAGTTCAGTGCTCAAACGGTTGGGTTGTTTTGTGCGCATATGATTGATTGTGGGCTTTTCATTATAAATATATATTGTATTACTATATATATATTATATATAATATATATATTGTATTACTATATATATATTATATATAATATATATATTGTATTACTATATATATATTATATATAATATATAAAATAGAAACCAGGGGTAAAATCGGCTAAGGTGATAGTTGACAGTCGCTGTTTTGATTGTCGTTTTTGAAAACGACACCTAAATAATAGCTGTCGCATGATCTCAATAGGAAAAAAGTGATTGTCAATATCATAATTACCTTACATAGAGCAAAAACGATCTTTTTGATTATCAACTATCAATTATCACTTTAGCCGATTCCACCCCAGTATAAATGTAAAAAAGGAGGAGCGCAGCGAGAGATTAAAGTTCTATTCAAATTGTTGAAACCAAGTGCTCGACGGCGCTCGCTATATACGCTTATAAAAACATTTCTCTTTCAAATTTTTTTGATCGCGAAAGTTTTATTTATTTTATTTTTTTTTTGGAATAGGTAGGTGCCCTTAAAACTTTGGTCAATTATTTGCACAAATGTTTAGAAAATTTCAAATGTAAGTAACAATTTCGGCGCTTGCTAGAAATCTTCGGCTTTAGGCGAAAGCTTCGGTCGGACACTAAGCGCAAATAAAGGAAAAAATCTGAAAATTATTAATTTGTAGTTATATGACATAAAAAAGGCAACAAAAACTCTCACACCACACCGCACCGTAGATTTGTACTTTATTTATAGTAATACCTAATTATTAAATATCATATTAAATGAATAAAAGAAAACATTCGACTGACGCAGATCCTCACGTGCTGCCATTTCTGTGTCACGAGCAGCTGATAAAAAGCTTTTTAGCAGCATTACTATGCTCACATTACAAATGTAATAGATATTTTTTGTTGTCGAATTCCATGTAAAGATTTCTGAGGAAAATAACCGGATCTTTGTTTCTGTAGGAAATAAGGATTTTGTAATAGATATGAAAGTAAATTATCATTTTTTTTGGTAATGTCTATGGTGCCCCCCGAGACGTGCTGCCCTAAGCAATTGCTTAATTTGCTTATGGGCTTATCCAGGACTGGGTGGAATGTTAATGTTTTATGCACCCTGTATGTAGGCAATCGCAGCCAAGCTTGTGGCAAAGCCTTATTGCATCATCTTTACTAATTTGAATTTGCAACTTTAGAGTCAGAAATTGAGAAGCAGCGTAAGCGAACACACATACAATTGTAAAACAACAAAGACATTAACTTTTTATATTAAATTAAATACAATTTGTGAACAATAAACAAATTTCAAGCCCCTAAGAACTCTTGCCTTTTAATATTGGTTTTGTCGCCGACGCATCGCCTTTACATATATGTTATAATATATCTTCATTGTCAACATTAATTTACAACATGGCGGTCTGGAAACTTTACCTGTCGACTTGGAAGCAGATGTCATTTGAGAAAAGGATTTAATCATATATCGCAAATAGTTCTCCGTGGAGAAATGGACCAACCAAGGACCAATCACTAAGGAAGCCATAGCTGAAGGATGAGTACAGGCGAAATGGCAAAGGATACAACGTTCAGAAATCGGAGCAGGACGGTTGCAGTAAGAATCATGGACGACATTAACCAAAAGTAATTAAAGTACAAACGAAGGAAAATATTATGTGTATTGTATATCTAAATAATATTAATAAAAAGAGAAAGAAAACATATAAAGTTAACTGGTTTTATTGGGAAAAATTCATTAAATAAGTACTACGTCGGGCTTAACCCATTTCTTGCCAAAGGGTGCATTTTCGCACCCAAAAGTTTGGATATTTTTTAAGCGAAAAAAAATGTTTACCATGTTAGACCCATGTTTGGGAACCTATTGATATGCAATTTTGTTTTTATATTAAGTACTATTTTTACCTTTGAGCCAAGGATTTCATAGAAACTTTCTGTTTCTGTTAAATTGTTAAGTAGCCCAGTTATTACTTATCATAGCATTACAATAAAAATCTATCACGTACTTTTAGGCATCACAACAAAATTTGGCTTGTTTCATAAAAAATTACTTCAGCTTTTTTTTAAAAAACACAATATTTAAGAAAAAACAAGACCTTATTGCACATCTATAGAGCAAGATCTTTCAATTGCTACCCTATTAATGAAAATCGCGTCTACATTATAGATTTGATAGTTATCACAAAAAATAATAATAATATAGATGCTGAGGAATGAAAATCAGTCTGGATCCAGGGTATCACAGCAGAGGCAGGTGTATGCAGTGGTAGACGAGAGTAGTGAGGGGAGCAGACAGAGTAGATACCACAATAATATAAGTTTACCAGAGAGAGATGCTAGAGCCAGCATCAAATGCTCGTTCTGTGGGAAATTTGGACATAACAGAGATTACTGTCTAATCAGGAAAAATACTCCATATTGCCAGGAATACGGTCATGAAAATGGGTGGAAGTGTGTCCACGGTCACATGCAAGAGAAGAGTTATGTGAGTAAGAATAATAGAAGAGTCAACACAGGAAACCCATTCAGAAATAATGGGGACAAGAATTCCGTTGGGAACAAAAGCAAGTTGTGCAATGTAATTGGTGCAACAAAACAGGGCATACGGAAGGAGACTGTTACACGAAGAGGAATCAGGGTCACAGACAGGGAAACTTCCAATGGCCCAGTAAAGGCCATTAAGCCGGGAACCCCGAAATAATAGAGAAATAAGGCCGAAAAGGATAGGAACAGAGAATTCGACGTCTGGAAAGATTGTTATTGTTAACGTGCGAGGAGATGATAGAAGTCTGTACATCTAAGCCAGTAAAAAGTGCCAGTAACAGAGAATTTGACATCTGAAAAGATTGTAAATATCTGTACATCTCAGACAGTTGAGGGTGAAGTAGAGGAAGTTTTATATAAAAATAAACCAAGTTATTGTTAGCACAAGAATCTGACAGTGCAGGAGAATAAAAGGAGTGGATATTTTGGCTTCTCCAAAGTGAATGATGTGTTTGTACAAATTCCTAGCAAGAATGCTATAAATGATAGATTTATTCTACTGGTAGATTCCGGGGCAGACTCAAGCTTGGGCAAACAGAGTGCGCTAACTACAATTGAGAGTGAAACAAAGAATAATAATGAAATAAATTCGAGAGAAGAGAATAATTGTGAAGAAATAATAAGTAAAAGAAATAAATATAATGAAATGAATGTGAAGGAAGAGAATAATGGAAAAAGAATAAGTAAAAGAAAGAATAACGGTGAAACAAAAATAAATAAAGAAAAAATTAATGAGGAAATAAAATGAAACTAAAAAAGATTTAGGAAATAAATATACCGCAGCAAGGTAACGGTATAACCATAAGTGAAACAGGGTCCAAGACAAGGGACAAGAAACATGAAAAGGAAAATAAGAAAAATTTAGGAAAAAATTAAAAAGTTTTGGACGAACAAAACAAAGAAATAGTTATGCATGCCGATCAAAAAGAAATCGGGGAATTAGAAAATTACGAAGAGAAAGGTAACAAATGTCAGATAAATAATATTTCCAACACATGGAAGATGGAAAATAATTTAATTAATTACAAGAGAAAAAAATATAAATTCGTTAAATAAAGAATTAAAAGAAACTAAAAATTATAAAGAAACAATTTCAAAGCCAATTTTAAACTGTACTTACATGGAGAAAAAAAAAAATTTTTAATAAAGGAATTAAGAGTAAGAATAGAAATAGAGTAAATGAAATAGTCATTCAGAGGAAAAAGAAAATAGAGGGGAGGGGGCGGGGAGGAACACGAAGTGTTAAATAAATTGAAATAATCAATTAAAGTCGGAAGAAATATACGTCCCGAAAAAAATTTTTAATAGAAAAGCAAAGAAATCAATGAACTAAAATTCAATTGGAAGCGAAATTAAGAGAAAAAATAATCGAATTTTGAATTTTACAGTTGAATTTAAGCAAAACAAAGTAATAAGTAGTTTTAATAATTCATTAATTAAGTTCTGAAAACTTAAACTAAAAGAGAAAAAAAAACAGAACTCATGAATATCAACCGATAGTAAATGAATATCAGAGTAAAAAAAAATAAATAACTATCGGTAATATTTAAATAAATTAGATTTAAATGAATTCTCAAAGTAAAATATGACGTCCATATCTAAGTCATATCATTTTGAAAAAAAAGTAAGCAAGGGCGTTTCAAGTAATAGAAAACGAAGTATTATAGATGTAAGAACCAGCATTAAATTGTCGAAGAGGTCAATAAACAATGTCCAATCCTCCATCTGACACAGAAAACTTTTTCAATTGAATTAATTTTTCTGTTCGGCCATCACCTCTCTGCAGACAATGGCAAACCTCAGAGAGTAAAAACTGCCATGAAAAGCTTCTTGAGAACATAAGCCGTTCGGAGTCGACGTAAAACATGTAGGTCCAGTTCTCGATCATTTGTGTGAAAACATTTCACATCACACACAACACAATTGATCATAAGAAGCTCGGTCAAAGTCCTTTCAAGGGCTGAGATGGCCATTTCGTTTTTTTTTTTTTCAATAAACAATGTTTGTTCTTTCCTATTCATTATGATGACAATGAAATTAATAAAAAGAAAGAAATCCTCTTATAAAATTAAAGATACGTAACGATACGTACGTATAGTCAAAATATTAAATTTGTTGTGTAATACATGAACAAAGAGTAAAACGTACAGGGATGTTTCAAATCATCTAAATTCAATTTGAAAACTTCAGTGACCTGATATGATACATAAGAGCTGAATTATATTGGTTCCATGGCTATTAAATAGTACGGCTGTTATTATGCGAAGTTAAGCAATCAGAAAAAAAAAACTATTTAAGCCGAGGAATATACCATTTAATGTGAACCCTTAACATAAGGAAACATTGAAAAAAAAACCACTTCTCTCGTATATTTTCAAGATGAAGGAAAAATATTTGAAATAAAAATTATACAACTGAGAACAGCGAGTGTCCTTACGACGTGTATTTTTATTTGTGAGACTCGCCAGAGAGCTCTTTGCTACTATCTTTGCTAAAAATAAGCGATATAATACGAAAATTGCCGAATACGTTGGGAAAATTGACGAACTATTGACTTTCCCATATTGCAATTCCAAAAGCCCAAAATGTCCAGCGTTCAAAATTATGGTAGGTACTCATACACGACCTATGTCGATTTCAAAGTCGATTTAATGTAATACGAAATCAAATAAATTAACTACAATGGAATAAACTATTGTGAAAATTAAAAAGCAGTAAGCGTTGCCTATACCAAATATAGGAAATGTATCAAAATATTAGGGAAATTCTCCTATTAAAATATAGGGGAGAAGTGGAATTTCTCCTTAAGTGAAGTTCTTAAATAACTTTTTTCTTCAAAGTGGCTACACTACTGCGATTATTGTCAAGTTTGACTTATAGAGAGAAAACTTTTCGTAGAACTCCGCAGAGTAAACACGCGCAGTGGTAAACACCCGGGGCAGAAAATAGATTTTCCCACCCCCAAAGGGAGGAAATAGATTTTCCGTTAAAATATAAAATGTTAAAATACTGTTAATAAATATGTGTTCATACTGTTATTAAATATGTTTAAACATAAACAGTGTAAATATACTGTTTGCACTTTTGAAAACATCGATTTGAATTCTTGAAAAAATCTGAAGACAACCCCTCAGCAAACATTGTATAAATAGGTTCAGGTATTTTTGCATTTTTTGGCTCTGAAATGTAAAAGTGCAGTCGGTAAAATAAGTTCAAGCTTAGGTATTGAAGAAACATATAACATTTGAAACATAAAATTCAAAATTGTATTCTCGTACCGCAATTCAGGGTAATTTACTAATTGCATTCGTCAAACAAGTAGAAAATTATTAAGAGCTTAGTGGATCACAGCAAGAATCACGAAAAAAGGCTACTGATGAGTTGGTGTAGCGGCCAACGAAACAGCTGTCTAGTCTGCTATGTGATTGATACTCTATATAGGGTATTGTTGTTGTTAGTTGTTGTTAGTTGTTTTTCCTTTAGTTGTTTTCTTCGAAAAGCAACATTGACCTTGAGCTAGATAAAATATAACCTTTAATAATTGAAAAACACATAACTTAAAACTTATGAAAGAAGGTCGTAATTAATTTACAAATAAATTAATAATCAATAATTAATCACTATTAATAATATTATTAATAATAATTATTAATAAGTATATTTATAATAATAATTATAATAATTATTAATAAGTACAGTCTTGTCCTTTAGCAAAATATAGTTTTTAATACTAATTTTTCAATATTTTGTCCGCAGGCCCTTGCGTTTTATTACACTTTCCACATGTTTCGGCATACTTTCGACTAAATTCTCAAAAATTTCATTTGGATTGTTTCTTCATTCAGTTTTAACTCTGCTTTTTGGTACTTTCCCCAACATTTTTCACAATAGCCCACAAATTTTCTATCGGGTTAAGATCGGGGCTTTGTGCTGGCACACTACATCACTTGAAAATGTTGGCTACGCAACCAATAAGAAACAATTTTGGCGATATGCTTTGGGTCGTTATCCTGTTGGAAAACGACCTCATCCTCTGAGTAAGCACTTCTGTTTACGAAGTCAGGCAAACTAGCCTTATTATTATATTATTTTTATTATTATTATAACTAAATTTTTTGGCAATTTCTATTAAATTATTTTGACCCCCTCCTTAAACACGAATCCGTACAAAAAAGTTTCGGACTCTTATGGTTTTCGAGATAAAATTCACGAAACTTTGAAAAATATTTCTACAAAAAAACAAAAATTTATCCAGAAAATCTGTATACTGCGCAGCCTACACGCAGCTGCAAAAAATAGGAAATTAGCTGAACAAAATTATTTATACAAAAAATTCTTGTAATATTAAGATATAAGCTTTCTTTCAGTGCACTTTTTTGAGACATAAAGCCGCGTTCATAGTGAACGCCAAGGCCGTAGATAGCGAAATATTGCTCGTAGAAGTAACGAATTTGTTCTATAATTAGAAAACACTAAAATTAAAATAAAAATGAAAAATTTAAGGGAGGGTTTAAACTTAATTTTTTTCTAAAATTATTTTTGTGATCATTGTAGGCTTTGGCCGTTTAAAAAAATTAAACTAAATTTTTAATATTAATTTTTGTTTTTATTTATCGATATTTCGACTAAAATTGTTAGTCATCATCAGGACCTATGATAAAATATATGTGAAAACATTTTTCACAAACACTTAAACATTATTTAACACAATAAAAACAATGAAAAAAGCAATCACAATCGAACATTAAAAAATTATTTTTACCAGTAACACTTAATAAAAATGTACCTAGTACTTGTTTAAAAGAGTTACTTTCGTCAACTAATGTTTTGTCTGATTAAATGTTTATAAATATGAGCACAGTTATCAGTGTCCGTTTTATAATTGAGTCTCTTTTGTATGGGTGTATTAATTATGTGGAGCATCTCTATGGTGTATCCTTGTTTGTGATTGTTCTCTTGTTGTAGAATCTTTGTTTCTTCAAATTCCGGAGAGTGGCCCTACTTTACGAAATGTGCCGCAAGTGCTGTTTTATTGTAATTCTTGTTGTTTATGTCTGATCTGTGCGCTGATATTCTTGTTTTTAGCTTTGATTTTTAAAGCCTTCTACAAGAATATAAGCGCACAGATTAGACATAAACAACAAGAATGACAATAAAACAGTATTAGGTACATTTTTGTTAAGTGTTACTGGTAAAAATATTTTAATTAAATATAAAAATAAAATAAATAAATTAATAATAAATAAAAATAATAAAAAATAAATATTTAATGTTCAATTGTGATCTTGTCATCGCTTTTTTCATTGTTTTTATTGTGTTAAATAATGTTTAAGTTTTTGTGAAAAATGTTTTCTACACATAGGCCCTGATGATGACTAACAATTTTTGTCGAAATATCGATAAATAAAAACAAAAATTAAAATTAAAAATTGAATTTAATTTTTAAACAGCCAAAGCCTACAATAATTTTCAAAACATAATTCAAAGGCCGATGAAATGGCCGATGTTTCATAAGATCATGTCGATGTTCGATGCCTATTTATCAATAGTTTGTCCATTTAAAGCAAAAAATATCATCGAAATTACTTACAAATTTTTTTTTATAATTTTTAAATTACACAATTTCACCCCTTAAAATATTTTTAGAAAAAAATTCGTTAGTTCTTCGAGCAATATTTCGCTATCTGATGGCTTATCATGTTGCTGTGTGTTGCCCGACTTTAAATCTTAACCACACTTTTAATTTGATGTTTTTATATATTTTTTTTTTGTTTTTGAAAGTTTTTAAAAAATCTCAGTATACTCCAAATTTCTTGAAACTCTATATTTTGAATGTTCAAATATTCTGTACATTTTAAAGTGTTTCACATCAATCTTTTAAAAAATTGTATTTACAATAACACCGTAATTTCGCCGTAAGCTCGTGACGAGTTTAAACTATGATTTTCACTTTTTAAAAAATGTTTTATTAAGTTTTTTTTTTGTGTTATTTTTTGTCTCACTTCCATGTTAATATTTTCGGGTGGGTGTGTTTGAGTGTGTGCGTGTGGCTTAATTCTTATTTGTTGTTGTTGCTTTTAAATATGCGCTACACCGCCTTTTGTTGTAGAAAGTAATAATTAACAACAAAAGTGAACTTTCAAAAACACACAAATTTTTCAATTGCAACAACACCAAAAAACGAAAACAACAACAACTAGTACTTTTACTTTACCAACAACAACACAACTGCATATAAAAACAAAAACAATTTCCTGAACGGAAATACGTAAAAATATAAAATTTCTTCAAATATTTTGTAAACAACAAAAGTATAATAAAGCGAAAGTAAACAGTTGCGAGTATGGGAAGGAAGATAGAGAGAGAGAGAGAGAGAGAGAGAGAGAGAGAGAGAGAGAGAGAGAGAGAGAGAGAGAGCGAAATAAAGCAAGTGACAGTTTAATTAATCAATATTAATTAATTTTTTTGATTTATTTAATGTATTCCCATAAACTAACTTCAAGCTTTAGTTGAGAATTTTAATTAAAGTTTAAAACCATTTCCTTGACATTGAGAAAAAGCTTTGATGGACGGATGAAGCTTTGATGTTTTTAAATTGCAATTTGATATTGCTTTTATTTTTTTTTATATTTTCCGCCCCGTTATAAGTTACCCACTCTTTTTACTAAATGGCGACCAAAAGTCGAAAGTTATTTCATAGCAGTGTTAGAGCTTCAGTTACAATAAAAGTAAGTTTAAAAGTACCAAGAAATTTATTGTAAAATATTCAACTTGCAGCAAAAAAAATAAAAAAATATAATTTTCTTTGCGGTTGTCTCGAAACATAATCGCTCTGGAATCGTAAACGAATATTTTTTCGAAAAATAAGCGAACCTTTGCTTACGAAATAATAATAAATTAATAATAAATAATTAATAATTAATACTTAATAATTAATAATTATTATTAATAATTAATACTTAATAATTAATAATTAATACTTAATAAATAATAATAATTAATAATAATTAATAATTAATTACTAATAATTAAAAATTAATAATTAATAATTACTAATTAATAATTAATATCATTAATATTAATTTCAATAATATTAACAATTAATTTTTATTTATTAATAATTAATAATTAATAATATTAATAATTAATAATTACTAATTATTTATTACTAATTATAATTTATTTATTATTTAATATTTAATATTTAATATTTATTATTTCTTATTTATTATCTATTATTTATTATTTATTATTTATTATTTATTATTTATTATTTATTATTTATTATTTATTATTTATTATTTATTATTTATTATTTATTATTTATTATTTATTATTTATTATTTATTATTTATTATTTATTATTTATTATTTATTATTTATTATTTATTATTTATTATTTATTATTTATTATTTATTATTTATTATTTATTATTTATTATTTATTATTTATTATTTATTATTTATTATTTATTATTTATTATTTATTATTTATTATTTATTATTTATTATTTATTATTTATTATTTATTATTTATTATTTATTATTTATTATTTATTATTTATTATTTATTATTTATTATTTATTATTTATTATTTATTATTTATTATTTATTATTTATTATTTATTATTTATTATTTATTATTTATTATTTATTATTTATTATTTATTATTTATTATTTATTATTTATTATTTATTATTTATTATTTATTATTTATTATTTATTATTTATTATTTATTATTTATTATTTATTATTTATTATTTATTATCTATTATTTCTTATCTATTATTTATTATTTATTATTTCTTATTTCTTATTTCTTACTTATTATTTATTATTTATTATTTATTATTTGTTATTTATTATTTATTATTTATTATTTATTATTTATTATTTATTATCTATTATTTATTATTTATTATTTATTATTTATTATTTATAATTTATTATTTATTATTTATTATTTATTATCTATTTTTCTTATTTCTTATTTCTTATTTCTTATTTCTTATTTATTACTTATTA